>CAKALS010000016.1:346583-521583 GCA_916701275.1 Sebastes miniatus
AGGAAGAGGAGGGAGGAAGAGGAGGAGGGAAGGCGAGAGGAAGAGGAGGAGGAGGAAGAGGAAGAAGAGGAGGAGGAAGAGGAGGAGGGAGGAAGAGGAAGAGGAGGAGGGAGGAAGAGGGAGAGGAAGAAGAGGAGGAAGAAGAGGAGGAGGGAAGGAGGGAGGAAGAGGAAGAGGAGGAGGGAGGAAGAGGGAGAGGAAGAAGAGGAGGAGGGAAGGAGGGAGGAAGAGGAGGAGGGAGGAAGAGGGAGAGGAAGAAGAGGAGGAGGGAAGGAGGGAGGAAGAGGAGGAAGGAGGAAGGAGGAAGAGAGAGGGAGAGGAGAAGGGAGGAAAAGGAGGAAGAGGAGGAAGGAGGAAGAGAGAGGAAGAGGAGAAGGGGGAGGAGGAAGAGGAGGAGGAAGAGGAAGAGTTAGCTCCAGCCCCTCCAGCTCTCCTTCAGTCGGAGTGAAAGCAGCTTCAGGACTCTTCAGGATTGTTTCACTAACTCTTCTCTAATGTTTCTATAATCAACCCTCCGGAGCGTCGGAGCTTCTCAGCGGTCATCCGGACACAGCGAGGCCGGCGAGCAGCAGCGAGCTGCGGGGAGACGGACAGAGACATGTCGGAGAGCTCCGGGGCCGCCTGGAGCTGAGAGGAGGTGGGTCAGACTCTCCGAGCTGCTGGTAAACAACCACCGGACCGGAGAGAGCAGGTCTGCTACCGGACCGGAGAGAGTTACTCTACTTTAACGCAGATTAACTTTACTTTAGACTAACTTTAGAGAAGTTTGTGACCACGACAGTAACCAGTATATACTATACTATACTATACTACTATACTAATACTATACTATATATACTGAAGCTGTACCTATAGACAGATAGACAGATAGATAGATAATAATAATAATAATCACATCGGAGGATGTAGAAACAGTGAATATTTATTGCATTCTATTTGCTTTAAAAAAGACTTAATTAGAATTAATTAATTAATTATCATGATTATTGCCTATTAATATTCTGTTACTAATCGATTATATATACATATATATATATGTATATATACATTTTATAAATACATATATATATATATTTATATAAATAAAATATATATATTTATATGTAAATAAATATATATATAAATATATATATTTATATAAATAAAATATATATATTTATATGTAAATAAATATATATATAAATATATATATATTTATGTAAATAATATATAAATATTTATATGTTAATAAATATATATATATATATATAAATATAAAATATATATATATATTTATATATATATACATAAATTTATAATTATATATATATGTATTATAAATATATGTATTTATAAATAAATAGATATATATACATATATCTATCTATTTATAATATATATATATATTTATATAAATAAAATATAGTTATATATATGTTTATAGAAATAATATATATATATAATTTAAGCTATAGCACAAACTAAAATGCATCAGTTTGTTGCTTAATTGTCGTTAATTTCTTCTTCATAAATATATATAAGAAGAAATTAACGACAATGAAGCAACAAACTGATGCATTTTAGTTTGTGCTATAACTTAAATTATATATATATATATATACACACACACACACATGTATATACACATGTACATACATACATATATTATTTATATATAATTTAAGTTATAGCACAAACTACAACGCGTCACTTTGTTGCTTAATTGTTGCTTAATTGTTGTTAATTTCTTCCTTAAATCTACTAACTCCTTTATTAACACTGTTATAGTTTAAGGGTTAGTATCCTGGAGTTTTAAGAGTATTTAATAACAGGTTGTATTTAATAACAGTCAATAAAACTGACTTTAATGAGAGGTTGATGCAGGCGTGCTTCAGTAGATGTGTGTTTTCAGGTTTACAGGTTTACTGACGGACTATCAGAGACATAAAGAACATACATTTATTTAAAGTTTATGATGTTGCATAATAACTGTCATCTATGTGCAGCAAGTTAATAAGTTAATTCAAAGTGAAACTAAAGGCTCAGAGGAGATAAGAGGCTAACAGAAATGTCTTCACAGCTTTATTAGTAACTCGTACTTCTATACTTTTACTTTACTCTTACGTTTAAGTGTTTTACTGTTAATGGAGTATTTCTATTTGTTGTTAAAACCAGAGAGGATGGAGGAAGAGAAGGAGACGGCCGAGGAGAAGGAGGAGGAGGAAGAGGAAGAGGAGGAAGAGGAGAAAGACCTTCATCACCATCACATCGCAGCGGCGGCGGCGGCGGCGTCCTCTGTGGACTACCAGGGCCTTCCCATCATGCACTGGGAGGACCTGAGCCAGCGGATAGCTGAGCTGGAGAAACAGGAGCAGGAGAGGAGGTCAAAGGTCAGCTGGTATTTCCTGAGTCTCTGATTGGTTCTGTTCCCCCGAGAGACAAGGTGCTAAATATCTCTCTAGACTACATTTCCCATGAGGCTCGGCGTCCTCCTCTGTCTCTGAAGGGTGTTTACGATGAGCTCCGACTGGAACGTTTATTCATTTAAATCACTTATAATCAATGTTCTTATATTAATAATATGTCTCCTGTAAACAGGAGTGAGAGTTCCTCGTAGCTGTAACAGCTGATGACACGTTGAAATTTAGAAAATACAGTTCCTGCAAGTTTAAAGAAACATTGAGAACCGGGAGAAACACGTCTACATCCCTCCATCCGGAGTGTTCAGAGCTCCTTCTCTGCATCGTTTAGTCTCTGGTATCTTTATGGAAGTCAAATCACTGGAGACCTTTAAATGAGCTTGTCCTGTCCCCCTCCGTCCCCCGTCCCCCGTCCGCCCTCCTCTGTTATTATATCTGTCTCGCTGTGATTACATTCCTTAAAGGATGAGGACATGTTTGTTGTGGCTGTAAAACCTCCTGACTCACTTTATAACTCACTCTGACACTCAGAGAGCTCCGGGAGCTCTGACGACACGGTTACAGTTACAGACTTTACATTGGCTGGTTTGAGGAAGATCACAATATCCTACAGAACTCGTCATAAAGTTGTTCTAAAAGCGGTTTAAATGATGTACTACGTGTTCTAATGATGTTCTATGTGTTCTAATGATGGAGTGTCTTCCTGTGTTCCTGCAGAGGGGGACGGGGACGGAGGAGAGTCGGGGGGGAGTGTGGAGAGACGTCTGGGAGGAAGAGGAGGAGGAAGACTTCAGGAGGTGTCGAGTCGCCGTCGTCACGTCACGGTAAACTCACTTTAACTCTTTAATGTTCAGTTTGTGATCCAACAACAACCTTCACCTGATTCTCTACCTGAAGCAGGACGCTTCTGCTCTGCGTCATGTTGTTACTCACTTCTATTTAGAGCAGAAGGACCTTTATTCAGCTCAGCGTCGCCAGACTCCAGTGTTCATACATCCACGGGTTCTACTAGGGATGCACCGATACCACTTTATTCAGACCGAGTACAAGTACTTCCATCTGCGTACTCTCCGATACCGAGTACCGATACGAGTACTTCTCTGTGTCTAAAGACCCTTGTTAACAGCCAGCTGGAGGGTGTGAGCGACACACGGCAGGCTGGGGAGTCCCGCATACGAGGCGGTGCGCCGCCACCGGCTCTAGGTCGGCTTGGAAAGGCTCGGGGGGGAAGGTGCTTCCAAAGTGTCACCGGGGAGGACTGTCCTCAGTGTGTCCCAACTGTGTCGTCTCGCGAGTACATGAGCACAGTATCGGACCGGATACCCGACACTGGTATCGGTGCATCTCTAGTTTTTAATCAAGCTAACGGTGCGTTTCATTTGGTCGTCAGCGTCGTCCGTCAGAAACTCACTTCTTATCCAGTTTTAAGCCACTTTTAACTCTATATCTGAACCGGATGACGGATTGTCTCGTTTGATAAATCAGAACCCTCCAGGACGTCATGCGTCGGAGAAACTCTGATATTTACCGTGAAGCTGCTTTATTCTGTGTTTGTATTGGTTTGTTGTGGAGAGGAGGAGGAGACCTCTGAGCACCACAGTTTGGTCTCTTTGCTTCTAGACTCGTTGGTAACTACCTCCTCTGGTCTCTGCTGCCGTCGTCCTGTTGGAGCTTCAGGATGTTTATTATCTGTTAACAGATTTCACAACCACAGAAACCTGCAGCTGTGCTTCATCAACGACAGCGACAGTGAAGACGAGGAGGAAGGAAGCAACAAGAAGGTAAGAGAACCGTTTTATTTCCATAATGTGGTCAGACACGTAGAATAACAGTCTGAGCTCCCGTCGGGGGTGAAAACAGAACTGTTAGTGGACGTAAACGGTGAGGAGACTCCACATGATCACATCACAGCTGCTTTACTGTCTCAATAGTTCAACAAGTCATGTGCCGTCTATCTGCTCTGTGATTGTCTGCTTCTTCTTCTAAACAACAAAACAAAAACACTTAATATATATTTATAATGAATTCAAACCGTGGTTTTGGTCAAATGAGGTTGGTTACCGTGGTTACACGTCTCTCCAACCGGCGAGGAGTCTCTCAGGAAGTGACGACGTAGATTACTGCTCAGATTACAAACTACTGTTTATTCACCCTGAAGTCTGTTGAACGATCTACTGTAGTACACATGACACACGACTGACCTTACGACTCCATCAGGTTTCCATGGGAACGGGACGCAACGGTTGCCATGCCGCCGGGCTGAAACAGGAAGTGGCCACGGCTCTGAGGACACTGAGAGACAACCTGCTGGCTGAGCAGAAAGAGAAGCAGGTAAAGAAGAGAGACAACAAGACAGACGTGTTGTTATGAAGGAACGCAGAGACGTAAAGACAGCTGTGTGTGTGTGTGTGTGTGTGTGTGTGTTGCAGCGTCTGGTCGGCAGCAGCTGTGTTGCAGAGCGGAAACATCTGGAGCGTTGGGAACTGCAGGAGCGTTCAGCGCCGCATCTCAGCAGCCTGGGAGCATCACTACAACAGGAAGTACACGGTATGTACACACTACACTACACACTACACTACACACTATAGTACACACTATACTACACACTATAGTACACACTATACTACACACTATAGTACACACTATAGTACACACTATAGTACACACTATAGTACACACTGTACTACACACTATAGTACACACACTCAGGAACACACACTAGTGTTCAGTATCAGAGTCTCTGTGGTGTTCAGAGACTCTACTACATTACCCATGAGCCTCTGTGGTGTTCAGAGACTCGGAGGAGTTCAGATCAGTTTCTGAGAACTGAGTTTGGTGGATGGGTCTAAATACTACATTACCCATGAGCCTCTGCTTCATGGAAGGCCCATAACAGATCAAACAGGAGAATATAAAGGAGGTCATTCAGTCGGTCTCGTTGCTTCTCTTCCAGCTCTGAGCTCCGAGCTGGTGGCCCACCTGTTGGTCCGAGACCAGCTGAGGACGAAGCAGGACGCCATGCTGCTGGACGTCCAGGACCTGACCTAACTGAGACCGGGACCGGGACCCCAGACCGGGACCAGGATCGCAGACCGGGACCAGGACCACACAAACCAGTCTCCCTCCCTCCAACACCAACGTGAACATTGGTCCTCTGTGGGACCGGGTCGGGCTGAGCTCGAACAAAGACGGAGACACGACTGGATGGATAAAACCCAGAAGGTCGTTTGGAAAACTCCTCCAGTCCACAGGAAGTGGGTTCATCAGCAGGTTGATATGAAGGAACAGAACCATCAGTCTGATCTGAGTCTCCAGGTTCAGGTCCAGTTTCAGTCCAGTTCTACCTGGAAGCTAAAGTCGAGGTCCAGAAGGGAAGAGGATGTACATGTAGTAAACTCTGAGTTAGTATTCTGGATGATGTTTAATGATTGAGGGACAAAATGACTTTCACTTTATTTCACAGATTCAGACGAGCATGTTTTTGATTAACAAGTAGCTGTTGGACCCGAGACGCACGACGTGGCCAAAGGGACGTCACACTAAAATGTGTTCACGAGTACGGACCGTCCGTACGTCTGAACTAGTGATGCACCGATACCACTTTATTCAGACGGAGTACAAGTACTCACATCTGGGTACTCTCCGATACCGAGTACCGATACGAGTACTCCTCTGTGTCTAAAGAGCCTCGTTAACAGCCAGCTGGAGGGTGTGAGCGACACACGGCAGGCTGGGGAGTCCCGCATACGAGGCGATGCGCCGCCACCGGCTCTAGGTCGGCTTGGAAAGGCTCGGGGCGAAGGTGCTTCCCGGGGACGTGGACAAAGTGTCACCGGGGCGGACTGAGGCGATGTTCGGCAACCCACCCGCCCGTCTTCAAACACGGACCAAGGAGTCTAACAGTTGCGCGAGTCAGAGGGTGCAAACAAAACCCCGTGGAGCAATGAAAGTGAGGGCCGGCGCGCGGCGGCTGAGGTGGAGCGTGAGCACGTGTGATAGGACCTGAAAGATGGTGACGAGAAGTTAATGTCACGCTGCAGTAAAGTGGTATCAGAGCTGTTTTGCGAGTACGAGTACATGAGCACAGTATCGGACCCGATACCCGATACTGGTATCGGTATCGGTGCATCACTAGACCGAACGTAAGGACGGACAACCCGACAGCTGTCGCCGGCACAGAGACATAAAAACGATCAGTGAACATCAGTTTAGTTTTTAAAGACGGTGGTTTGGTCAAAGAATGTTAAAGGACCGTAAAACCCTTTTTCTCACTCGGCCATCATGAACGGCGTTTTCCACCAAGTCGGAGCGGTTCTGTTTGTTTCACAAAGAGTTTCATCAGAGTTGTTTTTTCGTGGGCGAGAGTTTGTAAAACGTGACGTCGTGTATTTCTGTTCACCGATCTTTCAGACTCTTAGCAATATTGAAATGAAACCCGTGGCGCTCTCTGACGGCTCCTCTCTGACTCGACCGTCACCACGACTGAATGAAACCATTGTTAAACAGAAATCCTCCAGATGGAACTTGTTCGTCTTTAGTAAAGTCCACATTATTGAGTTACTGAGACAAAAGAAGGATGTTTGTGAGTAAATCCAGATGTTTCTATGCAGATGATATCTTATTTAACTTGTATTGTGTTTATTCCTTCTGCCTGCTCTTATAACGAGGGAACGTTACACTCATACACCATGTGTAGCAGGATGAGATCAACTTAACCTGAGATATAGATGTATTGTGATATGTGGTCTCGTTCCTCCGACGGTCCTCTGAACCCAAGATAAAATAGAACAACTAAAAGAAAAGTATAAAATGTAGAGTTTGTTGTATATTTGGTCCATCTGTTTTAAAAGTTTAAAACCTTGTATTTATATGAAACCTTTTATAATAAATGAATATGTAATATTATTTTAACTGATGTTAACACTTCAGGTACAGTCAGAGATTATATTACTGTTGAATAAATTAAAGGGAATAATCCACTTAATATAAGGAGTATATGTGACGATGAGATATCGCTGCCTTGTTCTGATCTTTATTCTTTAATTTGATGTTTACGTCGCCAACTAAACAGTGTTTTTGGTTATGAGGTTTTATTCTGACTGCAGTAATATAAACATCAGCCAAAATTATATTTAGACCATTTCAATGTGTCCTCTAGTGCCTTACGAAGAAGTTCTATTTTAATACTGATGATCTGTGATATGAAGTCTGAATGTCGTATTCATGGAAGGTAAAGTACTTTTTATTCATATATATAAATAACAAAGACTTGTTGTTCATCGTGACTTTAAGATTATTTAGAGATGTATTTTAAAATGTAAATAAAATTAATTACAAATGTATTTGTATAATTCTGAAATATATTTTGATGTTCTATAACAGTTATATTTTGGCGTTTCCTTTATTGTGTCACTGTTTTGTGTTCGTTGAGCAACTTTTATTTAAATATATTATATAGTACAACTCAAAACAAACGTTACAAAGTGCTTCATATATATATATATATATATGTATATACATATATATATGTATATGTATATACATATATATATATAATAAGTAAAATGTGGACATGTATAAAGACATAAAGAACACATTATTTGATTTAGGAGGTAGGAAATGGACATTTACATTGAGGGGGTTTTGGGGGAATCCATCGGTACCAACCAGGTCAGACTAGCTGGTCATGAAGGAGGTTAATAACGCTCTGAACTGTCATGTCCATGTTCAAAGTGGTCCGTTGACCTCTGTTATTTCTTCCTCAGCAGGTATTTGATGTGTAATAAATGTCAGTGACTTCACGTCCTCTCTGTATTTATTCATTCCTCTGCTGCCGGCTTCACCTCCATTGTGTCTCCGTGTTTGATCACACTCTGACTCCATCACGTTCAAACACACCGGAGGAGCTTTGTCATGCAGCTCTCTGACTGTGTGTTCACGGTCACGCCGAGTATTTACCGTATGAATCAGAGCTGAGGAAGAAGAGGAGGAAGAGGATGAAGAGGATGGAGGTAGAGGAGGAGGAGGAGGAGGAGGAGGAGGAGGAGGAGGAGGAGCTGAGGATGGACTCACTTTGCTGTCTAATTAAAGCCTCAGATAAGGAGAGGCAGCGAGAGGAGGAGGAGGTGAGTGATTTATTACCTATATCACAGCTGTTATTGATTAGATATTGATTACAAATAGAAACTATGTTGAGATAATCTTGTTTTAGTCCCTCAGCTTTCCAGCAGCAGAGGATAGAGTAAAAAACAAGATGTATTAATTAAGTAAACAGTATAATCTTTATGAACTACAGTATTTTTAATGTAATATTTCCTCAGGAACTCAAAACTTTGACTTTTTGGTTTCATATCAGAAACCTTTTGTGTTTAAAAGTGTCCAGAGTTCAGGATTATTTAGTCAAAGCTGATGTTAGTGAGCAGGACATTTAATATCCCTCTGAGACCCACGATCCAGACCGACTCTACCGTCTGTCAGAGGCTGCAGCGGGTTCAGGTTTAAAGCCAGAGTGAAGGTTGAGGTTTCATATGAAACTAAAGAATCTAAAGAATCTATCGGTACCAGCATGTCAGACTAGACTTCTGAATAACGCTCAATCAGGCTTCATTCTGGCAGGACAAACTGGTATGTCCCATGCAGTATAAATGTGTTATTGTCTCCTATTCTAAAATGGTGTATCTGAATGTTTCTGCATCCTGGGGTTCATAAACGGTGTTGAATTCATAAACTGGGTCTCACTGTAGAGCTGAGACTCTGCTGGATCCAACGAGCCCAACTGGGTTCATCTGTGATGATGTTCAGATGATTTACACCCCTTCTATGTGACATCTACCGTTGACCTGCTATCCCCCCTTATAGACCCCATAAAGACCCCCTATAGACCCTAAAGACCAACTGTAACCCCCTAAAGACCCCCTGGACCCCCAATAGACCCCCTATAGACCCCCTATAGACCCTATAAAGACCCCCTATAGACCCCCTAAAGACCCCCTGGACCCCCCTAAAGACCCACTGTAACCCCCTAAAGACCTCCTGGACGGCCCTAAAGACCCCCTGTAACCCTTTAAAGACCCCCTGGACCCCCTAAAGACCCACTGTAACCCCCTAAAGACCTCCTGGACGGCCCTAAAGACCCACTGTTACCCCCTAAAGACCCACTGTAACCCCCTAAAGACCAACTGTAACCCCCTAAAGACCCCCTATAGACCCCCTAAAGACCCCCTGTAACCCCCTAAAGACCAACTGTAACCCCCTTAAGACCCCTGTAACCCTCTAAAGACCAACTGAACCCCCCTAAAGACCAACTGTAACCCCCTAAAGACCAACTGTAACCCCCTAAAGACCCCCTATAATCCCCTAAAGACCCCCTATAGACCCCCTAAAGACCCCCTGTAACCCCCTAAAGACCAACTGTAACCCCCTAAAGACCCCCTATAGACCCCCTAAAGACCCCCTGAACCCCCCTAAAGACCTCCTGTAACCCCCTTAAAAAGGCTCTATTGTGGGTCTCAGAGGGTTAAAGACGATGACAGCAGAGTTAGCGTCGAGCTGATTAGCATCTATGAATGACAGTGAACAATAGAGAATATAATATATATACTCTATATATAATAGAGTGATATAATATATATACTCTATATATAATAGAGTGATATAATATATATACTCTATATTTAATAGAGAATATAATATATATACTCTATATATAATAGTGATATAATATATATACTCTATATATAATAGAGAATATAATATATATACTCTATATATAATAGAGAATATAATATATATACACTCTATATATAAGAGTGATATAATATATATACTCTATATATAATAGAGTGATATAATATATATACTCTATATATAATAGAGAATATAATATATATACTCTATATATAATAGTGATATAATATATATACTCTATATATAATAGAGAATATAATATATATACTCTATATATAATAGAGAATATAATATATATACACTCTATATATAAGAGTGATATAATATATATACTCTATATATAATAGTGATATAATATATATACTCTATATATAATAGAGAATATAATATATATACACTCTATATATAATAGTGATATAATATATATACTCTATATATAATAGAGTGATATAATATATATACTCTATATTTAATAGAGTATATAATATATATACTCTATATATAATAGAGTGATATAATATATATACTCTATATTTAATATAGAGTATATAATATATATACTCTATATTTAATATAGAGTATATAATATATTACTCTATATATAATAGAGAATATAAAGGAGGTTAATGTGAGGCGTGAAATCTAAATATAAAAGCTGTCGTAGCCTTGAACTCTGTGTTGTAATTAGTTGATCCTCAGTGAGAGCCGGTGTGTCCTATTAAAAGCCCCCAGCTCTCATTGTGAGCGCCTCCTCTTCCTCTTCCTCTTCCTCCTCCTCCTCCTCCTCTGCAGTCCTGTATTGGGTTTCATTCCTGCAGTTCTGACTGAATGAACGCTGATCAATTATTTACAGAGAAGCTGAAGGTCAGAGGAGAGAAACCCTGAGAGACCCTGAGGCCCCGAAAACACAGACAGCTTCTGATCCACAACGCCACCGAGACCCGAGACCAGAGACCCGAGACCCGAGACCAAGACCCGAGACCCGAGACCAGAGAGGACGACCGGGACGGCTGACGGTAGGTTCTGATCCATATCCCATTCAGGTTCTGGCACCTGCTTCTAATCCAGATTGAGTCTTTACTGTTCAAATGCGTCAAACTGGTTTAACTGGACTGGTTTACATGTTGAGATGAACTACTGAGGTCTGTTGACGTACGGAGAATAGAAGTGAAATCAACTATAACTGAGAGTCTTAGTTTGAGTTCACGGCTTCTCCAGGGTGAGGATCTGCTTCTTCTCTCTGACAGTAAACTGGATATCAGTAAACTGGATATCTTCATGCAGACTGTGGTAACGAGTAACTGTGTTTTATAGATTAAATGATTCATCTACAGAGAGAAGTCCCATAAACATGATATTATTATTATTTTGTGCTTATGTGGATAATAGGAAATGCAAATAAATGTAGTGAGCACAGATTAGACTCTCGGTTGTTCTCATGATAATAATTTATATATTAAACTACGGCTGTTTTATCTGTTCTAAATGAACCTTAAAGGAGATTAGTCCAGTATTTAATCCTCTTATCAACATGGGAGTGGACTAATATGCTGCTTTATGTAAATGTATGTATATATTTATTATTGTAAATCAATGAACAACACAAAACAATGACAGATATTGATCCAGAAACCCTCACAGGTACTGCATTTAGCATAAAACAATATGCTCACATCATAACATGGCAAACTGCAGCCCAACAGGCAACAACAGCTGTCAGTGTGTCAGTGTGCTGACTTGACTATGACTTGCCCCAAACTGCATGTGTTATCATAAAGTGGGCATGTCTGTAAAGGGGAGACTCGTGGGTACCCATAGAACCCATTTACATTCACTGATCTGGAGGTCAGAGGTCAAGGGACCCCTTTGAACATGGACATGACAGTTTTTCCTCAACTTTTTGTTTTATTTCCATTTTTTAAAATTAGTCTTTTTTTTAATTTTTTTACATTTTTTAGACATTTTTTGGAATTTTTTTCTGGCATTTTTTCTGACAATTTTCAGACTTTTTTTCAGGTATTTTTTGGACATTTTTTCGGAAAAAAGGCCCTCACACATTCACATATCTGGAGGTCAGAGGTCAAGGGACCCCTTTGAACATGGACATGACCGTTTGGAGTGATATTTAACCTCCTTCATGACCAGCTAGTCTGACCCGGTTGATACCGATGGATTCCCCCAAAACCCCCCTCAATGTAAATGTCTATTTCCTACTTCCTAAATCAAATAATGTGTTCTTTATGTCTTTATACGTGTCCACATTTGACTTTGTCCACTTTTTGGAGAGCATAAATACGGAGCTGATTCTGTCTTGTTAGTTTCTACTCTAAAGTTGCATTAATAAGATATATATATCTTTTACACCATGTAAGAGCCTCAGTTCTGTTCAGGCTTGTTGAATACGTGTCAACACAGCCTGCACCAGCTGGGACATTATCTAACAGCGTTGTTACTAAAACACGGGTTTGACTTTAACCCTGAACGGAACGAGACCACCGACCTGCCGTCCAGAACGGATACATGAATGAATGAGAGGTTTCCGGAAGGCTTCGTTAATGATTGAGGGGCTAATTGAGCGAAACATAGTCTTCATCAGCAAAACGCCGGCGGTACACTGAGAACAAGGTTTTCCAAACTAATGACTGTGTGTTTTCTGTCCCCTCTTTGTCCCACAGAGTCCTGAGACATGGCTCGGTCCGGAGATTAGACGGACGGATAAAGACATCGATCGATCAGAGGAAGGACAAATGAAGGAAACCTCAGCGAGTGAGAAGACCTGAGTCCGGTGGAGGAGATGACGCCAGAGGAACCTGAACCGATCCACAAATAGCCTTCAGAGGTTCATCATGGGATTGAGCCAAATCTCCAACGTCACTCCAGACATCGGTTTGGTGGCGGTGGCGGCGGTGGCGGCAGCGAGCAACCATCCCAACATCTCCGACACCTCGTCCTTCCCTCCGTCATCCTGCAGCATCGACGAATCCTACAAGTACGTCTTCCTGCCCGTCTGCTACTCGCTGACCTTCGTCTTCAGCCTCACCCTCAACTCGGTGGTGCTGCTGCGCTCCTGCCGCCACAACAGCGGCTGCTGCGGCGGCGGCGGCAGCGGTGGTAGCAGTGGCGGTGGGCGGCGCTGGAACACCTCGCTGATCTACATGGTGAACCTGGCCACCACCGACCTGATGTACGGTCTGTCGCTGCCCTTCCTGGTGGCGAGCTACGTGCTGAGGGACAGCTGGGTGTTCGGCGACTTCATGTGCCGCCTCGTCCGCTTCCTGTTCTACTTCAACCTCTACTGCTCCATCTTCTTCCTCACCTGCATCTCCGTGCACAGGTAGGACGCCCAGAAACACGCCAGAAACACGCCAGAAACACTCCAGCCCACTGGGAAGTAACGCTACCACGGGCGCTCTTAGCTGATAATTCTGATTTAATCATTCGCAATCGTTGTTTCTATGACACCGGTGTTAGTTGCTCACAGAGCTGTTTCTGTAGTTTGGAACTTCTTTAACAACCGTCAACTGAGACTCTCTTTACGTCATCAAGTGTTTAGACTTTTTAAACTGAATACAGAATGAGATTCAGGCGATGGATTTGAACTCACCTCTGGCTGTCCGTCCTCAGGTACCTGGGGATCTGCCATCCGATGAGGACCATCACTCTGGAGAGCAAGCGGGTGGTGAAGGGGACCTGTGCACTAGTGTGGGTGGTGGTCTTCATCCTCACCTGCCCCATCTTCAGGTTCGCCCAGACGGGATACGTCAGGAGAGGAGGTGGCGGCGGCGGCAGTGTTATCGGACCCGGAGGGGCGACGGAAGGCGGGAACAGTACTGGATCTCCGTCGGAGGACGAGGGGGGATACATGAACTGCTGGGACGACGCCATCGATAAGGAGTTTGCCGACTACGTCCCGTACGGAATCGTCCTCCACCTGCTAGGCTTCTTCGTGCCCTTCGTCATCATCGCCTGGTGCTACTCTCAGGTGGTCAGGACGATATTTCAGACGCTGCGCTCCCCTCCCAGCTCCGTAGAGGGCGGCGAGGACGGCCCCGTGGGAGACGGGGCGATAGAGGGAGCGAGAGACCGGGAGAGAACCTCCGTCTCCATTTCCGGATCGCAGTACTCGCACTACATCCGGCGGCGACGGAAATCCATCAAGACCATCGTGACCATCACGCTGCTGTTCGCGCTCTGCTTCCTGCCCTTCCACGTGACCCGGACGCTGTTCCTGCTCCTGCGGCGGGGGCAGCTCGGCAGCTGCAACGTCATGAAGACCGTCTCCATCTGCTACAAGGTCACCCGGCCGCTGGCGTCCTGCAACGCCTGGCTCAACGCCCTCCTCTACTTCCTGACGGGGGATAAGGGCGCCCCCTGCTGCTGGCCGGCGGAGCACACCGTCCGCCGGGACCACCGGGGCGGATCCCTCTGGTGGCCGCTGAAGATCCTGAAAAAAGAGGGCGTGGGAGAGGACGACCACGAGGCGGCTGAGAAGATCGAACGGGTGGTGCACATAGAGAACGAGTCCAAGTCTTCACGGGTCATCTTCTAGAAGCTTCTACTGCTCTCTCTTTAGAGAAGACTTCAGACAGGGCAGGATGTGCTGAGTATGGTTAATACTAGTGCTCTGCAATACCCGGGTTTCCATACCAGTCAAGTTTCCATCCAAATTTAGGGCAAATTTTAAACAACTTTCCAGATAAATCATCAAAACAAAATGCAAATAAATGCACGTTACCATCCACTCCTGTTGTGTGAATATTAGTATGATGTATATAAACAGATAGTCGGTGCTATTAAACAGCTGCAGAAGAAGAGCTGAGCTCCAGTCGAAGCCCAAACGATGGAAAACAGAATGGAAAGATGACATTTCTCTTGTGCTGTGTCTCAATTTGCGTACTTCTGTAGTTATACTGGCTATTCTGAGTGCTTAAGTGCGTTCACACTGAGAAGTACGGCAAAAAGCAGTACACTGCGAGTACCAGGATGTTGTCCTCATAACGGTCAAAACGTTGAGTGTGGAACGCTGGACACTTTTCAGCCTCACCGGTCGCCATCCTGGCTGCGTAGCGGAAGGGGCGGGAGGAACTGGAGCTCAGTGGAACTGGAGCTGCGGTCGTGCGTTGCCATTGGCTCAATTTCGGCAAGTGCAGACTATGACGCGATGATGACGCGTGACATCTCTTTTCACCCTCCTTGCGGCGAATGAGGAGGTTGCAGCGGTTGCAATTGAAAAGGACGAAACCCGAACTCTATAGATTGAGGTCATACATGTGGTTGTTTTTATCACTAGGTACCGCTGTACTGTCGTCGGAGAGAAGCTAGTGTTGGGTTCATTCATCCGTCTGAATACTGCCGATACGGCGTGATGCCCGTGGCCGACTATCACCAGCTGATCTACCGAGACGACGCTATCCCGACAACATTCACACTCTACGCAAATCAGTACATACCGTAGTGTTCATGGAAGTTTACTACCGGAAGTATCCCGATTGAGACACAGAATCACACAGCAACTTTTTTTTGCGATATTTCAACTTTTTTCAAATTTACAGCAAATTTGAAAATGAAATTTGGATGAAAACGAACTTCATGATCCCAAAACAATACGAACAAGCAGACGTACTTCTGAGTAAAATAATCTTCATTTACATCAGGAACTATTTGATCAAAGAATAATTAAGTAAATATTTAATTTGTGACATTTGATGCCAGATTTCGTTAATTTACAGTTTTGGATATTTGGTTCTTCAGACACATTTCTTTCGATACCAAGAAAGTATTTAATCCCCAGCACTACGGCGGACCGTCTCATATGATGGTACGAGGAATCTCCTCGCTTCCCAGCATTGGACGCTTGATGGGCTGCTAGTAGACACCTGATTGGACGAACACTTTCCCTCCGTGGGCCGCTGCTCCCAGCTCTCAAACCAGAACCAACATGAGGCTCGTTTTCTTCTCTTATAAAATAGTTCACCGAAATGTTTCTGAAAACATTTAATGAGAACGCCCCTTGATTTACATAAAGTAGCCGAGACCTCAACTTTATGCAAATGAGGAGCGGGCGACGTGACGCTCCGTCTCTCGAATCGTGCCGCCACGCTACCATCATGCATTGCACGGCTGCTTACACAGATAATAGGGTGCACCGATACTGATGCCAGTATCGTGTATCGGGTCCGATACTGTGCTCATGTACTCGAAAAACGGCTCCGATACCACTTTACAGCAGCGTGACGTTAACCTCTCGTCACCATCTTTCAGGTCCTATCGCACGCGCTCACACTCCACCTCCCTGACGGTTCGGGGCGAGACGGGCCGGTGGTGATCCTAACCCCGCCGGGCCGGGATCACCGTCTCCCGCTTTCATTGCACCACGGGGTTTTGCTTTCACCCTCTGACTCGCGCGTGCGTTAAACTCCTTGGTCCGTGTTTCAAGACGTGTCGGGTGGGTTGCAGACATCGCCGCAGACCCCTGGAGCCTTTTACGTGGGCCGATCCCCGATCTGGAGGCATGACGACGCGGTTGAGGCACACTGAGGACAGTCCGCCCCGGTGACACTTTGTCCACGGCCCGGGAAGCACCCCCCCCCCCGAGTCTTTCCAAGCCGACCTAGAGCCGGTGGCGGCGCACCGCCTCGTATGCGGGACTCCCCAGCCTGCCGTGTGTCGCTCACACCCTCCAGCTGGCTGTTAACGAGGGTCTTTAGACACAGAGAAGTACTCGTATCGGTACTCGGTATCGGAGAGTACCCAGATGTATACTCGGTCTGGATAAAGTGGTATCGGTGCATCCCTAGTAGACAATGAATGGGAACCATGGAAAGGACGGAGTCTTTAAGTATAGTTTGTAAAAAAGAGCAGAAATAAGAACAGTGTGGAGTCTGATAAAAGGATCTTTATTAAAATAAACTGCCCTTAAATCACTAATTCACTAAATAACTCACATGAGGTTGTTTTGTTTTCTTAATCTAGTCATTTAACCCTTTAATTACTCATTACTCATTATCCCCCGACGCTCTCAGCTTTATTTTATATTTTATAATATGTGAATATTCGTGGTTTTGGTTGTTGAGTCCCAGATTCATACTGCTCTCATTCTCTGCATGTTGTCAAACTGAAGGTGGTGCTGAAATAAAACAAGAATGAAATCTGAGGACATTTTGCCGTCACTTTGTGAAGTCTGTTGTTGCACGTTTTGAATCATCTCCTGTAAAGTATGTTGATTTCTTTTGTATATTAACTGTTAAAAAGTAAACTATAAATATGAGTATGTGCTATAAACTGTATAGGATTAGTTATTATGGATTTGGGACATGGAAAATTATATTCTTAATCTTTTATATAAAATAAAATAACAACAACAAGTGGTCCAAGAGCCCAAAGTGACGTCTTCAGATGTTTGGTTCAGTCTAAAAGCCAAAGACGTTCAGTTTACTGAGATATAAAACAGAGAACAGCAGAAAAACGTCACGTTTTAGAAGCTCTCTTCAGCGGATAAATAACTTTAATTATTAGCACATTAATCATTTTAGCACTACTTTTTATTTTTTCCTCCAGAAGAAAGGGACATTATTTTTGAGGGCACAAATTGTTATTTTTAATTAATATTTTGTTTTTTTAACAGGCTCAGTAGCAGACACATTAAATAAAGGTTAACTTCTGTCCACATCAAATCATTCTGATGTTAACACGCAGCTCTGAGGGCTGACCTTTGACCCTGTGACGTCGGCTCTGACCCTGTTCTGTGGAGCGTTAACGGGCTGCTGACTCCGCTGTATATTCTCTCTGGTGTTAGTAAAGACGGAGCTTCAGCGAATCAGTCCTGGAACAGAATTAATGAGAGTCAATGAACGACTGTCTCCGAGAGCAACACGCCGGACGCACCGGACGCTCCCGCTTCATGTGTTGTTGTTGTTGCTGTTGCTGTTGTTGGTGTTGTTGGTGTTGTTGTTTTTCAGCTCAGGTCAGTCTGTGATGTCAGACCTCTTTTTGTTTTTGGTGTATTTTGACGTGTTGTTAATATCTGGATTAAAGTCTGTAGTTGACTTCAGCTCTCTCTCTCTCTCTCTCTCTCTCTGTGTGTCGTCGGCCTCGTTCATGTTTAACGTGGAGAGAAATGATTAATCATATCTGCTGCTCAGACTGTTACACTCAAACACTCAAAGAGAAACTACACATTTGATTTAGCAGCTCTGTGAGGACGATGTGAGGACGATGTGAGGAGGATGTGAGGACGATGTGAGGGCGGTGTGAGGTCGGTGTGAGGTCGAAGTGTGGACGATGTGAGGGCGGTGTGAGGTCGGTGTGAGGTCGAAGTGAGGACGATGTGAGGACGGTGTGAGGACGGTGTGAGGACGACGTGAGGACGACGTGAGGACGGCGTGAGGACGATGTGAGGACGGTGTGAGGACGATGTGAGGACGATCACAGTGCTTGCGGTCCCCATGTTGTCGCCGTAGCCGCGTTATATTTCTGCGGCGATGTGGCGGCAGCTCCGAGCGAAGCCTCCATAGCTACGCAGTAAACCCCCCTGGAGAGTCTGCAGCCTCGCTAGCTGCTCTGTTGAGCTCTAATCAGGCACGGCGGTGCTTTGAGCTGAATGCTGATCAAAACTGTTGAACATGAATGTTTAAGCCTCACCATGCTCACCATCTCAGATTAGCGTGTTAGCATGTTAATTAGCGGTAAACACAGAGTCCGTGGGAGGCTGAGGAATGTCTTTAGTCATAAATCAAAGTATTGGACACGTGAACATGTTGACCAGATGATGGCGCTATAGAGGAAACGTCAACAGAGTTATTATGATCCACATCTCATCACAATCCATCCAAGAGTTGTTGAGATGTTTCACTGAAGCCACAAAAGTCAACCTCCTGGTGGCGCTAGAGGAAAAGTCAGAGGATCAGCAGAGTTCTTACAGTTCATCCTGAGAGGAACAGCAATGGGTGTACCAAAGTTTGTGGTAATCCATCCAATAACTGTAGAGATATTTCAGTCTGGACCAAAGTGGTGGACCGACGGACCACCAGCTTCATCATCCCTGAGGTCATCTCAGTGCTGCTTCTGTTGGACAACAGACCGAAGACAACAGAATATAACATCTCTGACCGTTTCAACATGATGAGCTTCATAAAACCAGTGTTTTCTGGACGTTCTCTTTCTGATAGACTTAATAACAATCATCATAAACTAGCATGTTTAGCTTCTCTTTGACGCTGATATGTATAAAGTTCATAACTGCCCACCCAGGGTCATTCTGATCTCTCCTTCACTCAATGCAACATGTGTTATCAGCCAAACCAGAAACTCTGCTCTGTTTTAGGCCTGTCTGAGATTCTGTGCTCT
Organism: Sebastes miniatus; assembly: GCA_916701275.1. Taxonomy (NCBI): domain Eukaryota; kingdom Metazoa; phylum Chordata; class Actinopteri; order Perciformes; family Sebastidae; genus Sebastes; species Sebastes miniatus. Next base: position 366,014 of record CAKALS010000016.1, read on the forward strand.
TTGTGTTTTGTTTATTGAGAGTGTTCACTATCCTAGTTGGGGAAACAACATAAATACCAATCAACCAGGTAACCTGCACGGACACTACCAGGACGGTTAGGGGCTATTTGTGCAAGAATCTGGCTTGCCTCCCGATAGCCTCCCGATAGCCTCCCGATAGCCTCCCGATAGCCTCCCGATAGCCTCCCGATAGCCTCCCGATAGCCTCCCGATAGCCTCCCGATAGCCTCCCGCCTGCAGGCTGTATTCTGTTATTCTATTCATTTGTTGATTTTCAATGAAACCCTTTATACCCATTTCTTTTAGTCTATTTTATTTGGGAAAACTAAAGTCTGGGAAATCAGTACCGCCACAGATCAATGGATCAGCTCCCAGCGGGCGTCGCCGATCAGCCTGTAGTTGTTCCTCCGGTAGTTCTCGGGGTGAACTTGGCGCTGTCGCCACACCTCGTCGTACAGGCTGTGTACGACAGGCGGCAGCGGCGTGAAGCCGGCGGCGCTGGCCAGCGTCTGGCAGTACTCCCACTGGTCCTGCTCCATTACCAGCAGGTGGCGCTGATGGACGCCACGCTCCGCCTTGTCCCGCAGCTCTCGCCGCACCTCGTCCTCCATCTGGGCCGGCGGCGGTAACGAGACCGAGCCGTCCAACACGGCCAGAGCAAACTGGACCTGAAGGGAGATGAGACCGGAGTTAAGGACTCTTTAGACGTGTGGTTCTAAACTGGCGTTCTGTGCGTCGGTGAGAACCCCCCCACCCCCCCCTCCTGAGCTCACCTGGCAGTCGAAGTTGGGGAAGGGACAGATGATCTTGCAGATGCCGATGAAGAAGAGCGAGGGGAAGGCCGGCGGCAGCAGGAAGCGGTACAGGGGAGACACCAGGTGGTCCTGGACCTCCAGACCCAGCTGGGGGGCGTCCAGGAACGGGAAGCTGAAGCTGTAGCCGGTGCAGAACATCAGGACGTCAGCGGCGCCCACAGAGCCATCCTGGAACCGGTAGAGAGACAGTTTAACGCCACGTTGGATCAAACAGTCTGATCAGATCATCTGGAGGATTCTACAGACTGGAACACAAACTGAGGAACAGTCAGAGAGAGAACCCAGACCGGCTCAGACTGTAGTGACCTGGAAGCGAAGGCTGCCGTCCTCCTCCACCGCCACCACGGAACTGGACTGTTGAATCCCAGCAGGTAGAGGACAGGTGAGACGAGGACGGCCGTGACTCAGAGTCACCTGGAGACAGACAGACAGAGAGACTCAGAGTCAGGTGTGGAGACTCACACTGCGATCCATATTCAATATTATTAAACTAGGGATGCACCGATACCGGTACCGGGTATACCGATACCAGTACCGGGTACCGGGTACCGGGTCCTGTATATACGAGGCGTTTGTTACCTTGGCACCGACTTTGGCCAGTTCAATGGAGATGTCCAAACCCGAAGCTTTAGCTCCCAGAAGCACCACGGACTGACCTGAGAACAGCTCTGGATACCTGTACGCATGACTGTGGAGCACCTTCCCTACAAACACACACACACTGGGGTTAGCCTAGCTTAGCATCAAGACTGGAAGCAGGGGGAAACTGTTAGCCTAGCTTAGCATCAAGAGCATGTAGCATGTTCCTGTGGACTGTACCTTTAAAGCTCTTGATGCCCGGGATGTGAGGGATGTGAGGGTCAGAGTAGTGCCTTAGAGACAAACACCATCACAACATCACAACCAATGCAGCAGTCTGGAGACACCGAGACGCAGCAGGACGAACTCATATCATATTATTACTTATATTATTAGTTATATTATTACTTATATTATTAGTTATATTATTAGTTATATTACTTCTATTATTAGTTCTATTAAAGTGTGAATCAGAGGTAAAGAGGAGAATGTTATTTATATTTCTCACCCGGAGCAGACGAAGACCGAGTCGAAGGTTTCTGTTTTCTGACGACCTGACAGATCAGATGATGTCACTTCCCACGTCGTCCTCTCCTCCTCCTCCTCCTCCTCCGTCGCCACGACAACGGGCTTCACCTTTTCCACCGCCGTGTTGAACTGACGAACACAGAAACTAATTATTATATTAACTCCTGATTATTAATATTCTCATTATTTTCTTTATTAAACTAAAAATGTAGTTAAAGTAAAAGTATGTGAATATTATCAGTAAAATGTACTTAATGTAGTTAAAGTAAGAGTATGCATTGTGCAGTAAAGTATACTTAAATAGTTAAAATTAGTGTTTTTGTGAATGCAGTCTGGTGGCTTTGCTGACGGCAGTATAACTGCTTCAGTTATATGTCTCTCTTCAAAGCCACCAGACTGCATTCATAAAAACAGTAACTTTCCCTAGAGAACAGGAGAGTAGCTGGTCTCCCGCTGCAGGACGACTCACCCTGATGTGAGGACGGATGTCGTAGCTCTGGCAGTACGTCTCCAGGTACCTCTGGACCTCCTGATGGGGCAGGAAGCTGTTCAGCTGGGGGTCAAAGGGGAAGTCAGGGAACATCATCACCTCCTTGGGAAGGTTGGTTCTGTAGAGAGGAGACGGAGACGTTAGAGGACGACCAACTGGACAGGACCTGAAGGACAGGTCTGGACCAGGAGGACCAACTCTACAGGACCTGAAGGACGGGTGTGGACGTACCGGAGGTCTCTGTACATGCTGCTGTGGATGGGTCTCCCGTGGTCGTCGGTTCCGACCCGCTCGTCGTAGCACCAGGTGCCGCCGATGCTGTCGGAGAGCTCGAACACCACCGGGGGGGTGAAGCTGTGGACGCGGGACAGGATGTGTCTCGCTGCACAGAGACCCGCCGCCCCGGCACCGACCACCGCCACCCGCTGCAGCATCATCCTCCTCATCATCCTCCTCATCATCAGAGACAGAGAGACAACAGAGACAACAAGTTACATTATTCCTACTAGATATTAATACACTAATAAATGATGATGTGTTTCTATAGATTAAACTACCAGCAGTATATTATATATATATTATTCTGCAGAAGGAGTACATTTACTTCTGGTACTTTAAGTATATTTGTATGGAGGACGGAACCTGCCAACATCAAAAATAAATCAATCAAATAAATAAATGTCATTAAATGTAACAAAAGTAATATCAAGAATAAGTCTAGCCATTAATTAATTGATAAAATGTGAAATAAATTAAGATTTATAAATCCATTCATTTAAAATAAATTAAAAAAATATAAGTAAATGAATGCAAAAAAAAAAATAAAATTAAAAAAATATAAGTAAATTAATGCAAAAAAAAAATTTAAATTAAAAAAATAATAAAAACAATAAAAGCAAAAATTAAAAAAATTAAACAGACAAATAAATAAATAGGGCAATTAACACGAAGATAAATAAATAAGTCATTAAATGTGTAAATGAGGCATTATCTAACGGTAACTTTTGGTGAGTTTAGGAGAAATCTACAGATGCAAATAGACAAATTATAGTAAAATAAATCTTTCCACTAGTGTGAAAGAAGACATCGAAGCAAAATAGAACAAAATGCATTAAAAATATATATAAATTAATAAAATAATTAAAAAAAATATATATTTCTTCTTTCAGTAATTTTCTTTTTCACCTCAAATATGATTCAGTTTCATTTGTTTCTACATGACATGTGAATAAGGTGACCTGACCCAGACAGTATCTATATGAGTGTTTCTGGACTCTGACCTGCTCAACCTGTTCATTTAATGAGCATGTTAACTGGACTTCTCACTGTTACATCATCAAACTAACACTATATAAACCAGTTAACAGGGTGCTTTTTAGTGTTAAAGGACAACCTAACCTTAAAGTATTAATTCTCAAACAAAAAGTCATCTAAATGTTGAGTTAATCTTATTAATAAGCCAATAAACTAACTACAGTTTGATTAATCATCACTGAGGTGAACAGCTGAGCTCTGAGGGCACACCTGCGCATGCGCAGGGAGACCGACAACAAACTGTGACGTAGCTAGTTAGCTAGTTAGCTTGCTACGTAGTTACATTAAAAATCGACTTTTACACAAAATACTTGAGTTAATCAGCGATAATCAATAAGTTAAGAGTTACCGGAGTTGTCTTCAGTCTTTATATGTTCCGGTGTACCGACCGTTCACTGCGGAAATCAAACAAACGGAACTATTAGCTAACCGCTAGCTGAGGACCGTTTTTCGAAGGGATGCGGTTCACGTCATATCACCGTTACCTTTCTAACTCAACGACGGGGTGTAGTGAGGAGAATGGCTCCCAGGTCCAGACTGTTCCGGTGACAAAGTCCACTTACGGCAGCACGGATATCCTTCAGAATAAAAGCGACATCGATTCAAAATGTAAATGAGTACAAAATAAAGCTGCACAAGAATTAAAAAAAATAATTACTATGGAACTGTGATGCCATCGGGATCAATAAAGTTACTATCTATCTATCTATCTATTAAAAATAAATATAGCAATATAAAAAAAATATGTAAAAAATAATAAATACAAAAACTAATGAAAAAATAAAAGCAAAAATAAATAAATAAAAGGGAAAATTAAACAGGATGATTAAATATAAAGTTGCACAAGAATTATTAAATTATAAAAAGATATATTTAATTGGTTTAAATTAAATCATTATTCCTACTGGAGAAGGGATTTTGGAATATAATAAAATCAAATCTGCAGACACAAAATTCGTCAATAAATAAATACATACATAAATGCTGAACTAAATAAATAATTGAATGAATAAATAAAAGGTTAAAATTAATACATAAATAATTGAGCATACAAATAAATACATATTTGTAATTAATCAACAAACACAAACATCTTGAATATTCTAGAAATCTGTATTAATTTAGTATTTTGTAGAAATACAGACTACAGTGTTTTCTCAACACATTTCACTATTCTCATTCTTTATTTTAATTTTAGATATAGAGATTTGTGTAAAAGAAAATTAGATAATAACGCCAAATACTGTGGAAAAGATTATTTTAAAGTGGTACAGATTAATTTTTTTAAATACTTACGTGAAGAGCTGCTGTTGACCCCCCCGCCCCCCAACAGCAAATCAATGACATATAAAACATATTCAAATATTAAATATTTTATTAAAAATAAAGGCAAAGTAGAGATAGGAAAGAGGAAGAAATGTAAATACAATGAATCTGTCAAATAGTCACTGTATTTAGGTTGATGTCTGTTCAAGAACCAGTAAGTCATTTTCTAACTGCAGTCTGTTAATGTTCAACGGCGTCGGTTCCCCGTCAGAAAGGGCCGTCTGACGGCGAGGTAAAGCAGCCGTCTGACGGGAAACTGAAGACGTTTTATCGCTGTCTTCAAAGCCACCAGACTCCATTCATGAAACCATTATGACCACACAGAACACGGAGTAAACACACAACCCCTCTTCTCTCTGTTGGTTCCAAACGTATCACAGCTAGCGTTGACTCAGCTAGTGCTGGCGTTCACATTATTCAGAACCTTATTGATCAGCTTCCTGTGCTAACCTACAGCCCTGCTGACGGCTGACGGCTGAGTGGACGTTAACATTTGAAAAACAATCAGTAAAAGAACGCAGATGAACCCGACCTTTAACTGGAAACAGGAAGTCCAGAACGTCGAGGCGTCTCCCTCTCAGACGCTGCTTTGTCTTATGAACTCCACAACCTAGAGCCAGACTGATGAACTGTCCGCTGTATGGGCTGATTGATCAATATCTGTTGATCAGTGTGGCTCTGTGATACGGTTGGTCCTTCACAGAGCGCTGACAAGTTGAGTGTTACACCGTAAAACGTCCCCCTCTGGTCACATCTAAGGATCACTATCAAAATGTTTATGTACAAAACACAACTCATAAATCCGTCATCAGTCGAGCTCTGATCCACACGCTTCTATGTACAGTCCTCCTCCCACCTCTAGTGATGTCATCACTTGGCGGTGGCGTTGCCGTGCGGCGGCGCCTGCTGCTGCGGCTGCTGCTGCTCGGCCAGCGCCTGCTGCAGCCGGGTGCGTTTCCTGGAGTAGTGCTGCCAGTGCAGCAGCTGCTGCTCGTCGATGAACTTGGTGCACTGAGCGTTGACCAGCTCCTTCCTGAAGTGCTCGTACTGCAGCAGCTCCAGCATGTGCAGGCAGTGAGGATACCTGCAGGGGGGGACGCCAAGCGACAGGAAGTCAGGTCTCTACACGCTCTACTGAGGGAGGACATGCCTGAGACGATAAGACAGTCTGACACACTGAAGCACCATGGGACGGAAGACGAAGTGACCCTCTGGTGTTATTCTGTATGTTTCTCCTGCTCAGAGACAAACCATCAACCAGTTAGTCCGTCTCTCAGGGCTGTTAGTCCGTCTCTCAGGGCTGTTAGTCCGTCTCTCAGGGCCGTTAGTCCGTCTCTCAGGGCCGTTAGTCCGTCTCTCAGGGCCGTTAGTCCGTCTCTCAGGGCCGTTAGTCCGTCTCTCAGGACCGTTAGTCCGTCTCTCAGCACCGTTAGTCCGTCTCTCAGGACCGTTAGTCCGTCTCTCAGCACTGTTAGTCCGTCTCTCAGGACTGTTAGTCCGTCTCTCAGTACCGTTAGTCCGTCTCTCAGTACCGTTAGTCCGTCTCTCAGGACCGTTAGTCCGTCTCTCAGGACTGTTAGTCCGTCTCTCAGTACCGTTAGTCCGTCTCTCAGTACCGTTAGTCCGTCTCTCAGGACTGTTAGTCCGTCTCTCAGTACCGTTAGTCCGTCTCTCAGGACTGTTAGTCCGTCTCTCAGTACCGTTAGTCCGTCTCTCAGGACTGTTAGTCCGTCTCTCAGTACCGTTAGTCCGTCTCTCAGTACTGTGGCTCCGTCGACCAGATGAAGGCCTTATATATAAACACAGGAAGTCTTACTTGAGGAACTTGGCGTACTCGGGCTCCTTCCAGTACAGCAGGTACTTCAGGTAGTTGATGAAGGGTCTCTCCCTCAGGAAGCCTCTCTGAGCCAAGACTGAACACAAACAGGGAAAACAAGAGGCACATTAGTGAAGAGTTAATTGTTGATTTCTTTGAATGACCTGATCTCTGAGAGGTTGTCAGTAATGATCAATCAACAGATATAACTATAACAGTAGTAATAATAGAGGTGTTGTCTGCTGTCACTCACAGTTCAGGTAGTTTGGGTTGGCCAAACACTGGATGAACTCCAGCTCCGACTGGAACCGGTTCCTGGCCTGCTCCTCTGGACCACAAAACACACACAACAACACGACCATGAATGTCTTCCTTATCATGTATTCATATGAACAACTGAGACTCAATTTGAACGTTATTCTATCATGGAACGCAGCCATGAGAACGAGCCTTCTGAATCAGATGCTGCACCAGACTCCATTCAGACATGCAGCCGTTTAACGCTGCTCTGTTTCTCAGCTGAATACAGGAAGCACGTAGTCAGGAGTCACTTTAACTGTTCATTGAGTTAACTGGTGAACTTGTAATGTGTGCCGATTTGAAGAGTCAGTCTCGGTCGTTCATAAAATGGTTTAGGTGCTCAGAAACACACATTTCTGTCCATAAATAAGGATGACCTTCAGTGGAAATGAATAACTGTTTTTAGTAAACATTTTCATTTGTATTGATCATTGTTGTAGGTCTATGGTACGACGGTACGACGGTACGACGGTACGACGGAGTATTAGGGCCACATTGAGGAAAAAAATAAATCTGAGATTTAAATAACAAAGAGAATAAAGTCATATTATGACTTTTTTCTCATAATATTCTGACTTTATTGTGTAAATCTCAGATGTGTTTTCCCTCAAAGTGGCCCTAATACTCCGTAGTACATTGTCTCTTTGGCCCTCACTGCATTAGACTGATATACTATATACTTAGACTATAAACTGAGTTACCTTCATCATAATGATCACATGTTTTACTGCTCCAGACTGTTATTTATTTATTTATTTTGCCTAAAATGTCTCTTCTGATAGTAAAGGTTGCTGACCCCTGACCTCTGACCCCTGACCCCTGGACTACGTGATGCTCAAAACACACATTTGTGTTAATAAATAAGGATGTCCTTTAGTGTAATGATTTCTGCTGTAGTTCTGAACAGAACTGTCTCCATACAAGCTAAACGGCACTTTAGTTGAATATCAACAACCATGTGTTCATGAACATGTTGAATCAGGTCTGTATGTAAACCATCATGTGTTCATTAACATGTTGAGTCAGGTCTGTATGTAAACAATCATGTGTTCATTAACATGTTGAGTCAGGTCTGTATGTAAACAATCATGTGTTCATTAACATGTTGAATCAGGTCTGTATGTAAACCATCATGTGTTCATTAACATGTTGAGTCAGGTCTGTATGTAAACAATCATGTGTTCATTAACATGTTGAGTCAGGTCTGTATGTAAACAATCATGTGTTCATTAACATGTTGAGTCAGGTCTGTATGTAAACCATCATGTGTTCATTAACATGTTGAATCAGGTCTGTATGTAAACAATCATGTGTTCATGAACATGTTGAATCAGGTCTGTATGTAAACCATCATGTGTTCATTAACATGTTGAGTCAGGTCTGTATGTAAACAATCATGTGTTCATTAACATGTTGAGTCAGGTCTGTATGTAAACCATCATGTGTTCATTAACATGTTGAGTCAGGTCTGTATGTAAACAATCATGTGTTCATTAACATGTTGAGTCAGGTCTGTATATAAACAATCATGTGTTCATTAACATGTTGAGTCAGGTCTGTATGTAAACCATCATGTGTTCATTAACATGTTGAGTCAGGTCTGTATGTAAACAATCATGTGTTCATTAACATGTTGAGTCAGGTCTGTATGTAAACAATCATGTGTTCATTAACATGTTGAATCAGGTCTGTATGTAAACAATCATGTGTTCATGAACATGTTGAATCAGGTCTGTATGTAAACCATCATGTGTTCATTAACATGTTGAGTCAGGTCTGTATGTAAACAATCATGTGTTCATTAACATGTTGAGTCAGGTCTGTATGTAAACCATCATGTGTTCATTAACATGTTGAGTCAGGTCTGTATGTAAACAATCATGTGTTCATTAACATGTTGAGTCAGGTCTGTATATAAACAATCATGTGTTCATTAACATGTTGAGTCAGGTCTGTATGTAAACCATCATGTGTTCATTAACATGTTGAGTCAGGTCTGTATAGTAAACAATCATGTGTTCATTAACATGTTGAGTCAGGTCTGTATGTAAACCATCATGTGTTCATTAACATGTTGAGTCAGGTCTGTATGTAAACAATCATGTGTTCATTAACATGTTGAATCAGGTCTGTATGTAAACAATCATGTGTTCATTAACATGTTGAGTCAGGTCTGTATGTAAACCATCATGTGTTCATTAACATGTTGAGTCAGGTCTGTATGTAAACAATCATGTGTTCATTAACATGTTGAGTCAGGTCTGTATGTAAACAATCATGTGTTCATTAACATGTTGAGTCAGGTCTGTATGTAAACAATCATGTGTTCATTAACATGTTGAGTCAGGTCTGTATGTAAACAATCATGTGTTCATTAACATGTTGAGTCAGGTCTGTATGTAAACAATCATGTGTTCATTAACATGTTGAGTCAGGTCTGTATGTAAACAATCATGTGTTCATTAACATGTTGAGTCAGGTCTGTATGTAAACAATCATGTGTTCATTAACATGTTGAGTCAGGTCTGTATGTAAACAATCATGTGTTCATTAACATGTTGAGTCAGGTCTGTATGTAAACCATCATGTGTTCATTAACATGTTGAGTCAGGTCTGTATGTAAACCATCATGTGTTCATTAACATGTTGAGTCAGGTCTGTATGTAAACAATCATGTGTTCATTAACATGTTGAGTCAGGTCTGTATGTAAACCATCATGTGTTCATTAACATGTTGAGTCAGGTCTGTATGTAAACAATCATGTGTTCATTAACATGTTGAGTCAGGTCTGTATGTAAACAATCATGTGTTCATTAACATGTTGAGTCAGGTCTGTATGTAAACAATCATGTGTTCATTAACATGTTGAGTCAGGTCTGTATGTAAACCATCATGTGTTCATTAACATGTTGAGTCAGGTCTGTATGTAAACCATCATGTGTTCATTAACATGTTGAGTCAGGTCTGTATGTAAACCATCATGTGTTCATTAACATGTTGAGTCAGGTCTGTATGTAAACCATCATGTGTTCATTAACATGTTGAGTCAGGTCTGTATGTAAACAATCATGTGTTCATTAACATGTTGAGTCAGGTCTGTATGTAAACAATCATGTGTTCATTAACATGTTGAGTCAGGTCTGTATGTAAACAATCATGTGTTCATTAACATGTTGAGTCAGGTCTGTATGTAAACAATCATGTGTTCATTAACATGTTGAGTCAGGTCTGTATGTAAACCATCATGTGTTCATTAACATGTTGAGTCAGGTCTGTATGTAAACAATCATGTGTTCATTAACATGTTGAGTCAGGTCTGTATGTAAACCATCATGTGTTCATTAACATGTTGAGTCAGGTCTGTATGTAAACAATCATGTGTTCATTAACATGTTGAGTCAGGTCTGTATGTAAACAATCATGTGTTCATTAACATGTTGAGTCAGGTCTGTATGTAAACAATCATGTGTTCATTAACATGTTGAGTCAGGTCTGTATGTAAACAATCATGTGTTCATTAACATGTTGAGTCAGGTCTGTATGTAAACCATCATGTGTTCATTAACATGTTGAGTCAGGTCTGTATGTAAACAATCATGTGTTCATTAACATGTTGAGTCAGGTCTGTATGTAAACAATCATGTGTTCATTAACATGTTGAGTCAGGTCTGTATGTAAACCATCATGTGTTCATTAACATGTTGAGTCAGGTCTGTATGTAAACAATCATGTGTTCATTAACATGTTGAGTCAGGTCTGTATGTAAACCATCATGTGTTCATTAACATGTTGAGTCAGGTCTGTATGTAAACCATCATGTGTTCATTAACATGTTGAGTCAGGTCTGTATGTAAACCATCATGTGTTCATTAACATGTTGAGTCAGGTCTGTATGTAAACCATCATGTGTTCATTAACATGTTGAGTCAGGTCTGTATGTAAACAATCATGTGTTCATTAACATGTTGAGTCAGGTCTGTATGTAAACAATCATGTGTTCATTAACATGTTGAGTCAGGTCTGTATGTAAACAATCATGTGTTCATTAACATGTTGAGTCAGGTCTGTATGTAAACCATCATGTGTTCATTAACATGTTGAGTCAGGTCTGTATGTAAACCATCATGTGTTCATTAACATGTTGAGTCAGGTCTGTATGTAAACCATCATGTGTTCATTAACATGTTGAGTCAGGTCTGTATGTAAACCATCATGTGTTCATTAACATGTTGAGTCAGGTCTGTATGTAAACAATCATGTGTTCATTAACATGTTGAGTCAGGTCTGTATGTAAACCATCATGTGTTCATTAACATGTTGAGTCAGGTCTGTATATAAACAATCATGTGTTCATTAACATGTTGAGTCAGGTCTGTATGTAAACCATCATGTGTTCATTAACATGTTGAGTCAGGTCTGTATGTAAACCATCATGTGTTCATTAACATGTTGAGTCAGGTCTGTATGTAAACCATCATGTGTTCATTAACATGTTGAGTCAGGTCTGTATGTAAACAATCATGTGTTCATTAACATGTTGAGTCAGGTCTGTATGTAAACCATCATGTGTTCATTAACATGTTGAGTCAGGTCTGTATGTAAACCATCATGTGTTCATTAACATGTTGAGTCAGGTCTGTATGTAAACCATCACAATGAGGGGAACTGATAGATCCATGTGAACAGACACACCAGACTCCATCCAGATAAGTAGTGATTTAAGGCTGCTCTGCTCGTCAGCTGAATGAGGGGAACTGGAGCTGCTACTCAACGGAAGAGTCTGTAATTAACATTTAATATCAATGAGACCTCTAAAAGTAATACCGAAGTGTAGAAGTCAGTTTCTAGTGCACAGAGAACGTGTTCAGTCTTTTCCAGACAGACATTAAATGTTCACAACAAGTCAAACCGCTTAAATCTCATCATTTATCAACGGAGTCTGGTGCTCTCACCATGCTAACAGCTAGCATTATCTACTAACCTGTTTCCATGACGACGAGGACAGATGAGCTGCTGTAGACAGCAGACTGCTGGTCTCTAGGTTATAATGTGAGCTATAAAGCTGAAACAGCAGCAGTTAACCCTCAGAGAGCCGCTCTGCGGGTCTTTGTTGTGTTTTTAGGAAACACCTCATCAGACACGGGAAGACATGTCTGCCGGAAGTCAGTACTCTGTAAATCTTTCCGGTATTTTACGACGGTTTACGGCATCAGCTGTTCCCTTTGTGACCGCTAGAGGGAGACATATAACCTACACAGGGAGTGATGACGTAATGTTAAACAGTCAAATAAATAAACAAACAAATTAATAAACAAATAATAAACAAATAAACAAATAAATACATATACAAATAAATAAATAAATACACATACAAATAAATAAATAAATACACATACAAATAAATAAATAAACAAATGCATACATAAATACATGAATAAATACATTAATAAATACATATACAAATAAATAAATAAATAAATAAATAAATAAATAAATAGTAAAATAAATAAATTAATTAATTAATTCATTAATAAACAAATTAATAATTAAACAAACAAATAAATAAATAAATAAATAAATAGTAAAATAAATTAATTAATTAATTAATAAACAAATTAATAATTAAACAAACAAATAAATAAATATATAAATAAATAAATAAATAAATATACAAATAAATAAATAACAAATGCATAAATAAATACATTAATAAATACATTAATAAATACATATACAAATAAATGAATGAATAAATAAATACATAAATAAATAAAAAAGCCAAGAAACACACAATTAATAAAAGTTATGTTAAATAACCATACATACAGATTCATTAATTAACATTAATACTGAAATATAAACAATGTAAAACATTAGTGGAAGACAGCGGTGGAAGAAGTACTTAGATCCTTTACTTAACTAGAAGTAGAAATACAACAGTCTAAAATACTCCTACTAAGTCCTGAATCCAAAATGTTACTTAAAGTTCCTGTTTGTAACTTGTTCAGGTATAAATCACCCAGCTGAAATATAGAGTGATATTGTGCTTTTAGCTGACGTGTGTCTCCTCACTGTGTTGAGTGATGCTCCTTCATGTCTATGTAGAGCGAGCACAAGCGCCAGCAACAGCACGCTGACTTTAGTTGACTTAACGGACACAGGTGAAGCTGTTAACAAGACATTTAGGATTCTTACAGACAGTCCCTTTAAGTAAAAGCACATATACAAGTATTATCAACAAAATGTACTTAAAATATCCAAAGTGAAAGTACTCATGATGCAGCACGGCTCCTTTCAGTGTTATATTATAGAATATTATATTATTCTGTTATCTCTAACAAATACGTGTAAGAGCATTTTAATGTTGTAGTTCATCAATGTGGAGTCAGTTTTACATACTTTATGTACGACTGAATATAGTACTGCATCATATTTATATTTTTATTTGAAAAGTAACAAGTGTTATCAGATAAATAGTAAAACGTACAATGTTACCCTCTGAAATGCAGTAAAGTAGAAGTATAAAGCAGCAGAGAATGGAAATACTTAAGTAAAGTACAAGTACCACCAGTCTGACTCCTACCGTATATATATATATACATATATATATATATACTTACAGTATTACAGTATTTAATTATACAATCAGAGGTCTGTTGTCACACGTTTCTTTAAAGATCAACTTTTATTAACAAAACTGTTAGCAACAAGATAATATAAAACTCTGGAGGTTACGGTATGTACAGAAACATGTTACTGAATATAAAACTCACACGTTTAAATAGAAAACAATACAAAACATACACTTCAATTTATAATTACTGAAAATAATTAAAATTTGCAGGGATACGAGGATACGAGCTGTCGTCGTCTCTCAGAACAGAAAAGTAAAGTGATAAATTTCAGTTTCTGAAACAACAACCAACCAAAGAGCAAATAATGATTAAAGAAAACACTAAAAGAGTCTATTTTATTAGTTTTAGAGACTATTACTATTATTATAAACCTTTTCTAAATGTTTGGGGAGAAGGTTTCTAGTTTTAAGGAGGAACTAACCGTTGAATTAGGCGTATTTAAGCCTTTATTTCAAATTTTCTAATTATATTTTATGATATTTTAATTATATTTTAATTTACTGTTGATATCAACTAACTCGACTTCCTCCATGTTTGATAAATTCAGAATAACGTCCATTTTTCCACCGAACTAACTCCGTTTTATCAACTGAATATATTTTGGTTATTGACGGTATGTTTCAAATTAAAAGCCTTCCAGTGACTTTAAGCACATAATACCTCCGTTCTTGGTTGAATGCTTTTAATTTGAAACACCCGCCTTATAGTAGTTTAACGTTGATCGAAAAGAAATGGCAAAGTAGAAGTAAACAGGAATTAATTAGCAAATATCCACCGGCGATCTGATCGGTTTCACAGTCGGATTTTGTGGTTAACAATATATTAGCTTATTAGGTACCGAAAAATTAACTTCCAAGGCCTCCGCCATTTCTGACAACGTCAACAAACACGTCACAACTCGTGAACTCGGAGCTTTCAGAAACACTTCACTTACGAGGTCGTGAATATGACATGAGGGGGGGGGGGCGTTCATATGGGCTCTTCTGGTGAACACGGTCACGCGTTTGATCCCGCCAGAATTCAACAGGTAAACCAGTGAAATCACGATAAAATCACGATGAAATCACGGTGAAAACACGGGGAAATCACGGTGAAAACACGGTGAAAACACGGTGAAATCACGGTGAAAACACGGTGAAATCACGGTGAAATCACGGTGAAATCACGATAAAATCACGGTGAAATCACGGTGAAATCACGGTGAAAACACGGTGAAAACACGGTGAAATCACGGTGAAAACACGGTGAAATCACGGTGAAATCACGGTGAAATCACGGTGAAAACACGGTGAAAACACGGTGAAATCACGGTGAAAACACGGTGAAATCACGGTGAAATCACGGTGAAAACACGGTGGGTGGGACTGAACGTTTGCCGTTGAACACCGCCTCGTTCTGCCGCTGCGTACTGCTCCTTTAATGAGTGGTTTAAAACAGAGTTGGTGTTGAAGTGAGAACGTTTCCTGTTACTTGTTAACCAGGCCTCTATTAGAGACCGGTGCTTATTCCTGCTGGCCATGAGGTATTATGTGAATACTAATAGTACGGTACGCCTCTAACTGGAGATTTAAGCTAACGTTAGTTAGCAGTAGGAGCTAACAACAGGATGTTCCTGCTACAGACGTTCAGCCAGAGTTTAACGTCAGTAGTCGGAGGTCCGAACATCTGGACGATGTTTGTGGAGGCTCAGAACCAGCAGCTATATAAACACAAACGTCCTGCGTTGGAACCTGAGAGGAGAGCTGAGGCAGCAGGTTGTCGGTCCTACAGCGTCGCCGTGGCGTTGGCCCACGAGGGGAACGAGTCCAGGCCGAAGATGGCGTGACCCCAGGTGTTGATGGCCAGACTGATGCAGCTGACCCCGATGACGTTCATCACCACGCCGGCTTTAGCCTGCAGACGAGGAGGAGGAGGAGGAGGAGGAGGAGGAGGTTACTATGACATCATCACGGGAGGGTTTATATCGTCCATCCTAACGAGAGCAGGACTCACCATGTCGGACACTTTGAGGAAACCGGAGGAGAAGACGATGGCGTTGGGGGGCGTGGCCACCGGCAGCATGAAGGCGAAGGAGGCGCTGAGGGTGCAGGGGATCATCACGTACAGAGGGTTCAGGCTGATGGACTGGGACTGCGTCAGGAAACACACAGAGAGGAGGACGGCGTTCAGACAGGAAATAAACATCAGAACGCATAACCACAGAAGAAGAAATCAGAAGTCAAACGGCAAAATTATTTTTTCCGTTTCTGTTTCTAACACATTTTAATTCCAGTTTCCTCGTTTAACTGTTTCTTCTGTCAAGATTAATGAAACTTCCTGTTAAGATGTTTCACATTAAAAGCTTAAAGGACTTAAACTCTCCTGTTCTTGGCGGGCTTTTAATGTGAAAGATCTGCAGGAAGTGTTGTAGCTTGAGCCGACCCCGCCCCTCCCTTACTACCGTATGAGCTGTGGAGACGATACGTGATGTTACAGTGTGGACAAACAGTTTAGAAACAAAGAGACGAAACTCCGGTGTTTCTTTGACAACAACCGCCATTTTGGACTGAAAACACTTATAATGTTTATAATATTTTATTGTTCAACTCAGGACGTTTCAGTAGAATCTGACACTAGAATAGAAATAATGTAGTTCTACTTTAGTCCGTCTCTCTATAGGAGGACGTTTTACCGGCGTCCGGTCGTCTCTTTCAGTCCAACATGGCGGAGGCGTAGCTCCGCTGCTGATGTCGTAACGGAACCAACTATTGACTTTCACTTCTTATCGGTATATAAACGTTGTTCGGTGTGAATCTATGATGGAAACTGTGTGTGTATTTCGGTTACCATGGAGGCCAGGATGGGCAGGAAGAGCGTTGCCGTGGCGACGTTGCTGGTGCACTCGGTGAAGGTGGCGATGAGGAGGCAGAGGACGACGGCGATGGCCCAGGGAGGGATGGAGTGTAGCGGCGTCATCTGAGCGCCGAGCCAGTGGGACAGACCGGACTCCTGACAACACAAACACACACACACACACACACACACACACACACACACACACACACACGCACGCACGCACACACACACACACGCACACACAATGTTAGTGTGAAGAAAACTAAATGAAAGTGTGTGTCTGTCGTCTCTCCGTCTCTGGAGACGTAGAACTGACCTCGCTGCCTTTGGCGAGGGCGAAGCCGCCTCCCAGCAGCAGCACGATGTTCCACGGCATCTTCTTCTGAGTCACCTGCCAGGTGAGCAGAGCGGGGGCGGGGCCTCGCCACACCGGGGACTCTGATTGGATGAAAAACATGTTTCAATTATAACATGAATAAAAGGTTTGTGTGTGTGTGTTACCTGTGTGTGTGTGTGTGTGTGTGTGTTACCTGTGTGTGTGTGTGTGTGTGTGTGTGTGTGTGTGTTACCTGTGTGTGTGTGTGTGTGTGTGTGTGTTACCTGTGTGTGTGTGTGTGTGTGTGTGTGTGTGTGTTACCTGTGTGTGTGTGTGTGTGTTACCTGAGTCAGAGCTCCTCCAGAAACAGAGGAATCTCGGCGGTTCAGACGGAAGAACAAACAACAGAACAGCAACAAACAGAGCGACGGTGGCGTCAGAAACGAACCTGCAGAGACAGACAGAGAGAAGGTATTTATTTATTTATGTATCTATGTATTTATTTATTTATTTATGTATTTATTTACTTATCAATTTATCAATTTATTTATTTATTTATTTATTTATCTATTTATCTATGTATTTATTTATCTATTTATTTATTTATTTATCTATGTATTTATTTATCTATTTATCTATGTATTTATTTATTCATCTATTTATTTATTTATTTATTTTGTTTATTTATGTGTTATTTGCAGCATCCAGCAGAAACCAACATGAATTCACATCCCACTAAAACAAACAGAACAAAACACTGGAAAAGGAAATGAAGACGTCTTTCTTAACTCTTATCAGTCCAGAGACTCTTATTCTGTCTGTCTCCGTCCTCAGGACTAATATTATAAACAACCAGGTCTATTGTCTCTAGATGAAGTCAAACAGCTGACAGAGTGAGATGATCCGGTTGGATTCAGGTTCTTCCTCCAGAAGTCCAGAATGAGGTTTGATGCTTTAAGTCTTCAGTCCTCTCAGACATGTTCTCCGTTACGTTACAGCAGTTTAACACGTCCGTCTCATCAGGTTTCATGTTTCTGATGAAGCGTCCTGACTCCTCTCCCTCGCCGTCTAAACCGCCCCGTTTCACTATATTAACGTTGTGTGATCGTTCTCGGCTCCGTCTCCTCTGACCTCCGACCTCCGTCAGCGTGGAGTAACGGAGAACATGATGCAACACCAGCCGCTCATTTCATGAATGGACGTTTCACCACACGCTGTTTGATCTGGCTGATTCTCAGATCCTCTTTTTAAAACCTTTCATTCAAAAAAACAGAGTCCAGGAGGGAAGATTCCCCTGCAGACACCGAACTGATGAGACATTAAGAATAAACAATGTTAAAGGATTAGATTAGATGTAAACTAACTATAAGAATATTATATATTTATATTAATATTATATCATGTTTAAAAGCATTTTAATTCATGCCAAAGAAATCAAGACGCACCGTGCAAACAGAAACTAGAGAATTCATTCTGTTTAACAATCATGAAGTTACAACCGTTAATAACTAACGATGAGACGCTGGAGGTTTGGACTGAACATCAAAATCATTATAATCTATGAATGTGTTATAGGGACTGTTAGTAAGAATCATAATGTCTTGTTAACAGCTTCACCTGTGTCCGTTAAGTCAACTAAAGTCAGCGTCCTGTTGCTGGCGCTTGTGCTCGCTCTACATAGACATGAAGGAGCATCTCTCAACACAGTGAGGAGACACACGTCAACTAAAAGCACAATATCACTCTATATTTCAGCTGCTTGGCAGTAATGTTAGCTGACCAGACCAAGGTCTCTCCATGAATCAATGCTGATCCTAGTGTTGGCTTTTCCCGCCTCAGCCTCCCGACCGCGGCCGGAGGGAACGGGGGAGACGCCGGAGTTTTGGTCGGAGACAATAACGTTTCTCTCTGCGGAGCCCCGTCACTTCACAAGACACGGGAAACCTCTGTTGGTCTGGAGGAGCTGCAGCAGTTATTTCTGCACAAACGTCCACTGAACATTCACTAGATATTCTCAGAGCTAAACTAACTCTTCTGCAGTGTGGAGTGAGCAGCATGCACGTGAGAGGTGGAGAGAGAGAGAGAAGGAGCGCGGTGTGTGAGTGAAGGCAGGCAGAGGAGCAGAGACTCCGGTCCTGGAGACCAAAGCTACGGTCTCCCCCGCGTCCTCCGACCGCGGCCAACACTGTTTAACAGCTTCACTAGATACAACCAAGAGGTTTTGGTGCTTCACTGGAGTTTGTGTTGGAGTCTGAGTCTGAACAGCGGAGACACACGAGAGACCATGAGACACCGACCAGCAAGGATTTATACCTGGAAGAAGTTACTAACAGGAACTTTAAACTCGTCACATGAAGTCTGACTCACGTCTCCATGACACGACGAAAACATTTTCATACAAACAAACTCAGATTTATAAATCTGTATCTTTAGCTGCTAAAGCCTCCTCTATGTTCACCAGCCGGTCGACTGACGGAGTCGGTCTGCTGCTTGATGCTAAGCAGGTAGAGAACAGAGTACCTGTTACTGACGGGTGTAAGGGATGATTAAAGGGGCTGATTAAAGGGGGTGATGGTTATTTCTGCATCGTCAGTATAGAATCTGAATTAAAGCCGGCGGTGTCGTGTCCTGATCTATCAGGGTTTCCAGTCGGAGGATTGGAGGTAAAAGTTGAGCTTCACTATCAACCATCAACCTGCGTAATCAGAAAACATGTTGAAATCATCAGTTTACACAAACGGCAGGTCCAAGGTGACTGCCCCCCCACTACCTCCCCACCCCTCTTTAAAACCAGTCCAGGAGACACATCTGACTTTTATCTGTTCTAAATGAACCTTAAAGGAGATCAGTCCAGTATTTAATCCTCTTATCTACATGGGAGTGGACTAATCTGCTGCTTTATGTAAATGTATGTATATATTTATTATAGTAAATCAATGAACAACACAAATCAATGACAGATATTGATCCAGAAACCCTCACAGGTACTGCATTTAACATAAAACAATATGCTCCAATCATAACATGGCAAACTGCAGCCCAACAGACAACAACAGCTGTCAGTGTGTCAGTGTGCTGACTTGACTATGACTTGCCCCAAACTGCATGTGATGATCATAAAGTGGGCATGTCTGTAAAGGGGAGACTCATGGGTACCCAGAGAACCCATTTACATTCACTGATCTGGAGGTCAGAGGTCAAGGGACCCCTTTGAACATGGACATGACAGTTTGGAGCGTTATTTAACCTCTTCATGACCAGATAGTCTGACATGGTTGGTACCGATGGATTCATCAGGTTCTCTAGTTTACTATGATACCAGGATCAGACTTTTCTTCATCCTTTCCTTTGGACATTTGCTGGACTTTTTTTGGACAATTTTCAGCCATTTTTTTTTAACTTTTTTTACTTTTTTTTTTTTTTACTTTTTTCTGACATACATTTTTCAGACTTTTTTAAGGTCATTTCTTTGGATTTTTTTCTGACATTTTTTGGACTTTTCTGGACTTTTACAGACATTTTTCACATACCGTTCTCTCTAAATGAATCCAGTAAACATGTTTGATTTTCAGTCGGATATATCAGGATCATTGTCAGGAATCATTGATTATATTTTTACAGACTCTGACGTGAGTCAGTTTCTCTCTGTGCAGGTTTCACCTTTTACATGCTGTAGTTTGTTTTGTTGAATCTAAATGAATAAAACCAGTCGGGTGAATTTGCAGTTCAATAACACCTCCTGATTCTGAAGAGGTTGTTATTGTTTTCGTCTCTTCTGAGAAATTAAGTTGTGTTTTTTTCAGAAAACAAAAACATCCTCCAGGACAAACAGATCGATGACATCCTGCGCTGGTCATGTGACCCACAAAACACTGATGAGGTCACTATGACATGTGAACACGTATGACTTCCTTCCTGTGGCGACACTCAGCTGACCTAACGTACAGGTCACCTCAGGTACAGGTCACCTCAGGTTAGAGGTCACCTCAGGTTAGAGGTGACCTCAGGTTAGAGGTCTCTGATTGGCTGCTGTTGATCTCAAATCAATCAGAGTTTTGATAACGGGGGCGTCGTCTTCCTACATAGGGACCGAAAAATGTCTCCAGATGTGGACAGATGTTTGCTGTACCAACGTGATCTCATGAGAAGAGATTTGTACGACACTTCTGTAGTTATTTTATTTTTCCTAAACCTAACCAAGTAGTTTCCTCTGAAGACGGAGGTTTATTTTGAAAAGCCTGTACGTATGTAACGAGCAGAAACTGACCCGTGTTGCTGTACATGTGTAGATATCCTACGAACTGCTGTACGAGGATCCGTTGGTTTATTTGATCCATCCACCCACCCTAACCTCCGACCTATGCGGACTTCTTCCCCTGACTCTGGAGTTTGAGTTTGGAATCTGTTTAACATCTTTTATTAGTTAATTAAATTCAGCTGATTCTGCTGTTGGTTGAAACTCAAAAGTTCTGCAATCTGGATGCATTGCTTCTTTTTTGGGGTTGAATAATAATCTAAATATATAAAGTTTGACAGCAGAACTTTACGTGTGAAGAGCTGAGTGATGTTTCTTCATCCTAACAGGTGAAAGGTGAGAACGCCGGCGGCCTCGGTGACTTGATGTGTGTTGGGTTCATGCGGTGACAGAATTCGGTCTACAGTTTGTACCCAGGACACGTTTCCTCTGTTTGTTCATCGCTTCTGATTCCTGTGTGTTTGCCCCGAGGCAAGGTCTGCCTCCAACAACACTCTGAGTTCATTCATTCACCTGAACCGAGTCTGTGTTCCACTTTACATCAACACAGGAACGTATTCTAGGTTAGAGAAGAACTACAGTCCAGACTGAGTAGATAGAAACACACAGAGGAAACATGTTCACAGGTCTCACATCCAATAGAGTCGATTAAATCTAAACTTATTGAACATTGTTCTAGCATTATTTCTGCTGATGAGAAGGATGAACCGACAACCGAAAACACAACATGTACTGGTATCCTGGTTCGTTGGTACTCACTCAGCCTTGGCGTTGAAGACGTGGGTCGCCCAGCCGTCCATGAAGCGCGGGTCTCGTGTGAACCACAGCACCACCATGAGGATGAGAAGCGCCAGGACGCTGACCTCTCCGTAAGTCACCGGTCCCAACCGCCGATGCTCGTCTCTGATCACTTCGTACGCCGCTCGCTCCTTCTCCGTCTGCACCGCGCCGCAACCCCACGTCCTCCGCAGGCTGCAACGAGTCAACATCACAACTTCGTACATTTAATGATCTGCAAATTAAAGTGCAGGTGGACGGGTTTGTTTCTTCTTTAGTTTGGGGGTTCTGGTGACTCACTTGCAGCCGATGTAGAGGAACTGCAGCCAGAACCACGCCAGCGTCAGCATCAGCACCATGGTGGGGAAGGCGAACGCAAACCAGGACGCAAAGTTGATCACATCGCCGTTCTGAGGGAAGAGTCTACAAGACAGGAAGTCACAGATTATGTTAAGAGTGAAAGAACTTATATCGCTAAGAAGTGAAAGTCAATAGTTGGTTCCATGTCAACATCAGCGCCCAGCAGCAGATCTACGCTTCCGCCATTTTGGACTGAAAGCGACTACCGGACGCCAGTAAAACGTCCTCCTACAGAGAGACGTACAAAAGTAAAACTACATTATTTCTATCCTATTGTCAGATTCTACTGAAATGACCTGAGTTGAACAATAAAATATTATAAATATAACAAGCGTTTTCAGTCCAAAATGGCGGTAGCGGCTGTTACAACACCAGAGTTTCGTCTCTTTGCTTCTAAATTCTTTGGTTGAACATCTTAACTTCAAACTACAACATTAATTCTCTTGTCGTAGTAACGAGTGTTACTGGCTCCATGTTTCCGTCTGTGTTTAGCACCTACTGGCTCATCTGTCCCATCAGGACCAGGTTGGGTCCGGTTCCCGTCAGAGTGGCGGTGCCTCCGATGCTGGCGGCGTAGCAGACACACAGCAGGAGTCCTTTACTCATCCTCCTCCTCTCCTCTTCTTCGTTGCTCAGCTCCTCCAGCTCCATCTGACAGACGGCCGCCTTCTCCACGGAGACGACCACTAACAACCACAGTTTGTAGACTCATTCAGTGTTTTACTACCAATTACCAGTTCTGATCATTTTACACATCATGCATCAGTTTTTAGATTGATGTTATCCTCCCTGCAGACAGCTGTTGGCAGACAGCTGTTGGCAGACAGCTGTTGGCGGACTGACCAATGTTCAGATTATCCGAAACCCCCAATAGTCTGAAAAATTCCGATTGGACCTAAAGGCCATTTGTCCGACATCCCGTTGTCCCAAAAATAAATGAACAAACACATTTTTGTGACGGCCCATTGCTCTGAAAATACACACTCTTCATGCAACAAACAGAAGCACATGGCTAATTATTATACAGAAAGGTTTAGGCAACAGAACTACTTGGTTAGGTTTAGGAAAAGATCAGGGTTTTCTTCAACATAATTGAATTGAATGTCCTATGTGGACTCACCAGTCTCACTGTGGCTGCAGTCTGATGGAGGTTTGTCTTGTGGTGTCGGTTTGACGTCCTCCCGTCTGTCCATCTGATCCCCTGACAACAGTTCCTGCTCAGAGGACATGTTGTCTGGTAGGTTGCTGGTTTTCTCCGGGTTGCTTTGTGTGAATGTTGCCCCGTTCACACCTGGAAGGAAACATTCAGAAGTTCAACGTCTCAACCGAACCACCAGACAAGTTCAATGTCTCAACCGAACCACCAGACAAGTTCAACGTCTCAACTCAATCACCAGACAAGTTCAACGTCTCAATCGAACCACCAGACAAGTTCAACGTCTCAACCGAACCACCAGACAAGTTCAACGTCTCAACCGAACCACCAGACAAGTTCAACGTCTCAACCGAACCACCAGACAAGTTCAATGTCTCAACCGAACAACCAGACAAGTTCAACGTCTCAACTCAATCACCAGACAAGTTCAACGTCTCAACCGAACCACCAGACAAGTTCAGTGTCTCAACCGAACCACCAGACAAGTTCAACGTCTCAACTCAATCACCAGACAAGTTCAATGTCTCAACCGAACCACCAGACAAGTTCAGTGTCTCAACCGAACCACCAGACAAGTTCAACGTCTCAACCGAACCACCAGACGAGAACCCTGATATTGGACGATTCTGCGTAACTCTGGATTATCTCCAATGACAACTGCTTTTAAATATCCTGGCAGCACAGTGCATCAGTCGTACCGTTCTCCAGGACGCTGCTGGCTTTCTCCTGATGTTCCTGGTGTACGTCCACACTCCCTCTCTGGGTCTTGGAGGAGGGTTCTGGTTCTACGTTGCCGTGGAGCTGTTCCAGGACGGCCTGGACGATGGGGACCATCATGGCGGTGGTGGCCGTGTTGCTGATCCACATGGACAGGAAGGCCGTCACTCCCATGAACCCCAGCATCAACCTTGGAGACAAAGGAAGAGGAGATCAATCCTCATCAACAAACGAGACCAGACAACCAGGACCAGGACCAGGACCAGGACCAGAACACCAGGACCAGGACCAGGACCAGAACCAGGACCAGAACCAGAACCAGGACCAGAACCAGGACCAGGACCAGGACCAGGTTGGTGACGACCAAAAACCAAATTGGAGACGGCCAAAAACCAAGTTGGAGGCACTCTACACTTACTCGTTTGTTTTAATACATGTTGTACATGTTGTCCTATACCCCTGTTAGTAACTCAAACGTTCATCCTGGTGCAGTACAGAGCATGAGATCATGTGACTCACAGGGCGGGTTGGACGCCGACCATCAGCAGAACTCGGAGTGCGATGCGTTTGTGGAGGTTCCAGTGCTCCACGGCGACGGCCACCATCAGCCCCCCCACAAACAGCATGTTGGTGTCCTTCAGGTACTGCATACACACCTGGACAACAACAGAGAGTATTTACAAATAACGTCAACACAGTTTATATTCAATAAAGCTTGTTGTGAGTAAAGCTCCTTTATACGTCTCAACAGCTGATATTTACTGCTTACTGGTATTCAACCTTTAACGAGCCTCTGTTGTTGTTAAAGGCTTTTTATATTAAGTCTATAATGTAATATATCCACAGTATGTCTGCAGACTGTATCATACTGCAGTAGTTAGTAGTACCAGCTGTAGTACTCTGAGTGTTTGTGTGAGTCTCACGTCTTTAGACTCCATGATGCCGAGGACGGGGAACAGGATGGTCGGCAGCAGCGCCGTCACCGCCAGCGGCAGCACCTCAGTGCACCAGTACAACGCCATGAGGGCGATGACATAAGCACAGGCCGCCTCCTACACACACACACACACACACACACACACAGAGAGATAAAAACATTCCAGGTTAATATTAATTCTAAGACCCACAACAACTTACACTCGTCACGTTTCCATCTGAATTTCAATCTTTTCCTAAACCTAACTGAGTAGTTTGTTGCCTAAACCTAACCAAGTCGATATTTCCTAAATCTAACAAAGTAGTTTTATTAAGTCGTTTTATTTTGAAAAGACCGGACATTCGTAGGAAAACGCACAAAAAATACTTTGTTGAAAGTCGTGCTGAGCGTCACGAAAAAAAAGGGGATTTTGTGTCGATGTACACGAATCAAAAAGATTAAATACTTTATATCAATATCAACATTTTAAGGGGATTTTAAAGTATAAGGAGGTTCTGATTGGTGTCAGTCCGTCTCACTGTCACATCTGTGTTCAAAGCCTCGTTATATAACATATAAAACTAGAATGACAGGTGTTTTTGTAGAAAGGTGAAGACGTGTTGATTTAGACTCATTCACCTGCTGGACTCCAGAATCCAGCTGAGAACATGGTGAGTCAAAGTTCTCAAAACCAACAGAACCGACGGACAAAACTACAAACGTAAGAGCTGAAACATCAGCGTGAGTAGTGATGGTTCAATAGAAAGAAACACGTGACTGACGTATATGAGGTATTTTGTTATATATGAAACAAACGTTTAGGAGAATCCATGTGAAGCTGCATGTGGTGAATAATGTGAGAACGCAGAGAGAGGCTGAATAACGATGAGGTGAAGTGATCCGTTAAAGAGCCCCAGTGGCTGCTGGGAGTCTGAGCTGCTAACGGGAGAGAATCTGTCCAATCAAAACAGTTCTTGAAATAGTCACACAATTTAATCTATTAGATTCGTGTACATAAACATGAATTTCGCTGTTTTTTTTCGTGACGCTCAGCACGACTTTCAACAACAGATTTTTTGTGCATTTTCCTACGAATGTCCAGTCTTTTCAAAATAAAACTACTTAGTTAGCTTTAAGAAAAGATCATGGTTTGAGTTAAAATAACTCAAGAAATGCTGTAACTTAAGTACGGAAGTTACGTGACAAATAAATCAACGTTGACTTTTGGCCTCACACGGGGCACCAGTAGTGGCCTCCTGGTTAAAGTCTGGTGTTTGCATTATTACCAAGGTCGTTGTTGTGTTTTTTTATACCTTTTTTCAGTGATCTACCATGTGAATATACTATGGGGTGTAGTAGGCCCCTACTGACCCACATCTATGGGCTTATAATGACTGATAACGCCTCTTTAATGGCCTGACAACAATCTAAACAGCTGTTAAAGGAGACAATGAAGCCTGTTAATGTGTCAGGAAGTAAAAAGATATCCCTTAAATAGATGAAAGTTGTTGTTGTTGTTGTTGTTGTTGTTGTTGTTGTTGTTGTTGTTGTTGTTGTTGCTCTCACTTTTAAATAGTCTGGACCTCAATAAAAAACAAATAAATTGTATGATTTTGACTCCAAAAGGAGTAGTTCTATTATAATAATAATGTATGATCAAGTAAAACTTAGATAATAACAAATAAGATCAATAACAATATAGATAAGACAACAGAAAATAATCCAAAGTCAAGTATGTACATTCAATATAAAAACGGTCAAAATATTATAAAGTTAAAATACAATTTCTCTTGCGTTGATTTTGTAACTAAAATATTGAAATCATTGTCAAACAAACTTTATTTGGACAAATCCACTTGTTGTTTTAGTCGCGTTAAGGCCTCGTCTTTTAGAAACTATTCAGAAAGAAAGACCACCACAAGATGTTAGGAAGTTTCTAAAGGCAGTGTTTTAACACACAGCTCCAGTACCGGGTCCGTCAGGTAAAAGAGGTTAAACTGCAAGTGTTCAGCAAACTGGTTATTTAGACTGGTTAAACTGGTCTCACCGTGGTGCTGAAGGCGAGCGGCAGCAGGATGAACGGGCTGCAGACGAGGATGACGACGCCCTTCAACCTCCACACCTGCCGCAACATTCTCACCCGTAGAGGAAGAACCGCCATGGATGGTGATGATGATGATGATGATGAAGTCTAAATGACTAAAGTCAGAGTAACACCTGTATCAATGAGTCTCCTCTCTCTGCTCTCTCTCTCTGTCTGCTGCCCTCCTTCCTTCTTTCTCTCTTATTGGAGATGCATTTCACCGTTGACACTAAATATTAACTCTATGTGAGCGACACACACACACACACACACACACACACACACACACACACACTGTGCCCCTGCAGTCTTTATCTCAGAGTAAACACAGGAGAGGAAATCGGATCTCCCGTTTACGTCACTTTTTATCTTTTTTCTGCACTAATTCAACAGAATCAGCTGAAGTTCACAGTTTGTTCTGAAGCAGCAGATATCTGAAGATAACAGGATTATAACTGATGATCAGAATCATCCCCATGCTCTATTGTGTTGCAGCAGTTTTTGGGTTGATACCATTTGTTTCACTAACTTGGTGCTAAACTTAACCATTTTTTTTACCACTAGGGAATGATCAATAATCCTCCAGAAAACCACATTAAGACACCAAGACCTTCAGGAACACCAGAGAAGAAGACATGCTGTGATTTGGGATCGAAAACTCTTGACATGATTGGATGGTGAGCAGAAACCCCCCTCTGAATGCTCTAGGTCTCTAGTCTGATCCATCCATCCTCTGAATGCTCTAGGTCTCTAGTTTGATCCATCCAACCTCTGAATGCTCTAGGTCTCTAGTTTGATCCATCCATCCTCTGAATGCTCTAGGTCTCTAGTTTGATCCATCCATCCTCTGAATGCTCTAGGTCTCTAGTCTGATCCATCCATCCTCTGAATGCTCTAGGTCTCTAGTTTGATCCATCCAACCTCTGAATGCTCTAGGTCTGTAGTTTGATCCATCCATCCTCTGAATGCTCTAGGTCTCTAGTCTGATCCATCCATCCTCTGAATGCTCTAGGTCTCTAGTTTGATCCATCCATCCTCTGAATGCTCTAGGTCTCTAGTTTGTGGCTGTAAAGTTTCACGAGGCTGTGATTGTCCTAGAGGTCACCAAAGGTCATTTTATACAGTGAGGTCAATGAAATGTCTCCTATGGGGACTAACATCATCACACATGAATCCAGTTGGGCTCATTGGATCCACCAGAGTCTCTCAGCACTCAGTCGAGTGAAGAGAGACATCAGTTTGTCCTCTGCTGCCACCCAGTGGACACAACAGGACCGTGCATGTACTTTCATTTCTTTATATATATATAAGGACAACACACGTTAATCAACATTTCTGTAAATGTGCTGCTGTTGGTTTACTTTCAGCTGCAGTCTTTTGGAAAGATGTTTAAAAACTAATGAAGTGACGGATTAATAAATATAAACACAGAACAGCATGATGCTGAAATGACAACAAAAACAACACAATCAGAATGATCAGTATTTTTAGCCTCGTTGTTACACATAAATAATAATAATTTTCCAACTGAGCGTTGCAGTGTCTGTCTTTATGCTGATGATACTGTCTTGTACGGCTCTATCATTAACCAGGCTTTTGTGCATTAGGAGTGTTCACATGTCAGACTTTCATCACTCTGATGTAAAACAACCGGTTGAAAATCAGTGAAATCTCTGTTAGATCTGATCCAACAAAGTGGTTAAAATATACAGAAAATAACAGTTAAATTAAAGTTATAATAATTGTGAGTCATTAAGTGGCACCCACATTAAAGTAGAAAGTATTTTGTGATGAAGCCCTTCAGATGTAAATAGTGATGCTGGTAAAATGGCGACATCTGCTGACAAATCTGTGGTTCTGTGTTTCTAGGGGGAGGATTAAAGATGTAGCACCATCGTGATGAATTGAGAGTTAACCCTTTACTATTCTGCCGTCTGCTTTAGAGGTGTAGGGGACCAACAATAAGTCTATTCCAGTGTGATATTAGTATACTTCTTTAAAACTTAAAATAAGAGAGTATACTTCGACTACGCATCGACTATAAAGTATAAAACTAGTAAACTATCAGTATACTTATATATAGTCTGTATAGTTGCAGTATAAAATAAAACTTAGGTGTTTGTGTACTCAAAGTGAACTATTCTTATACTTAAAGTATACTTTTATACACTAAAAAGAGCCAATTTAGTCCCAAGACGTATTGAAGTAGTACACTTACAAGTATACTACTAGTACATTGATATTAGTATACTTACTACATAAAGTATACTTATTAGAGTAGTATAGAAGATAGAAGTATATGATTTGTCATTCCCATGTTCTATTATGTCTCATAAGTTGTTTGAGAATATGTTACTCAGATTTGGTGCTAAATTTAACCATTTCAGAGAATTAATAAAAATGATCAATAATTAGTTGAATGTGTGTTATTGTGTTCATTTGAACAAAGAACATAACCCCGTTAAATAAACAGATCCTTTAATCACACTGTGGGTGATATTTACATAGTAATAATAATAATAATAATAATAATAATAATAATAATAATAATAATAATAATAATAATAATAATATGATGTGGGTGATATTTACATAATAATAATAATAATAATAATAATAATATAATGTGGGTGAGAGTTACATAATAATAAGAATAGTAATTATTATTATAATAATTATAATAATAATAACAATAACAATACAAATAATAATATAATGTGTGTGGTATTTACATAATAATAATAATAATAATAATAATAATAATAATAATAATAATAATAATATAATGTGGGTGATATTTACATAATAATAATAATAATAATAATAATAATATAATGTGGGTGATATTTACATAATAATAATAATAATAATAATAATAATAATATAATGTGGGAGATTTTTATATCGTAATAATGAAACCAACCTCAGGATCAGGAGGATCAGGAGGATCGAGGTGAACGGAGGTGGCGTGAGGACCCTGTTTGTTACAGACGTGCATTGTGGGGGCGTTCAGCTGGAACCAGGCGGTCAGAACAAGGTAAACACACGCCCACGCCCACGCCCTCGCTGTGTGCTGATGTATGTGTAGAGTAGAACGCCACGAGGCCACGAAGCTGGAGGACGAGTCACTAAACAGTCCCAGACTCACTTTACCCTCCACTGGGAGACTAGAGATAGTCTAGTTTACATTAGTTTAGTTCAGTTCATCTTAGTTTAATCTAGCCTAGTTTAGTTTAGTTTTGTTAGTTTGGTTTAACTTTGTTTAGTTTAGATTAGTTTGGTTTAGTTTATCTTAGTTTATATAAGTTTAACTTGGTTTAATATAGATTAGTTTAGTTTATCTTAGTTTAATCTAGTCTAGATTAGTTTATATTAGTTTAGCTTTGTTGGTTTGTTTTGTTTCGATTAGTTTGGTTTAGTTTATCTTAGTTTATATAAATTTAATCTGGTCTTGGTTAGTTTATCTTAGTTTAATCTAGTTTAGTTTAGTTTTGTGTTTTAGTTTAGAGATTAGTTTAATATATCTTTGTTGTTTATAGTTTAGTTTAGCTTAGTTTAGTTTAGATTTGTTGTTTAGTTCCCTTTGTTTTAGCCTTGTTTACTTTAGTTCAGCATTGTTGTTTAGCTTAGTTTAGTTTATTTTTGCTTACTGTAGTTTAGCGTTCTAGTTCATGATTATTACATACAGAAGGTGACTGTGATGATAATGATAAAGATATGAAGTTATACGTGTGATTTTGTCATGTTTTAGATACAGTATGTGAGTCAGTAGTGAGTCTCTGGGTGGTGGATTTTCCTAAATGATGGCGTTCCTTCAGAGTATTTCGGAGTAAAGAGTCAGACTACAGACAGTTTACTGTGTCGTAGTATCTAACGTACTACTGGAAATACATCAGTTTACTGTGAGAACCTTAATCAATGAATGTGATCGTCTCTCGGCCGCTAAGACGCGTTCACAGCCAAATATTTTGACTGTCTTTGTCGTCTCTAGAGACGTTTACAACCGTCCAGTGTGTCTCTTTATTTTGACTGTCTTTGTCGTCTCTAGAGACGTTTACAACCGTCCAGTGTGTCTCTGTATTTTGACTGTCTTTGTCGTCTCTAGAGACGTTTACACCCGTCCAGTGTGTCTCTTTATTTTGACTGTCTTTGTCGTCTCTAGAGATGTTTACAACCGTCCAGTGTGTCTCTTTAGTTTGACTGTCTTTGTCATCTCTAGAGACGTTTACACCCGTCCAGTGTGTCTCTGTATTTTGACTGTCTTTGTCGTCTCTAGAGACGTTTACAACCGTCCAGTGTGTCTCTTTAGTTTGACTGTCTTTGTCATCTCTACAGACGTTTACACCCGTCCAGTGTGTCTCTTTAGTTTGACTGTCTTTGTCATCTCTAGAGACGTTGACAACTGTCCAGTGTGTCTCTTTAGTTTGACATACTGTAGTGTCCAAACATCGAGCCGGGCTCAGTGGTGGTTGATCATTAACGGAGCATGGTGGGGGCGTCAGCCGGGGAGTCCAGCCACTACGCCGTCCAGCCCAGAGAAGGTTGCACACATCCGTCTTTACTCTTATTTTAATCACCTTTTAGCTTTCTCATCGTCTGCCTCCACATCAGACACAAGCCAGGTGAGTTCCACTCCACTTCACCCAACGTCTTCTGGGACTGAATCAGCGTCTGGACAGAAGTTTCAGTCAGTTTCAGCTAAAACAACCTGTAGTTTATACAGATATAGAACGAGTGGTGGAGTTAGAAGCTACTACTCTATAGATCCACAGATCCAGACTGTGTATATGAGGTCTTATCTGGTACTCGGTGTTGGTTGAGTCGTATGGTTCATGTAGTTCAGTGTATTCTGTGTTCTGTGTATTCAGCGTATTGCAGCTCAGCCAAAAACACTTCTGAAACAGTAACCTTTAGTCTTCTGGTAAACACAGCGGCCACATCGGAAACCTCAAGTGACTCTAAAGCTACTAAACGGGTCCACTGGTAGACAACGTCACCATGAATAACAACGTCAATACGCAGCTTTAGCCCGATGCATCGTAGCTCTGTGGACGACGATGTCCGTCCATCCATCAGACACTTTGGTCCAGACTAAAATATCCTGATAACATCTGGATGGATTGTCTGACGTCTCCTGCAGCAGCATCAACAGGACAACATGATAAACCACTCTAGTTCCTGACAAGACAACTCTAAACCAACTACAGCTTCAGTTGAACGTCAAGATTAATGCTAACATACATGCTAGCATGCTATTCTCATGTGAACGTGTACCAGTAGGGCCAAAATTGGCCAAAAATTACATTTGAATATTTGTTCTAAAAAAACAACCTGATGTCACGGGAAGGTGTTTACGCCACGCAACAAAACTACGGTAACGACCGCAGTTAGGTTTAGGCAACAAAACCACCTAGTTGGGCTTAAAATACAAATTTTATCCCAACCATGGTGTTTTTTCTAGACCTATGTAAAAAACGTTTGGAAACAACGCAACAAAAAACACAAACGTCACTAAAAAACTAGGGCTGTCAAAGTTAACGTGATAATGACACGTTAGCGCAAACTCGTTTTAACGCCACTAATTTCTTTAACGCATTAACACAACTTGTGATTTTTAGGTTGTAGCGGCTCAGTTTTAAAGCTAGAGTGAAGATCCTGGTATCATAGTGAACTAGAGAACCTGATGAATCCATCGGTACCAACCATGTCAGACTAGCTGGCACTCCAAACTTACGCTAAATTCTGGCGAGGAAAAACTGTCATGTCCATTTTCAAAGGGGTCCCTTGACCTCTGACCTCCTGCCCCCACGACCCAGCCCCGGATTAGTGGAAGAAAATGGATGGATGGATGGATAGATGGATGGATGGATAGATGGATGGATGGATAGATGGATAGATGGATAGATGGATGGATAGATGGATAGATGGATGGACGGATAGATGGATGGATGGATGATGGATGGATGGATAGATGGATGGATAGATGGATAAATGGATAGATGGATGGATGGATGGATGGATAGATGGATGGATGGATAGATGGATGGATGGATGATAGATGGATAGATGGATGGATGGATGGATGGATGGATAGATAGATGGATGGATGGATGGATAGATGGATGAATAGCAACTTGAGATGCGAGACTGGAGGTGGAGTTGAGAGACGACGTCTACGACCGGATTGTTTTACTTTGTTTGATTTTGTTTTAAACTCATTTTAAACCAATAAAAAGTTAAATCATCGTCAGATGACAGCCGGTGGGTTCCCAGATTGCATTTCAACCAATGCTTTCCGCCTCTTTTGGTCTCCACACAGACTGTTTACCTGCATTCAACCAAAGCCTGCTCCAATGTGATTGGTCGATACTACTCGGACTACAAACAGAAACCAGAACCGATACCTAAATCCTGTCCCGTTGCTGCAGATTCTATTGTTGTTGATTTATTCCTCGTTCCCCGTGACCGAAGGTTACGTTTCATTTTCAGGTAATAATAGTGACGTTGTTCGTCATGAGGTGCGTTCAAGGCACACGAGGCAGTTAATCAGATAACTTAGGAGCAGGAAATGTGTCCTTCGTTGGACGGAATTTGGAGGATTTAACTGTTGAATCCCCAAAACTCTCAACTCAGTAAATACTTCATGTCTACATTATGTTGGTCAGAGTATTTTTATGTTCAGGTGGTCAACAGTCCTTGATGTCTTGTATGATTTAGTTCCTGGTCCCTAAAGATCAATGTCCATTACCCAGCCAACATGGTTATGTGGGCCCCACATGGGTTATGCTGGGGGTACCTGGGTACCGAGTGGGTATGGGCCCGAAATGGGCATCTTATCTGGGGCCCACTTGGGTCAACTAAGTAGGTCCCACATGGGCTCCCCATGTGGGCTACCTGTGTGGGTCCTAGTTGGGTTACTACTGGGAAATAAGTGCATGGGGCTAACATGGAAACTGTGGACAAACCCTCACATTTCAGCCCATGTAGTCCCCATGTAGTCCCCACATAGAACTTAAAGCTGGGACCAAGATGGGTCTTGGGTATGTTGCCCAGTTGGGGCCCACAAAACACCCAGTGTAATCCTGCATGAAATCCATGTGGGCATTGACATTGAGTCGTTATGGAACCTGTGGACAATCCCATATAGGGCCCATTTTCAGCCCATTTACTGCCCACATGTAGGAGACAAAAGATATTACAATCCCATCATTAGTTAGAAATCTAATAATGTGTTCTGGTAATCCTATATATGGTTCTCATGGTTAATGATGTGTCTTTGTGTTTTTCAGGCTGGTTGTTTGGAAATGAAGCTGTGTCTTCTTCTTCTCTTGCTTTGTCTCTGCTGTCTGGGACTAACTGTAAGAACAAACCTCTGTCTAGTAAACTAAATACTTTACTAGCTGTTTCATCAGAGAGTGAACCCTGTCTTCTGTCCTCCCGTCTTCAGGAGGACCTCAGTACAACAGCTCCTGATGTCTCCGTTCCTGTAGACGATGAAGAGGAGAAGGAGACGAAGGAGGAGGAGGAGGTTCAGGGCTGCGGAGGAGGGCGGGTGTTCAGCCCCGAGGACCACCGGGCGATAGGGGGCGCCATCGAGCGACTGGGTTTACAGCTCCTGGAGAAGCTCCCTATTGGTCCGCAGCAGCCCAACGTCGTCCTATCACCTCTCAGCCTGGCGTTGGCCCTCGCTCAGCTCACCTTAGGTCAGTGACACGATAACGCAGGAGGCGATAAGCATGGATAAGAACGCCGCTGTTGCTTTTGGCGTGTCATGTGTACGCCATGTAGTCTGTACTGACTGCAATGTAAACACATCCTCGTAAATACGCTACGCTCAGAGCTAGAGACGGAGAAGAAAAAGAGAGACAGACTGCTGATGATGGACGGGTCCAACAAACACAGGACTTTAACCAGGAGGCCGTTTGGTTTTGGAAGTTACGTTTGTGACGTTGTTTTTTCCCGTACTTATTAGGGCCCGAACACCGACAACGGCGGGCCGCGAGGACCCCGTGTAAACGTGATTGACACAACGTGAGGTCGTGTTTATGTTTAAACATGCGACAATTTCAGACAAAAAATAGGAACTTGGTGTTCAAAGGCCTTAAAGTTGAGCTGAGTCTGAATGTAGAGCTGAACCTGACAAACTGAGTCTAAGATTACTAAAGTTAACGCAATAATAACACGTTAACGCAAATTAGTTTTAACAGCACTAATTTCTTTAACGCATTAATGCAACGTGCAATTTTTAAGGTTGTAGCAGGCTTTTGGACATTCGTCGAACATTTTTCGGTCATTTTTTTGGGGTCATTTTTTTGGACATTTTTGGGACATTTTTCTGACTTTTTTTCGAAAATTTCTCGGATATTTATCAACAATCATGTGATTAATCGCAATTCAATATTTTGAATTGATTGACAGCCCTAATAATTATCAAAATAACTATTAATTATGTTGAATAAAGATGTCAAAAGATGCCGTCCTTGCTGTGTTCAAATCCAATAGTGTCCTCTGCTCCTTTGTTCTTGCAGAGTGAGCAGCTTGGCGTTAACTTGCTTCGTTCCTGTCGCTTGTAAAGTTAGCTCTGTTTCAGCTGCTGATGTTAAACTTGTTAACTTTGGGTTAACAGAGTAAACTGAGCTACGCAGGAATCTTGGATAAACCTTTTGATTTTACAACCTTTCCTCTGGTTTCACCGTCAGTACGCTGCTAGCGTGGCAGCAGATTTAAAGTGAGGAAATGTTTGCAGATGTAAAGCCACATGTTGAAGAGGCTTCTCATGTTTACTCCGTATACGGTCCATCAGCTGTTCCTGTTTTATGAAACATGTTGATCAGATTGAATTTCTCTCTCAGGAGCTCGTAATGAGACGGAGAAGCTGCTGCTGGAGAGCCTCCACGCCGTCAGTCTGCCGTGTTACCACCACATCCTGGGAGGCCTCGTGACTCACTTCAGGAACACGTCGCTGGAGGTGGCGACTCGCATGTACCTGAGACCAGGTGTGTGTTCTGAGGACCGCTGAACCGCTGAAACACATCTATTGTACTATTCGTCTTATCCAACTTTTTTACATTTTCTCTCCTTCCTTCCTTTCTTTCTTTCTTTCTTTCTTTCTTTCTTTCTTTCTTTCTTTCTTTCTTTCTCTCAGGATTTGAAGTGAAGTTGTCTTTTGTTGAGGAATCTCTGGCCAGGTATCAGTTACAATCAGACCATTAACACACTGAATGAAGCTGCTTTTCATCAGAGTTTGAACATCCTGCACACACCTGAGATATAATGAGTGAATGATAATGGTTCAGCACAACATCTGGACCCAAATTCAGACAACTGAGACAAAGATGGACGACTAAAGACAATCAAAATGTTGTAAACTAGAGATCAGTAAGGCTAAAAGTCTCAGAGCAGGAAACTGACCAAACAAGCAGAGAGAAGAGGGAGGTGAGGAGCGTTGATTTAGAGCTCCAGATACTGGAGAGCTGATGGGTGGATTGGGAACAGCTGAGGGGATGAGGAGGTGGAGGGAAAGCTCTCTAGTGACGGCTGCTGGTCATGGAGGGAAATGGGTCTGTAGTCTCACTCACAGCTGGATGAAGCTCCTTCTTTAAGGCGGAGGGGATCAATACAGCGGCTACTGAGGGACCAACTTCCCTTAGGGGGGAATTGAGGTCCGTTTTGATCCCGTTCTAAAATATAAATATATAAAAAGTAGTTTGAGCAGTTTACAGTAAGTATTTGTACCGGTCCCGGACATCGGATTGTGCTCCATGACGAACACTAAACTCATAATAATAGTGGTAGGAAGTAAACACAGTAATAATGGATCATTTTCTTACGTTTCTACCGACCTCTTCTTTCCGTCCTGTTGTCTTCATGTTTGCTGTGGAAGTTAAGAGATGTTTTTCTCTTCAGGTACCAGTCGTCCCCCGTCCCGCTGGTCTCCGTGGAGGAGATCAACCAGTGGGTGGAGAACGCCACCAACGGTCACATCCACAACTTCCTGGACAGTATTCCACACAATGTGGTGCTGATGCTCATGAACGCTGTGTACTTCAAAGGTGAACCATCTTCACCAAAGACCAATCAGTTTGGGGATTCATGTAGTCAGAGGGCCACGGTTCTGATCCGGTCCCTCCAACCTCCCACTGCCTTTATAGTCCCACTCACTGCTCAATGAAGCTCATCTTTAAAGTATAGGGTACTTATTTATGTATGTGTGTATGTATATACCTGACGATTTAAATATCCGTCTCTTTCCCAATGTAAGTCTATGGGAAAAAGTCTTTCTGGGCCCAATAGCATCACGTGACGGACACGGAAGTTGTAGTACTGCCGTTTGGCCACTACGAAAGTTGGGATCGATGCTCGGCGCTCTTCCTGGAGGGTTTGGTTGCTGCCCATCAGCTGGACAGAGCAATCTACCAATCTGGAGGGAAAGGATGCCTTTATTTGACAGTCGTAGTGTAGGGAGACACCGGAAACACTGGGAGAGAGAGCGGTATGAGGTGCAACAAGAGTCCCTGGCCGGGAATCGAACCATGGACAATGTGGTTATGTGGTTATGTGGTCTGCCATTGGAGATCATGGTCTGAGCCAAAAAGGACAACATCATCAGCAAACAGTTCACGCCCTAAAACCATCAGACCAGATTTCTCCAGACCAGGACAGCTCCTTGAGCATCACAAAGAGTCTAATGCTCTTCATGAAGTGCTGCCTTAGTTCTTAAAATGCAAACACAGGTGACTCATGAATTCAGGTTGTCAAAAAACAGATTTACTAATGAGTCCCCCCCCCCCCCCGTTGTGTTTGTCAGGTGAATGGCGGACACGATTTGACCCTCTGGGCACCTCCAAGGGAGCGTTCTACCTGGACAACCAGAACTCGGTGTTGGTGGACATGATGAAGTCGGCCCAGTACCCTCTCCGCCTGCTGGACGATCCAGCACTGGAAGCACAGGTAGGTCACATCGGTGATGGTGCCGATTCTGTCCATCACAGTAGTGTCACGGCTAAACCAGCTTTGCCTCAATAGGGGTCTGTCCATACTCACACGGCTCTCTAGGGGTAACTACGAAGCTAGTCAGCCGGCATATGAAGAAGCACTGGGCTATTCGTTAGCATACCTGCTGCCGGCGTGTAGCGTGGGCCAGCCTACCCGGTCTCCGCTTGCTACCTGCTCGCTGTTCCGAGTTGCTCGGCCAGCTCCCGACTCCGCCTCAGTCCCATCGCTGGTGCGTCTGGGCAGCTCTGGGGAGAGCCCAATCAGCGGTGGGCCGACGGTCGGCCTCGTTCAATAAGTCTCGTTAAGACGAGACGTAGACCGAGACGTAGACTGAGACATAGACCGATACACGAAGAACTGTTGACAGCACAAACATTCACGGGGACATTGTTCAGTCATGATGTCACGTCGTCAGTCTTCTCAGGAACACTTTCCCTCGTGGGCTGCTGCTCCCAGTTTTCAAACCGGAACCAACATGGCGGCTCGTTTGTCCTGAAAATAGTTCACTGAAACGTGTTTCTGAAAACATTTAATGAGAGAAATAATCCAGGAAGTTGATGAATCTGTCTTTATTTTAGATCGACAACGGTTAGTTTAAAAGTTTCTTGAGAGTTTCCAGAAGCGGCGAGTCCCGTCGGACGCCCCTGATTTGCATAATGTATCCTAGACCTCAACTTTATGCAAATGAGGAGCGGCCGACGTGACAGTTCGTCTCTCGAATTGCGCCACCACGCTACCAGAATGCATTGCACGGCTGCTTACAATGAATGGGAAGCGTGGAAAGGAGAGCCAAGCAAACAATGAGAAATCTACGTTGATCACAACGGCTGCCGAAGAGGTTTTGCCTCCTGAATGAGAAACCCAGTTTTGTTTTATACAAGAAACACGTCTATAAAGAAATAACAGAACTAAAGAGGAAGTCCGTCTCTCTCTCCGGCAGGTTGCCAGTTTTCCCTTCAAGGGAAACACCAGCTTCTTAATCGTGAAGCCGTTGCCGGGCAGAGGAAACGTGTCGGCGGTGCTTCCCAGACTGAACATCTCCGACCTCTACAGACGTTTACCTCAGGAGAAAACGATGCAGGTCAATTTACCCAAGCTGAAGCTGCAGTACCGCCAGGAGCTCCAGGAGGCGCTGACCAGCATGGGTGAGAACATCAGCTCCACTAAGACTGAAGGGATGTCTGGATACCTGGACACGGTATACCGACATGTATACATAGACGCCGCATTGGACGCTTCAGCCCGTTGCAGAGATACGTCAACGTGGGCGCCATATTGGACCAGTCTTTCCTGGTCCAATATGTCGCCCACGTTGTCCAGGAGTTAATGCGGCGTCTATGTATATACGTCTTTGGTCAGTTTAGCCTGAATGTGCCAAACCAGGAAGTGAATATGATCAAACTGAGTATCCTGATGCATCAACATACGTCAACCAACGATGTCGTGTTTCCTGTCTCTCTCTCTCTCTCTCTCTGATTCTCTCCATCAGGCCTCGGCTCTCTGTTTTCAGGTCCGGACCTTTCCGGCATTTCCGACCAGCCTCTGACGGTGGCGAGCGTCCGCCACGCCAGCACCATAGAGCTCAGCGAGGAAGGCGTGGAAGCGTCCGCCACCACCGTCGTGACCTCCATGCGTTCCGTGTCCCTCTTCTCCGCCAACTCCCCCTTCTTCTTCGCCCTCGTCGACGACGCCTCCCTGGCCCCGCTCTTCATGGGCGTCGTCACGAACCCCGCCCCCGACAACGACCCCATACCCCTCAGCACCATGAACGACCAACCGGCGATGGAGAATGTCAAGAAAAGAGACACAGATAGCGAACACTGCAACAGCTCGAGCAGCGAGGCGACAAAGGTGCAGTCGTGTAGCGCCGCCGCCGCCACCGAGAGGAAGCAGCTGCAGCCTGTGAACGAACTGGAGGGCGGCGATGGGAAGTAACGGCGAGAAGAAACCAGACGACTCTGCACTGGCCGGAAGCTTTAAATCTGAAGGAATAGTTCGACTTGTTTTGGAAATATGCTTGTTGGGTTTCTCGCTGAGATTTAACTCTCCGCGTATTTCACAAATTGTCAAACTTCTCCTTCTCAGTAGATTCAGAGGATTAATTTTCCACATTGATTATGTTTTTAGCAAATTAGTCAGGTTTCTGATGTGATGATTAAAGTAGGGTGTTTAATGATGTTTATAATACACTTATTAGGTTTTCCAGCTGATGAAAGAAGATTCTGTCAAACAGAAACATGAAACTCTTTCATTCAAAAACAACAAACCAAGTCGTGTATTATGATGTTAAAAGTCTTTTTCTTTCTTTGCAGATGTTTTATCTACAACGTGATGATTTTAATTTGATATTCAGTCACAGAAAATAAAACGTTGACACAATAAATTGATTTGATTTGTGGACGGAGAGCTTTATTGGTTTGAGTGAAGTTAACGCTTCAAGTGCGAGAAACGGAAACCAGTTTTTTCCCAGGATTGCAGGTCTCTTCCAGACTGGTTTAGGACAAAATTATGAACCAAAAGCTAACACTTTATTTAAAGGGACTGTTAGTAAGAATCCTAAATGTCTTGTTAACAGCTTCACCTGTGTCCGTTAAGTCCACTAAAGTCAGCGTCCTGTTGCTGGCGCTTGTGCTCGCTCTACATAGACATGAAGGAGCATCTCTCAACACAGTGAGGAGACACACGTCAGCTAAAAGCACAATATCACTCTATATTTCAGCTGCTTGGCAGTAATGTTAGCTGACCAGACCAAGGTCTCTCCATGAATCAATGCTGATCCTAGTGTTGGCTTTTCCCGCCTCAGCCTCCCGACCGCGGCCGGAGGGAACGGGGGAGACGCCGGAGTTTTGATCGGAGACGATAACGTTTCTCTCTGCGGAGCCCCGTCACTTCACAAGACACGGGAAACCTCTGTTGGTCTGGAGGAGCTGCAGCAGTTATTTCTGCACAAACGTCCACTGAACATTCACTAGATATTCTCAGAGCTAAACTAACTCTTCTGCAGTGTGGAGTGAGCAGCATGCACGTGAGAGGTGGAGAGAGAGAGAGAGAGAAGGAGCGCGGTGTGTGAGTGAAGGCAGGCAGAGGAGCAGAGGAGCAGAGGAGCAGAGTACAGCAGAGATTTAGGTCTGTAGAGAGAAAGAGAGAGAGAGAGAGAGAGAGAGAGAGAGCGAGAGAGAGCGAGAGATTCTGATTCTGGGCAACGTGGAACTGTCCTGGAGCAGCTGAGAGGTGAGTGCTCTTTTACGCGCTTTGTTTGGTCACTTTGCGCTTTTACGCACAACTTTTGTCTTCATGATCCGCAGCAGCAGCAGCAGTAGCAGTAGTAGTAGTAGTAGTAATAGTAGTAGTAGTAGTAGTTTGTTCTATTTGACTGTTAGTCTAGTTACTGCATGAAAACGGAGAGCTGCTGCAGGTCTCCGTTTTCATGCAGCAAGAGAGAGAGCTGCTGCAACTTTGACATGAAGTGAAGCAGAAATAAATGTTTGATGAACCTGCAGAGATTCAGAAGTTCGTCTCATGAATTCATCTTTTGGCACAAAGAGAAACCCTCTCGTCTCTCGTCTCTCGTCCTTCATGATATAAAATCAGTTTGATAATGGTTTTAACTCTCTGAAACATGGTGATTATGTTGATTATGTTGATTATGTTTCCAGTCTCTGCAGAGATTTCTGAACTTTTCCATCTGAGCTGCCAACAAACACTGAAGGGTTTATATAATAGATCTGATCTCAGGTCAGAGTCCTCTGTGTCTCACATTAAACAGACTGAACACATCAGATCCTACAGTGTGTTTTAAACATGTGATAAAGACATTAGAGTCATATCTCTGAAGATATAATGAGTAATATCACGTTTGGTATTAATGGTTATCAGATTCAGTGAGAGGTGAGAGGAGGTGACGGAGCAGCCGGAGCTCTGGGTTGGTTTGCAGGTTATTCAGGGTTGGGAAGACTTTTGGTGCCAAGAACATTTTGTGAGCTCCACTTAAAAAAAAAAGGAATAATCCCAGATGTGATATGAGAGAGAGCAGCCAGTGAGGACACATTCCTGTGAGCTTCAGAGACACGTTGCTGCAGGAAAACACACGTCTGCTGAGTCAGCAGTTCATCTTCAGTCTGCTGCTGCAGGACTCTGTAGGACTCTGCAGGACTCTGCAGGACTCTGTAGAACTCTGCAGGACTCTGTA
This sequence comes from Sebastes miniatus, assembly GCA_916701275.1. Taxonomy (NCBI): domain Eukaryota; kingdom Metazoa; phylum Chordata; class Actinopteri; order Perciformes; family Sebastidae; genus Sebastes; species Sebastes miniatus. Next base: position 408,417 of record CAKALS010000016.1, read on the forward strand.
GGACTCTGCAGACTCTGTAGGACTCTGTAGGACTCTGTAGGTCCGAATAAAGTCTGTTTATTAGCACTAAAACTGATCAAACTCTCAGTCTGTCCGGGTCTTAAAGGTCATAAAGGTCTTAAAGGTCATAAAGATTCCCTGGTCCTCTGTTGCCTTCACGCCGTGGTGATAATATCTGACATCAGAGTGTCACTGTGTTGCATTCAGGTGCTGAAACATCCAGAGCAGAGGACATCCAGAACTATTTAGTTTTATTGTTCTGGTTGGATTCCTTACATCTGAAACAACTCTGAGAACAGTTCAATCAGTCATGTGGTTTCTCAACATCAGATTAACCAAAAAAGGAATTTCTTATTTTAATTTTTTCGGTGTCAGAAAATGTAAAATATCAGAACATATTGGAATATAAAGATAAACTGTGATAGAAGATGAATGTGTTTTAGAGATGATGTGAGAAACTGATGGAGAGAAACGATGAGAAGAAGCTTCAGCCTCGGAGGTTATTCTGTTGGCTGGAACCGTCTGGGTTTCCCATCATGCATTGTGTGTGTGTGTGTGTGTGTGCGTGTGTGTGTGTGAGGTCCAGATGACTTCAGATGCTTTCGTGTTTGTGAAACCATGAGAACTAGGAGAGAACCAGGTCCAGATGTGTGCTGCAGAACAAAAGAAGCATTGTGTGTTTTACTGTGTTATAAACCAGCAGAGTAGTTTATACCACAGTGATGATATATAGTATAAACCTGCAGAGCTCCTGTTGGACGGCTGAACAGCTGCAGAGCTGAGATTATAGTTTTCTTCTTCTTCGTGGTCCTGACGGCGTCATCAGTTTACGTTTTGTGGTGAAGTTCCTGCTGGTTGTATAATTTTGTGGCGTTCCTCTGCAATCATCCATAAACACTGTGAGGCTGTGAGATGATGAAACTCTGACCGCCGTCAGATGTGAACGTTGATCCATAAACACTGAGACTGTCTCGCTCTGTCAGGCATGTTAGAGCTGGTTTGATTAGCCTTAAACACTCGAGGAGAAATCATGAGCGTTTGGTTTGATGCAGCAGATATATCACTATTATATATTATATAATATAATATATACATCAGAGCGGCACATACGGGTACGTCCCAAAAAGTCAAGGCCACGCCCCTTTTTGGGGATATTCTCTATTAGATATTATTTTATCTCTGTTGTTGTAGTTTAGTATATTCAACGTGCTTCGTGTCTCTTGACTGTTTCTATAGACACTAGGGATGTCACGGTACCAGACATCTAGTAGTCGATACCAACACCAGGGAATTTACACATCTTCATCATCATGTCTTCATGTTTGTCTTCCAGGATGAAGCGAACAACTTTCCTGCTGGTGTTTGGAGTCGTGCTGAGCTTCTGTCGGGCTCAGGTATCACATGATCTTCAATATTTTATAATCAATAAATCTTCTGTGCAAACCAACAACGTGTCGGTCCGTCTCTCACGTACACATAAAGTTCATATAAATACATAAATCCTTGAATAAAATGTCTCCGTTTACCTTTTCCAGTCTGACACGGGAGGCGAGGAGACCGGCGGCGGCGAGGAGGAACACGTGGAGCTCTTCACCACGCCGGCGACTAAGATGGGCGCCGCCACCTCGGACTTCGGCTACAACCTGTTCCGCGCCCTGGCGAGCCGCGACGCCGCCACCAACGTCTTCCTGTCCCCCATCAGTGTGTCCGCGGTGCTGACGCAGCTCTCCATGGGTGAAGACAATAAAAACACACAACTAACTAAACCCAAACCGGTGCTTTGGTTCTGACCGCCACGGTGTGTACGGGCTCGTCGGAGAAACACTGGTTGAAACAGATTGTTGTTTGCTGCTCTCCGAAAAAACACAAGTCATCATCAGGTGGTCGGAGGTGTCACATGACACCAAGTTTACCGTTGGTTTTCATAATTACTGAACATGAAGCTGCTGAACAAGATTAATAATCCAGTCTGAGTTCAGTCTGGAAAAAGTCATGAAATGTTATGTATTGATTCGTGTCCAAAGACATACATTTCACTTTTTTTTCGTGATGGTCGTCAGCACCAGAAAACCGCTGTTCACGTCCCCGTGTGAAGCCACAAGTCAAAGCTGATCTATTTGTCGCATAACTTCCGTATTTAAGTTACAACACTTCCGGAGTTATTTTAATCCAAACCACGATCTTTTTTAGAGCTAACTAAGTAGTGTTTGTCACGTAACTTCAATAATTAAGTTACGGCATTTACAGAGTTATTGTAACCCAAATCAGGATCCTTTCCTAAACCTAACGAAGTAGTTTTGTTGCCTAACAACGTTGATCTTTTCTAAACCTAACTAAGTTTTATTTTGAAAAAGACTTGAGTGGAAATTAACACATACGTCTCGTGTTGCCAGATATTTGTAGGAAAACACAGAAAAAATACGTTGTTTAAAGTGCTGACCATCACAAAAAAAGGAAATTGGTGTCTCACTAAACATTATCCCGTTTGTTCCTCAGGAGGGTCGGAGAACGCTCAGCGGCAGCTGTTCAGGGCTCTGAGGTACCACACCCTGCAGGACCCTCAGATTCACAACACCCTGAAGGACATGCTGGTCTCCGTCAGGGCGCCCGGGAAAGGCCTGAGTACTGCCGCTCGCATCTACCTGGCACGACGTGAGTTCATGTAGGAGGGCTGGGTGTAAACATCAGGGATCCACGTATTCCTAAAACAGTAGACTGTTTTAAAGAAGTGGATGTTGTCACCGTAACGCCACCCATCCGTTAGTGGACTACAGATTTGAAGCCTTGAGTTTGGCATTTTGGTCGTCTCAATCTTGGTTTTTTGACATTGAGTTTTTCACCACAGACGGGCAGGCCTCGATCCTCCGTCTTTATAGGCACATACAGCGGTGTATCATCAGCGTATCAGTGGATATTAATTCCATGAACATGTATAATTCAGCCGAGAGATGCGTTGTATAAGGAGCAGAGGGCCAAGAACAGAGCCCTGAGGTACGCCATATTTCACCTCAGAGAATGTTGATGTTGTGTTATTAAAAGAGACACACTGAGTTTGTGGATAGATAAGATTGTAACCATGAAAGAGCCGACCCAGAGATGCCAAATTAGTTTCCTACTCTTTTTACTGATTAACTGTCTTTCAGGACGTGTGAAGCAGGACTTCTTCTCGCTGGTGGAGCAGCAGTATGGAGTTCGTCCGAAGTCCCTGCAGGGAGGAAATAGAGATATGAAAGAAATCAACGACTGGGTGTCTCGGGAGACCGGCGGGAAGGTGCAGCGCCTCCTGGCCAAGCCCATCCCCCAGAACTCTGGGGTGAACACCGTGAGCGCCGCCTACTTTAAAGGTACGTCATCTCGCCAGCTGGTTCGTCGGTTTAATCGTGAACCAGCTGAGGATGCTTGAACACCGTTTCCTGTAAACAGGGAAGTGGGTGACTCGGTTCGGTCAGAGTGCAGCAATGGAGAACTTCCAACTGGACGGCGGGCTACCTGTCCGCGTTCCCATGATGCAACAGGATAACTACCCCGTGAAGATGGGCATCGACCCAGATTTGAGCTGTACGGTGAGTGTTTTCTACTAAAACTGGTTTAAACTTCATTACCCATAATCCCTGTGTGGTGACACCACTAACCAGCCTGTGATGCTTGAATAAAGTCCTTCATCCCACTTCCTGTTCTCTCCTCCAGATCGCTCAGATCCAGATGCAGGACGACGTCAGCATGTTCGTCTTCCTGCCCGATGACGTGACCTCCAACATGACGCTGCTGGAGGAAAGTCTGACCGCAGAGTTCGTCCAGGATCTCTCCATGACGCTGCATCCTGCCACGGTGTCCCTCGCTCTGCCAACCCTGAGGCTCAGCTACTCCACCGACCTGCTGCCGCTGCTCAGCGACCTCGGTGAGTCCAGATCTGGCACGCAGACGGGGATTCTCAACAGATACACAGAAAGAACAATATTGCACAAATATGTTAAATTTGTATTCATATCTGTCTGATCCGTTAACTACATCGTTAATCCATTTTTTCTTCTGATATATTGATTAATTGTTTGGTCAATATAACATCAATAACTTTGTTATGGAAAAAGATAGAGAAAGAAAATGTTCGTTGCAGTTTCCCCTTGCCCAAATTGACGTTTTTTTCTCCAAACGGCAAAGATATTGAATTTAAAATAATGCAAAACAAATAAAGCAACAAATTATATAAAATATAGATTGGAAAAAGCTTGAAGAAAATACCTAAAACAAATTATCAGTTATCAAAATAGTTGCTGATTAATTTTCTGCTAATCAAATAATCGATTGACTGCTCGTTGCAACTTTAAAATAAAGTTAAACATCATCTGCAAACTGGATGATATGATATATATAACATATATATCATATACATCATATATATCCATATATATGTATATATATGGATATATATGATGCAACACTTGTTCACTGTCTACGAATGGACTCCTCCCTGCAGGTCTCTCTGAATGGCTCGCCAACACGGATCTGGAGAAGATCACGACTCAGACCATCAAGCTCGGCAGCGTCCATCACAAGGTCGTCATGGAGACGGCGCCCGAGGGGACCCATTACCCGACCGCCGACTCACCGGCTCACCTGTCCTACCGAGTGGACCGGCCCTTCCTCTACCTGATCCGGGACGAGGCGTCGGGAGCGCTGCTCTTCATCGGCAGGGTGGTCAACCCCAAGGACCTGACAATATAACACACACAGCCCTGTACTTCTACCTTTGTGACACTCATTGATATAACGCATTCCCCGACCCCGTAACCTCACCGTAACCATCACAACGATACGACGGAGTATTACGGCCACACTGAGGACAAACAAATAAATCTGAGATTACGAGAATAAAGTCATAAGTTTAAGAGAATAAAGTGATAATATTATAAAGTAGTAATGTTACGTGTTATTTTAGAGGGTAAATAGTGTGAAAATGAGGAACGTGGAGCATCTTGTGAAGTTCTGCTTTAGTTTAGGTTTCACTAATAACCAAATACTTCATCTTTTGGCTCATCATCAGCACGTTATCATCAGTATCAGGACCTGGAAGAGATTGTTAAAGAAACTGAGTTTATTCTGAAGAAAGAGTCAAAAGGACCTGATGAAGAAATTACTCTTTAGAGGAGGAGGAAATTACTTTTATTCTACTAAAGTTATGACTATTTCTCGTAATATTACAACATTTTTCTCGTAAAGTTATGACTTTATTCTCGAAATATTACCGACTTTTGTTTCATGAAATAGTATGACTTTATTGTCATTAAATTACAACTTTTTTCTTCTAATATTATGACTTCATTCTTGAAATCTCTGATTTTCTTTCCCTCAATGCGACCCTGATACTCCGTCGTACAACTAAATGCCTAACCCTTATCCTAACCTAAACCTAACTCAAACCTGAACATTGAAACCAACCACCCTAAATCAGGCCTTTGAGGCCTAAAGGTCCTCACTCTGAAGGTCTAAACACTCGGTCCCCACAAAGGTAGCTGTACCAGAACACTCACACACACTCTTAGCAGGTCCTAGGAGGATTTGCTTCGCGTTCCTGGTGGCAGATATTTACGAGGATATTTGATTTTACTTTTAACTTTTCACGATGAGACATGCATGATCATGTTAATCTGACAGAACACACTGACAATACTCTGAGCTCACCAAAGGATTGTTTATGAAAGAAACCGAATATTGTCATTTGTGTTAAAAGATAATAAACGACAATGAAATGAAATGAAACACGTCTCTCTGGTTCTGTCTGTTCCTGCTCCCCAGAGGATCAACCTTCATGTTGACATCCTCAGAACAAACTTTAGTTTCACTTTAAGTAGAGCCGTCAAAGTTAACACGATAACGGCGCAAATTAGTTTCAACGCCACAAATTTCTTTAACACAACTTGTGATTTTTAGGTCGTAGCAGCTCAGTTTTACAGATAGAGAGAAGATCCTGGTATCATAGTAAACTAGAGAACCTGATGAATCCATCAGTACCAACCAGGTCAGACCAGCTGGTCATGAAGGAGGTTAAATAACGCTCCAAAAATACGCTGAATTCTATTGATTGATTGATTAAATCTTTATGATTGGAGCATATTGTTTTATGCTAAATGCAGTACCTGTGAGGCTTTCTGGATCAATATCTGTTATTTTTTTGTGTTGTTCATTGATTTACAGTAATAAATATATACATAAAGCATCATATTCTCCCTCTCCCATGTTGACAAATCTCCCTTTATGGTACATTATAACAGATATAAAATGCTATGTTAAAAAACTGTTAAAATGTTCAAATTAATTTACGATTAATCACGATTAAATATTTTAATTGATTGACAGCCCTTATTTTAAGTTCTTCTTTCCATCCCAGTTTCTCCTGGAAGAACCTTCATGTTGGATAATCCTGCAGGACAGTTCATGTTGTAGTTTTGTGAAAATGCCGAACATAGTGTCGCCTCTGTGTGACGGGTCGGAGGTCAGGGTGCCGGATCGCAGAGTGAAACACAGACGTTGGGTTGTTAAGTTGTTGTTTAACCTCCTTCACCTGGTTGGTACTGATGGATTCATCTGGTTCTCTAGTTTCAGATGTGACCAGTACAGAATAGTATTCAGTAAACACAACCGTTATTCAGATTGATCAGACTGAAGTGTTTCTGTTCAGTCTGATCGTTTCTCCACATGTGGATCTCCGGTCACATGACTGGACGTTCTGCAGGAGGAGATGTTGGAACGACGTCGGTTTCGCAGGTCGACGATGAAGCCAAGATGATTTTCCATTCGACCGTTATTTTACGCCAAGTAAAGACCCAAGTTCTTTTTCTTCTACACAGAATAAAGAGAAACTCTTCAACTGTCTCCTGAACTCAGAACGAAGCTTTAAATATCTGATCAATAAAACAAACAAGACGAAGAAACTGAAGAGTGGTGGAGCTGATTTACATCTATGTTTAAGAAGTGAGTGTGTGTGTGTGTGTGTGTGTGTGTGTGTGTGTGTGTGTGTGTGTGCGTGCGTGCGTGCGTGCGAGTGTGTGTGTGTGTGTGTGTGTGAGGTCACATGTGGTCTTGATTTTCCACGCAGTAAAGAGATTCCTGAGGGAAGTTTCTGAAACGTTGCCCAGAAGAAAAGAAAGTGATCCGACACCGAGTGGAAAAAGTGAGACAAAGAAGAAGAAGAAGAAGAAGAAGAAGAAGAAGCTCAGCCAGGACACAGAAACGTACAAATAGAAAACCTCTTTGTGATATGTTATAAAGTTATATGAAGAAGCTGTATACAATATCAATGCTGGAGGAAGTATTCACATCCTTTACCAGAGTAAAAGTACTAACAGACAATAGATAGTTAAAGCGTTACACGTTAAGTCAACTCAGAATGATTAAGAACAGCCTCCATTAAAGGTCCTGTTCAGACTCAGACTCCAACACAAACTCCAGTGAAGCACCAAAACCTCTTGGTTGTATCTAGTGAAGCTGTTAAACAGTGTTGGCCGCGGTCGGAGGACGCGGGGGAGACCGTAGCTTTGGTCTCCAGGACCGGAGTCTCTGCTGTACTCTGCTCCTCTGCTCCTCTGCTCCTCTGCCTGCCTTCACTCACACACCACGCTCCTTCTCTCTCTCTCTCCACCTCTCACGTGCATGCTGCTCACTCCACACTGCAGAAGAGTTAGTTTAGCTCTGAGAATATCTAGTGAATGTTCAGTGGACGTTTGTGCAGAAATAACTGCTGCAGCTCCTCCAGACCAACAGAGGTTTCCCGTGTCTTGTGAAGTGACGGGGCTCCGCAGAGAGAAACGTTATCGTCTCCGACCAAAACTCCGGCGTCTCCCCCGTTCCCTCCGGCCGCGGTCGGGAGGCTGAGGCGGGAAAAGCCAACACTAGGATCAGCATTGATTCATGGAGAGACCTTGGTCTGGTCAGCTAACATTACTGCCAAGCAGCTGAAATATAGAGTGATATTGTGCTTTTAGCTGACGTGTGTCTCCTCACTGTGTTGAGCGATGCTCCTTCATGTCTATGTAGAGCGAGCACAAGCGCCAGCAACAGGACGCTGACTTTAGTTGACTTAACGGACACAGGTGAAGCTGTTAACAAGACATTTAGGATTCTTACTAACAGTCCCTTTAATGTTCTGTCAATGGAATAATCACTTCAGCTCTACTTGTATAAACTGTTCGGTACTTTTTAAGTCGTATTTTAGAAGTTCTTCACATATTGTGTGTTAAAATCTTTAGTTTTAAAGTAACTAAAGTTATCAGATAAATGTAGAGAATTAGAAGTAGAAAGTAGTGAGAGAAGAAAATACTCAAGTAAAGTACTGAAGTAAATGTACTTAGTTACCTTCCATTACTGTATATTATATACATTAAATTACATTTATAGAAAGTATTAAAGCAGGACTATTATTCTATTAACATCCAGCCCGTCTCCGTGTTCACTAGAGGGAGACAAACACAGTAAAACCAGAAACACCAGAGACCATGGAAACATCCCAGTTCAGCCTCAGCAGCTCCGCTCTGCACAATAAACAATCAAAATCAAATCTACACTCATTTCTCTCTTTGAAATACAGTTATAAGTGAGTTTACTTTATTCATGTTCTGTAGAGGATGAAGTCTAGATTTTAATGACATTTCAGCTCCACTATTGATAATCTCATTAGACAATACAGACATATAGCAGCAGGACACCCAGACTGAAAGACAGTCTGCTTTGTGGTCTTTATATATGACATTTATATATATGACATTTATATTTATATATATATAAATCACCAGGAAGTCAATAAAGTAAATTATAATAATTTAAAAAAGTCATATGGGAAGATCAAACTAAACACACATTTAATAAATAAATAAATGATAGATCATATTTTACAAGCTGTTGTTAAAGTTCACCGTCAGCAGGAGGAAACAGTTTATTATGTTTTATTAATAACTCGTAGAAGACGTTGGGTCTCCGTCAGTCGGAGGAAACTGCAGCTGGACTTTCAGTAAAGATTAAAACCGGTTGGTGACCTGAAGTCCGGCAGCTCACATTCATCGTCTACGAGTCTAAAATAAACCTCTGAGTTGTCCAGGAGAGACGCTCACTTCCTGTTTCTGATGTCTTTCATATGATGAAACGGACCTTTACATTGAAACTCTGTTTCCTGTCTGAGAAACTCTTCACTTCTACAACAAGTTATTTATAAAAACAGGCGACTGTCAGAAAGTAAAGGGTTACTGCAGGACAAGTACTCCTTTCTGTACGCCACAATACTTCATTATACTTTAATTAAGTACGTCTACATCAAAACATTAAATGCTAGTAGGACTATAAGACAAGAATACGTAGACGTTCCTGTTTACTCGTCAGTATGAGCCAAGTATACTTCTGTTAAGTGTACTCTCTTATTTTAAGTTTAAAAGAAATACACTAATAGTACACTTGAATAAACTTCTTTTAAAGACAATCATCAAGTTGGAGGTGAAGAGCACAGACACACAATAAATTAAATTATTTACAATAAATTAAATTATTTATAATAAATCAAATTATTTACAATAAATTAAATTATTTACAATAAATCAAATTATTTACAATAAATCTAATTATTTACAATAAATTTAATTATTTACAATAAATCCAATCATTTATTGACCGTTTGACTGAATCCTGACGAGGAGAATCAGAATCTGAAGCAGCAGAAAACAGAAGAAACGTCGTCGTCGTGTTCAGAGATTTATTATTAAAAGTCATTCTGAGAAACTCTCAAAGTTTTACATTCATAAACAATAACCTCAGAACAGAACCACAACCACTTCACACTAATAATGTTTATACAGAACAAGATGCTAATATCATTTTATATAACCAGCTTTATAACTCAGACAATATAAATGTACGTTGACCTCATTTGGACGGTTTATTACTTTATAATAAAATAAACTTCTTAATAAGCGACACCCTGATATGATGAGATATGTTTCCTACAAAACTAAACATAAAACATTTAACAAATTCACTCCAAGAAAATGAACATAAACCCAATAACCTGACTGGAGAAACGAGGAGTTGTGGTTAATTAGTTATAGTTAGTTAGTTATAGTTAGTTAGTTAGTTAGTTAATTAGTTTGGATGTTTGAGGCTCAGAGAGGAGGAATTATTGTAGACTAAAGTTGGATTTTTGTAATTTGTGTTAAAAGTTCCATCTGGATAAAATAAAATAAAAAATATATATAATAACTCATTTAATGAAAAGGAATCTATTACATTTTTTTTGTAAATTTTCTCTGCTTAAAAATATATATATGTGATTGTGATTTTCACAGTAAAAGTCTTGTTTTAATATATGTACAAAATGACAAAATCTATGATAACATCATTAACACTACCACCACTACTACCACTACTATTACTACTACTACTACTACTACTACTAGACCTACTACTACTACCACTACTATTACTACCACTACTACTACTACTACTATTACTACCACCACTACTACTACTGCTACTACTACTACTACCACCACCACTACTACTACTACTACTACTACTATGAAACTCCAATATATCCAACTCCACAGATAAAGGTAAACTCTGTATCATTGTCTGTAACATTAAAACTTGGCCCCGCCTCCTCCTCTAGCTGCAGAGTGAATGAAGAGAGGGAGCGGCGTTATACAACGTTAATTTCTGATTGTGTTACTGTGGTTACGTTATAAAACACAAATAAACAACTATCCTGACAACGTTAACATGCTGATGTTTAGCAGCTATAATGTTCACCATGTTCACCATCAGCGTGTTAGCATGCTAACATTAGCTACTGATCAGTAAAGTCCAGCGGAGGCTGATGAATGTCTTTGGTTCTGCAGGTATTTGGTCATAAAGTATTAGACACAGGTTGACCTGATGATGGCGCTAGAGAGGAAACGTCGGAGGATCAACAGAGTCAGGAGGATACGTCGTCTTGGAACCACGAATGTTTCCACCAAACTGTGCGCCAATCCATCGAGTAGACGCGGAGATATTCACTGGATAGTATTTATTGGTAGTATGGACAATTTTAAAGTTTTACCCGATGATGCCAGATATTTTTCAGATAATTGTCTAATATTTTTTTGATGTTTCAACTTCTTTTACTTGTTCACTCTGTTACCGTCTATGGATTTTTTAAAATGTTTCAAATATTTTTTTTTTTTAATTTTCAGGTATTTTTTCACAGTTTTTTCAGATATTTTTTTTAAAAACTTACCACATATTTTACTTTACTTCAGTTAATAGTCTAATATTTATTGGATGTTTCAACTTCTTCTGTTTACTCTGTTACCATCTATGGATTTTTAAAAATGTTTTTAATATTTTTTTTTGAAAGTTTTCAGATATTATTTCACATTTGAAAAAAATAAATCTTATCACATATTTTATTAATAATTTTTCAGACATTTTTCACAATTTTTTTCACATATTATTCAGAAAATATTTTTGGGATGTTTCAGCTTCTTCTGTTTACTCTGTTACAGTCTAGGGATTTTTGAAAATGTTTCTAATATATATTTTTTAATTTTTCAGGTATTTTTTCACAGTTTTTTCAGCTATTTTACAAAAATATTACCACATATTTTACTAATTATTTTTCAGACATTTTTCACAGTCGTTTTCACAATTGTTTTGTCAGATATTTTTTCACATTTAAAAAAATATAAAATCTTATCACATATTTTACTAAACATTTTTCAGACATTTCTCACTATGTTTTTCAAATATTTTAGTAATATTTTCCAGATAATTGTCTAATTTTTTGGGATGTTTCAACTTTATCTGTTTACTCTGTTACCGTCTATGGATCTTTGAAAATGTTTCTAATATATTTTTTGAAATTTTTCAGATATTTTTTCTTTTTGTTTTCATATATTTTACTATTGTTTCTTCAGATGTTTGTCTAATATTGTTTGGATGTTTCAACTTCTTGTGTTCACTCTGTTACCGCCTATGGATATTTGAAAATATTTCAATTTTTTTATTGAAATTCTTCAGATATTTAAAAAAAAAATCGTATCGCATATTTTACTCAGAATTTTTCGGATATTTTGAGACATTTTTCACAATTTTGTTCAAATTTCTTTTCAAATATTTTAGGAATATTTTTCAAATAAAAGTCAAATATTGTTTGGATGTTTCAACTTCTTCTGTTTACTCCATTACCATCTATGGGTATTTGAAAATGTTTCTAATATTTCTTTTGAAAATTTTCAGATATTTTTTCACATTAGAAAAAAAAGAAATCTTATCACATATTTTACTCAGTTTTTTGGTTATTTTTCACATATTTTATGAATATTTTTCAGATAATTGTCTAGTATTTTTTGGATGTTCCTTCTGTTTTCTCTGTTCCCGTCTATGAGGGATTGGGGGCGTGGCCATGAGAGCCTACTCCGGATGACGTGTTGACGCTCTGATTTATGTCTGAAAAACGTTTCATAACAATCCCTCCGATAGTTGTTGAGATATTTGAGTCTGGACCGACGCGGCGGACGTCGGACCGACGCGGTGGATCGACCTGCGTTAGCACCTCTTCAGTTCTCCCGTTCACTTCAACTCAGGTTCCTTTGAGCATCATCTAGTGGCCGTTAGAGGAACTGCAGCTGATTAAACATCAGATCCACATTCATGTTAAAAGTTTGTATAAAAATAGTAATATATATATGTGTGTATATATATTTAATATATCTCTGAGTTTATGTAGAAACACACCAGTAATCCCAGCGGACGGATCTGCAGACTGACTGATCCTCCACATGAAACACTCGATGCAGCTTCGTCAGCAGATTCCACGTTTCCTCTACGACCTCCTGTACTAACTCTTCCTCCTCGTTCAGCTCCTCTGCCTCCTCGTTCAGCTCCTCTTCTTCGTCGTCCGGTCGAGTCTCTTCAGGTCTTGACGCTCTTCGGTTCTTTCTCTTCAGGCGAATCGTTCGCCAGCTCGTAGCCTCTACCTCCCGGCGGCGGTTGCTGACGTCCGGCCCTCCTGCGCAGCACCACGATGGTCAGCAGGAAGCAGAGCAGACTGCCGCACACAAAGATCACCTGCAGGCCCAGAAACCTGCACACACACACACACACACAAAGGGGGTCATGATGATGGAGACCAGGACTCTCCAGGGTCAGAACCACCTGCTGATACTTCAGGATCTCATCACTATGACAACCACTATTCAGCAGTCAGTCACAGACGGACCAGAACATTTACCAGACAAACATTAAGACAGAACTGCTGCTGAGAAGTATGGAGGACAGAACCTGCATAAATAAATAAATAAATACATTAAATAAATAAATAAATAAATAAGTCAATAAAATATAGCAAAATAATATTAAAAAAAATTTAGCTATTAGTTAATCGATAAAATATAAAAACTTTTCTGTTTTAATTTGCTTCTTTATTTATTTATTAATTCCGTTATTTATTTACTTACTCTTCTGTTTAATATTCCCTTTTATTTATTGATTTTTAGTGATTTTAAAATGTATTTATGTATTTTGACATTTATTTATTCAATTATATATTCATGCATTCATTTTTTATTAATTGTTTATACATTTTTTAATATATGTATTTATTTATGTATTTAGTGATAGCCCCCTCATTTGCATAATGAGGTATAAATGCATAAAGAAATGTAAAAAAAAAGTGAATACAGAAATAAAGAAGTTTGGGGAAATCAATAAGGGGTGAAATGCAAAGGGAAAATGACGCAGATATAAATGCATACATTTATTAATAAATAAATAAATGCATAAATAAATAAAAAAGTTATTTTCCGTGGAGCTGAGATGAAATGTGGGCGTGCTTGATCGCCCTAAAGAGGTGAATGTGTGTCAGGAGGACTCACCTCTGTCTGAAGAGGTCCAGGTTGTAATACTGACAGGACGTCGGGTTGCCGCACTTTTTGCCCCACAGGATGCAGGTGGTATCGATGACGCTGCCGTACAACACCGGGCCGGGCATGAACGCTGCACACACACACACACACACACACACATTTATGATGGATGAGAGGATGAAAGATACAGGTTTTCATCACCACAGGAACATCTGGACAGATCATCTGTAGAACCATCAATCTATCGGGGCTTTGCTGACGATGGTCGGGATGAATCAGACCCAGAATCAGAATCAGCTGGATTCTGGTGTAGCGTGGACCCGGCATTAAGAGAGCCTTTACAGCTCTGTCTTCTTAAAATGACGTTCCCATACAACGAAACTGTGATGTGAATTTCAAGACTTTCAACCAGGATACGGCTGGTCACGTCCAGAGTGAAACTAAAAGTCAACTGGCGCCCACGTTGTGTTAGTAGCAAATGTACTTGCGTCCATCTGTGCGCCCACGGTTGGTCTTAAAACGAGGTGTGGTCTGGCGCTTTGTTGGCGCGTTGCTATCGTGCCACCTGCAGCGGTTAAACAGGTCATAGATCGTCTGCTCAGATGGAGTCAGTCGGAGTCAGAGGGAGTCAGAAGGAGTCAGACTGAGTCAGACGGAGTCAGAAGGAGTCAGACGGAGTCAGAAAGAGTCAGACGGAGTCACAAGGAGTCAGAAAGAGTCAGAAGGAGTCAGAAAGAGTCAGACGGAGTCAGACGGAGTCAGAAGGAGTCAGAAGGAGTCAGAAAGAGTCAGAAGGAGTCAGACGGAGTCAGAAAGAGTAAGACGGAGTCAGAAAGAGTAAGACGGAGTCAGAAGGAGTCAGACGGAGTCAGAAGGAGTCAGAAGGAGTCAGACGGAGTCAGACGGAGTTAGAAGGAGTCAGAAGGAGTCAGACGGAGTCAGAAAGAGTCAGAAGGAGTCAGACGGAGTCAGAAGGAGTCAGACGGAGTTAGAAGGAGTCAGAAAGAGTCAGAAGGAGTCAGAAGGGGTCCGACGGAGTCAGAAGGAGTCAGAAGGAGTTAGAAGGAGTCAGAAGGAGTCAGACGGAGTCAGAAAGAGTCAGAAGGAGTCAGACGGAGTCAGAAGGAGTTAGAAGGAGTCAGAAAGAGTCAGAAGGAGTCAGAAGGGGTCCGACGGAGTCAGAAGGAGTCAGAAGGAGTCAGAAGGAGTCAGAAGGGGTCCGACGGAGTCAGAAGGAGTCAGAAGGAGTTGTTGACGGGACAGAGGATCAGGAGATGGTGGAGGCAGAGCGTCCACCGGACCAGAACCACATACATCTGCTTGCTCACTTACACTTCACACACGAGCAGATCTGATTCCTCAGCAGAAAACAGCTTGCTGCTCCAATTTACTGAATCTGCCTTTTAAATAGCGATACGCCCAGTAGACCTGTCTTTTAAAGTGAATGGGAGATGACTGGTTTATTGATTGGTTTAATTTCTGTTACGCCCAAAACACACCCGTGATTCATAAAGAGACTAAATACAACCCCTTTTGTTCCTTGAGCCCTTTACTTTACCTTTACTTTACCTTTACTTTACCTTTACTTTGCTCCCAGATTAGGCTCCGTTTAACTAGTCAGAGACGCCCTAAGCACACTTTTGTTTCATCGTGTAAATAATGACTCACCCAGAACTCTGAACAGCATGTACTGAACTCCCACTGCAAAAGACTTGTCCTCCGTGGGCACCGTCCTGCAGCAGACACAGATACCACATGATGATGATGATGATGATGATGATGATGAGGTACTTTAAAACAATCTAAAACACTGAGCGCTCAGTTCATGTTAAAAATCTTTTAATGTGTTAAAGTATTTGTCTCTTTGTAGTCGGGGGTTGAGTAAGTGAATTGAAATTAAAGTCAAATATAAATGTTATGTATTTTCTATTCTTGTGGGGTAAAAACTTTGAAAATCAATAAAATATATTTACAAAATAAATAAATAGTTGATTAATTTTAATGATTTGATTTTGTCAGCTTTCCTTCTTCTGCTTGTTTTCTCTGTTTATTTATCATCATTGTTCTAAAGTGGTGATTATCTGGAGGATCTGAACACATTGAAGCTCACAGTTCCAGTTTAATATCAGCTGTAACATCAGGACGGTGACAACAGCAGCACCGACAGGTTCAATGATCTGATGGACTCCGTCTGTCGGCTGCTTTTATCCTCCTGAGATGATTACCTGATGAGGAACAGGTGAGCCAGCAGGTGACTGCAATCTAGAGTGATCTCCAGATAATCCACAGCACTTGTTCTCTTCTCCTCCCAGCAGCTCTTTCTCCTCCATCTGGACTTTATTTCATGTTTAACATCTGCAGCAGCTCCTCAACTCAACTCTCTGCAGCAACAACTGTTTCTCTTTTAGACGTTTAATGAGAGTATTTCATCTTTAGTGAGACTTCCTGGACTTCATCGTCTTGTTTCTGCTCTGATAATCGTTGTGAGTGTAGAAACACAGACGCGTCTTTCTGTCCAATCAGATGAGTTTATCTCAGGTGGACTCTGATGACGTCATAGACGAGGCTTTTATAGAGAAAGTAGCTATAATTCATATTTTTAATAAAGTTGAAACAATTAGTCAATAAAATGATCAGTAAATCATCAGGAAATGTATATTTTGATAATTGTTTCAGTCAATTTTTAAGCAAAAAGGCTAAAAACATTCACTTGTTTACAGCTTTTTAAATGTGAATATTTACAAAAATAACACAAAAATAAATAATAAAAAATAAAATAAAGCAAGAATAAATTAATTAAGAAAATTAATAAAGAATAAATACCTAAATATATATATATAAGGGATAATTAAACAGAAGAGTTAATAAATTAATAAATCAGGGAATTAATACAAAGATAAATAAATAAAGAAGCAAATTAAAACAGAAATATCAATTTAAGTTGCATTTGATCAATTAATTAATGGCTACATTTATTTTTAATGTTATGTTTTGCTATATTTAATGCCATATCTATTTATTTATTGAGTCATTTGTTTACATAAACAATAATTTACAATTTCTTTTACCACGTTCAAAAGTTACTTTTATGAGGTGACTGGCTCAGTTGTATTATTTAAAGTTGCTATAATCAATATTTTTGAATAGAGTTGAAACAATTAGTCAATAAAATGATCATTAAATCATCAGATAGTGTATATTTTGATAATTGTAGTAATTTTTAAGCTAAAAGGCCACAAAAAAGCCAGCTTTGTAAATGTAAATATTTACTTAAAAGTTGTTTAAGATGTTTTCTGTAGTTTAATTGTAGTTATTTATGTAATAATATTTCATTTTAAAGCTCTTTTTCTGCTCTTTATGCCGGAACTATCCATCACATCAATATGACGATGGTTATAAGAGCATTCACAGTGGCATTCAGAACTAGCTCCATTGCAGCATTAGAGGTCAAAGGTTAAATTCTCTTGACCTCAGTGTCATGATAATGTGACTGGTGGATAGATTATAGTCTAAGCTTTACAACGATATATGACTTCATGTTATAGTGTGTATTTTACCCTCCTTTATACCGGTCAAAAATAAACCTGAATCTAGATTTCAGACAGCATGTGGTGGTTGTGACCGCCGTACCTGAGGATCATCATGTAGGACGGCGTCTGACAGACGGCGCAGATGAAGCTGGTGATGCCGAGCAAAGCCACGAAGGGGACGAGGAGGTGGGAGCATCCGCTGCCGCAGGTCCCGGGAGACGCCGAGCCCAGACCGCCGCCGACACACCGGCACTCAGTGTAGTTCTACACAGAAACAGACCATAAACAACTGTTAATAAAGATGGACGACATGAAGTGAAGCCAAAACACCTGGATCGCCTCCTGGTGGCTGCAGGACAGCTCATAGACCTCCATGTTAGTGGACGGGATAAACTAACAAGTCAAAGTCAAATGTTTCCCAAAGATGGTTTCATTTTATTTCATTTTAGGTAGTTCTGATCACTTTAATGTTTATTTTTTAAATGTATTTTTTATTTTTGCACAATTTTCCCTTTGCATTTCAACCCTTATTAACTTCCCTAAACTTATTTATTTCTGTATTCTTTTCTTTTCACATTTCTTTTATTTAAGCCTCATTATGCAAATGAGGCAGCTGTCAATAAATGCATAAATACAGAAATAAATATAGACAGTTAAAAAATAATATAAAATAAATAAAAAAATAAAGCAAAAATAAATAAATAAATAAAAAAATTAATAAAGAATAAATACCTAAATACATATAAAGGATAATTAAACAGAAGAGTTAAAAAAAATAGGAATTAATACAAAGATAAAGGCTAGATTTATTTTTAACATTATTTTTTGCTATATTTAATGACATATTTATTTATTTATCGAGTCATTTATTTATTTATTCATTTATTTTTAATTTTGGCAGATTACTCTTTTTTTCCCTTTTATTAATTTATGTATTTATTTTATAATTTTTCAAATTTATTTATTTTTGCATTTATTTTTAATTGATGAATTTCCTTTTGGATTTATTTTTCATTTATTATTATTTATAATATAATATAATATTTATAAAATAAATAAAAGGGAAAATTAAACAGAAAAGTCAATAAATAAAGTAATTAATACAAAGATAAATAAATAAAGAGAAACAGAATTATCAATTTGTGTCACATTTTATCAATTAATTAACGGCTACATTTATTGTTAACATTATTTTTGCTACATTTAATGACATATTTCTTTATTTCTTTATTTACTTATTTACTTATCTATTTATTTATTTATTTATTGAGTCATTTATTAATTTATCTATTTTATTTTGGCAGGTTCCGTCTTCCATATAAACGAACTGTACCAGAGTTCATAACGGACTAAATGTTGCTTGTCAAAGCGCCGTTAACTAAGAAAATAGTCTGCAGATGAATGAAAGCAATCGTTGGTTGCAGGTCTGGAATCTGCTTCATAAAGGTTTGAAACAGAGAAGAGAATGAAGAGAAGCTTCTGGAGTCTGTTGTTGAATCACAGCTGCTGGCTGAGGAATGTAAAATCACTTCATCGCCTCCTCGTTAAACTGAAACTCCCTCCAGGAGACTTAATGTTTCCCGTAGAGCCAGATGATGGAGGAGAAAGTGAAAGTAAAACTTTGACTATAAACTGATGTTCTGATGGAACAAACATCTGGACATGACGTCTCTTCCTGCACATCTGGTCGATTATCTAAAGTCTAATGTTCACTTTCGTTTTCATGTTTAAAAATGCAGAATTCCTGTTGACATGAGAATTCAAATGAACCGACATCGATGAATCATTTTCAGCGAAGTCCAGATCACGACGCTGCCCAGAACATCAACTGTGACGGGAAGTGACTTCTCACTTTCTCTTCCTGATGACGTCTGCAGCCTAAACCTGAAACTGAATACTGGGAAGTGAACTTTTACATTTCTACTGATCTGTCATGACTCAGTAGAGTTTATTCCCAGATTCTCTGGTTACCATGTCAGCCTGGTATTTCTAGAGAGTTTCCTAAAGGTAGACGTGTAGTCGTCGGTTCTCTGACGGCGTGACGGAGGTCAGCGTGTTACTCTCAACTCTTCTACAGTCTACGGCTAATATTTACACTATTATCTGTCACATCTCTCTGGACCTTCTTCTACATATTCTTGTTTCCCAGAAAGTGAATCCTAATGATTTAAGGTTCCACTAAGGGTCTCCAAAGCTTCACAGAGGGGTCTCATTATTTAAGATGTAAACAGGATCAGGGCTCGGTGAAGACCTGAACAAGTCACAGAGTCTTCCCTGCTTCCCTTGTTTTACACAAACCTCCTGCAGTGACTGCGTTCACTATTTCATTATCTAACTGTGCAGTTTATCAGTTGTTCTGTTCTGTTATTGTTCTGCATTGAATATGATATGAAATATCCATAAAATATGTCACTTTACTCGACCCCTAAAGAACAAGGTCGGGACCTCTAACCTGTCCTCTAGTGCCGCCATCAGGACAAACTAATCTGTCCTCTAGTGCCACCATCAGGACAAACTAATCTGTCCTCTAGTGCCGCCATCAGGACAAACTAATCTGTCCTCTAGTGCCGCCATCAGGACAAACTAATCTGTCCTCTAGTGCCGCCATCAGGACAAACTCTGTACAGAAGACTCATCAGAACGGGCTCATTGCTGCCCAGTGAACCTTTACAGGTTAACATCTCAGCAGTTTGAGCTCCTTCACCTTCAGGAACGGGACCTGTTGGTTTCTGAGTGAAATCTATATTAATATCTATATCTATGTTAATAGTATATTAATAGTTCTTCTGTGAACTTTACTCCAGTTTCAGTAGCTTCCAGTCTCTGGACTAACTCAGCGTTACTCTGAGAGCTTTGTTTGGCTTCTACAGTTGTTTTATTAACAACGTCTGTTTTCACTCAAGACTTCCACAGAACAATCAGACGCTCAGGGAATCAGCTGGAATGCAAATAAAAACAACTGGGTGTGATTGTTGGAGACAATAGATTCTAGTTCTATGTGAAAGAGCCGAAGAGGAGGAAGAGGAGGAAGAGGAGATCAACTAACGGTCTGAATGTGTGAAAGTAAAGCCATGAAAACCTTACTGTGGTTTTGTTGTGGGGATCCGTCTCCACGGCGACACAGCCGGCATGGCAAGGAGACCTGAACTCGACGCCGTCCGACCCGCAGACCGGGTTAAAGGCCTCCTGAGGACACCGGCAGCCGGCGCTGCACACCAACGCACCGCCGCTGAAAAAACATGCCTTATCAAACTCTCAAGTTTTAAGGTTATGAAACCTTTCAAATGAGTTCCCTGTCAGTGGTGAAATGAGTTCCCTGTTATTGGTGAAATGAGTTCCCTGTCAGTTGTGAAATGAGTTCCCTGTCAGTGGTGAAATGAGTTCCCTGTCAGTTGTGAAATGAGTTCCCTGTCAGTTGTGAAATGAGTTCCCTGTCAGTGATGAAATGAGTTCCCTGTCAGTTGTGAAATGAGTTCCCTGTCAGTGGTGAAATGAGTTCCCTGTCAGTGGTGAAATTAGTTCCCTTTAAGTGGTGAAATTGGTTCAGTGTCAGTGGCGATAAGTTCTAATAATTAGTTCCCTGTTCGGGACTATGTCAGTTCCCTTTAATTGGTAACATTAGTTCCCTGTCCTCGGTGTAGGCGGTGTATGTAAAGCGGCGGTGAAGCTACCTGGGAGGGAAGACGCCGTCGATCTTCTGTGTGGGGCAGCCGATGAGTAACAGCGGCGTGGAGACAATCAGGCAGAGCAGGATGGCGGCGCTGCACAACTTACCGGCACCGCTGACTGAAATACTCAACCTCCGCATCAGAAACCCACCCAGGACGATCCCCAGCACCGCCAGCGGGATACAAACGCCTCCTGAACGCAGGAGATCAAGTGATTAAAACGTTCCTGCGTTAACTTCATGTAACTTCAGTCTGTAGCTGCAGGAACTCAGACGATACTCACCGATCATCATGTTGGAGAAGGAGATCGTCTGGCTGAACTGTCTCTGAATGAACTTGGCCATAAAGGTGGCGAGGCCGGACATCAGCGCCGCCAGGTTGACCTGCGCCAGAACCACCAGCAGGTAGATGGGACTCCGCAGGGTCCGCAGAGCGATGCGAGGGAAACCTGAGGGACGGCGGAGGACAGTCAAAGATCACATTGAAAAATAAATACCACCTCACTTTGTGTCATCACGTTGTGTCATCACGTTGTGTCACCACGTTCACACACCAAAAAACAAGAGCTGCTGTTGAGTGTTGATGATGAAACTCATCATCAACACTCAACAGCAGCTCTGGTTTTGACCCTCTGTTATTGAACTCTGTTTTAGGTCCCAGTGACCTCTGAGTGACCTCTGAGTGACCTCTGAGTGACCTCTGAGTGACCTCTGGGTCCCAGTGACCTCTGAGCGACCTCTGAGTGACCTCTGAGTGACCTCTGGCTCCCAGTGACCTCTGAGCGACCTCTGAGTGACCTCTCAGTGACCTCTGAGTGACCTCTGAGTGACCTCTGAGTGACCTCTGGGTCCCAGTGACCTCTGAGCGACCTCTGAGTGACCTCTGAGTGACCTCTGGCTCCCAGTGACCTCTGAGCGACCTCTGAGTGACCTCTCAGTGACCTCTGAGTGACCTCTGAGTGACCTCTGAGTGACCTCTGGGTCCCAGTGACCTCTGTGTTGACTGTAGACGGCCTGTAGTTGCCTCCGCTGCAGTCTCATCAGACAGGAAACAGAAGAGTCTTACTTTTGAGGAAGTGAAGCTGAGACGTTTCCTGGAGCGGCGGCTTCGTCTGCTGCTGCTTGCCGTCCGATCTGGACTCCACGTCGTCGTCGGCGCCGTCCTGGACAAATATGGAAGCAAAACATCACATGATGGACTTCCAACACCAACTCAGTCTGCAGGCGCTGCTGCTGCTTTTAGGGGCAATGCATGCTGGGAAGGTTTACATTCAGGGCTCAGTGAGAGCGTTTAGATAAACGTTCTCCGGGTGACCCGTGAGCGCTGGGAGGGCTGTGTTGATGTAACAGCAGACGCTGCACATCCAGACAGCTACCATCTGAAGTCAGATAAACGTTTAGAGTTTAAAGAGGAGACATGAGGTAGAAGGTCAGAGGTCACGACACGGAGGACTGAGCTGGAGAATATCATCAGGCTTCTGTTTCTCCTCTAGAGTTAACCTCTGATGGAGCAGCGCTTCTCTAACTGAAGGAGAACCTCGTCATCATCATAACACACATTCATCATCATGTTTACTCTGAGACGTCTTTGGAACTGTTGGGATTCTAAAACTCTTCAACCGTAATTCATTTCCTTTCATGAGTTGCCTTTTTTAATCCTTTTCCTGTCCTATTGATCTTTTATTATTTGAATGTCCTGTTGGTTTTAAATTGGTCTGCTACGGTGCTGTGTTCACTGTCTCCAGTTCACCGCCCGGGAGCGTTAACTTAGGAGCTACGATGCTGCGTTCACTGTCTCCAGTTCACCGCCCGGGAGCGTTAACTTAGGAGCTACGATGCTGCGTTCACTGTCTCCAGTTCACCGTCCGGGAGCGTTAACTTAGCAGCTACGATGCTGCGTTCACTGTCTCCAGTTCACCGTCCGGGAGCGTTAATTTAGCAGCTACGATGCTGCGTTCACTGTCTCCAGTTCACCGTCCGGGAGCGTTAACTTAGCAGCTACGATGCTTCGTCTTTTAAAGGGAACAGGAGACGACTCTCTGATTGGTTTAATTCCTGTTACCCCCAGAACACACCTGTGATTAATGAAGAGACTAAATACAACCCCTCTGCTTCTTGCGCCTGACTTTGCGCCCAGATTATGCGCCGTTTAACTAGCAAAAGTGGAGTTGGACGCCCTAAATGACCTTCAGATCATTAAAATAGAACCCACAGTCTGAATGAATCCAGACATTTAAATGAGCTCCAAATCTGAAAGGGATTAAAAGCTTGCAGACGTCCTTTAGAAACTACCATCAGTGTGTGAAACCAGTCGTTCACCTTCACCAGACATGGAGGAGGATCATATTTAATGGTGCTTCAGAGGAATCTGTTTCTGGCTCCGTCACAGAAAACCTTTAACTGCTAACGTTTCTTTAAGGAAATGAAGCGGCGCTGCCAGCAGGTTGCTCAACACCATGTTATTTTACTCTCTGATTAAACACTGACTGCTGCCAAAGTCCAGACTTTATCTAACAGCTGCTCAACGTCACACTTTGCTTTCGATTTTAACTTCATTTCACATGAAACACTTTTACTTCATATCTTCTAGTGAACATGTCAAAAGAAAACGGGGTGGGGGGGGTGACCAATAAACCACTCGGAAATGCTAAATACTCTCCTGGTTCTACCCATTAAAGAGGAGACAAACACCAAGACGGAGACGGACAAAAAGATCCAAAGTTCTATATAATTAGAGACCCTGGTAGGATTGAAAGTATTGAAAGTATTGAGTATAGCAGGATTGAAAGTGTTGAGTATAGTAGGATTGAAAGTGTTGAGTATAGCAGGATTGAAAGTATTGAGTATAGAAGTATTGAAAGTGTTGAGTATAGCAGGATTGAAAGTGTTGAGTATAGAAGTATTGAAAGTGTTGAGTATAGCAGGATTGAAAGTATTGAGTATAGAAGTATTGAAAGTGTTGAGTATAGCAGGATTGAAAGTGTTGAGTATAGAAGTATTGAAAGTGTTGAGTATAGCAGGATTGAAAGTATTGAGTATAGAAGTATTGAAAGTATTGAGTATAGAAGTATTGAAAGTGTTGAGTATAGCAGGATTGAAAGTATTGAGTATAGAAGTATTGAAAGTGTTGAGTATATTCTCAGTTTAAATGTGTTGTTCATTGTCTCTGAAGGTTAGTGAAGGTTTAGTGAAGGTTAGTGAAGGTTCTCTGAAGGTTCTCTGAAGGTTCATTGAAGGTTCTCTGAAGGTTAGTGAAGGAGAAGTCAAAGAAGTGGTGTTGACTTTAAAAGTGAAAGTATGTCTTCAGGCTGCTGGTGTGTTACTCAGGACTCTGACGTTTGAGAAGTGTTGAGCAATAAGCTCGTTTATCTGATTGAACGTGCTCAGCTGAACTTTATTGAACTTTGAGATTCCTGTCGGAGCTTGTTGAGGCTGACTGGAGATCACTTCATGAGCATGTTTTAGATACTTTACTTCACCTTAGTGATCTCTGATCAAACTGCTTCTGCTTTCTGTTTGTTTGTTTGTTTGTTTGTTGTTGCTAACCACTTTAATGACATGTGGTTGGACTTCTACAGCTCACTTTAATAAGAACCAGCATGGATGAATTAACCCTGGTTAGACAGGAACAGGCACTATGTCAGTTTTAGTAGCCAGAAGGGAGCCGGCACACCGGAGAAACTCTGGTTAGGTCGTTAAGGTTAGGCATTGATCTCTAATAGGACAACTTGTTTTTGAGTTTTTGCAGATCTCAGATGAGATTTGGTAGTTGTTACTTCCTTCTAGACGCGACCTTTAGACACAGTTTCCTCTACAAGACCGGTGTTACTGCAGGGCACACCTCCAGGCTGCTGTCATTATACCATTATACCTGATGCTGTGATTCAGTGCTGCATATTGTGCCCAAACACACTGAGAGAAACCAGGTGACTCCCGGTGAACCTGAGGCCTCTGGAGGGCCCTGATGGTCCCAGTTGGTCCAGTCCTGTCTCACTAAATGGTGTATGAATAACACGGACAATCTGGAAGTCATTTCACGTGCAATAAGAACACCGTTCTTGCTTTTGGCGTCGCTGCCACCTTTATGTCTGTGCTGGACTACATGGAGACGTTACATACATGCATCTCAGTTGTTACCCTGGATACTGTCTACTGTCTACTGTCTACTGTCTACTGTCTACTGTCTACTGTCGACCACGGAGCACTGAGAAGCCCTGACGCACCACTGCTCTTTGTGTGCTCGGGTAGGATGGTCTGCTCCGTCCACCCGTAGACTGAACCACTGCTGTGTTCTTATTTAAAACGTATTCTTAGTCTGCGTCCATCTTAATATTGTCCAGAATTGTCCAGCCCGCTACAACCTAAAAATCACAAGTTGTGTTAAAGAATCAGTGACGTTAAAATGAATCAGCATTAACGTGTTATTATCACGTTAACGTTGACAGCCCGAATATACAGAGGACATGTTGAATGTTCCTCGTTAGAGACGAGGTGACATATTATCACCTCTTAAGGAGACATTGACGTTTACAAGAACTAAATATTCAGCTGTTTGTCCTTATTCTGAAAAAGAGAATATTCCTGCTGATCTGTGTACATGGGTAATGAACATTAATATTCCCGTTAACAAGCAGCTGTTCATCCTCTGACTAATGAACCCGATGGTGAACTCAGCCTCCCTCTTTCATTCCTTCAACCTCCTTCTTGTAAAGGTCGGTGTTGTGATATTTATATTCATATCCAGAAACCTGTTGATATCCAGGTCTTTCATAATGTTTAAAGTAGGAGTGTTTCTCTCTCGTTGGTTTGTGTCCAACGCACAGAGCAGTAAAAACCCTGATTGTGAATGTGCTTTATACATGCCCGTATTAAATTCAGATTATTGTCATATTGGTAATAATGGTGGAATATTAGTGTGCATGTAAACACACTGAAGGTGAACTAATCCCTGCAGAGTGGAACAGCTGCAGGCGTTAGATCAGGTCGGAGCTTCATCTCACCTCTTTGGACATGCTTCTGGGAAAGAAGAGGTAGGGCAGCGCGGCGAGGAAGATGAGGCAGGACGCCACCAGGAAGCCCAGCCACCAGGCTCCCACCCAGCGCAGGTCCTTATCGTTCAACTCGATCTCGTCTGGGAAGCAGAAGAAGAAGAAGAGTCGTTAAACACAAACTAAACTCTTGTTGTGACGGGGTCAACGCTGCTGTGACGCCGTCTGTCAGTCATTAATCAATCTCACTTGTTCATCACCTCTTACGCTTACACTTCAATTTAAACATGTCAAAGGTCAGTTATCAAACAGCAACACAACAACTAGCAATGAAAAGGCAACGTTAGAGTTAATGTGATAATAACGCGTTAACGCTGATTCATTTTAACGCCAATAATTTCTTTAACACATTAACTTTAGGTTGTAGCGGCTCAGTTTGAAAGCTGTAAACAGATTAGTAGGAATATTCTCTTTTTCAGAATAAGGACAAACAATTGAATATTTAGTGCATGTAAACGTCAATGTCTCCTTCAAATGTGATAAACTGCCAGCTCGTCTCTAAAGAGGAACATTCATAAGTTGTGTACTCTATAAATAAGGGCTGTCAAAGTTACCGTGATGATAATGCGTTGATACAACAAATTTCTTTAACGCATTAACAAACTCCGTTTCCAAGTCATCTCATAAAAGAAACTTAAGAGAGGTTGTGAAGGCCAGCCAAGCACATTTTCTTTTCTTCTTTTGTTTTCAAAAACCCCGTTAAAAACAACTCAGGACAAATATTCTAGTTTCCAAATCTGCAGTCTGCATTGAGGGTTGAATACTGGGAATTGAGATCCCAGTATTTCCCGGGAATTCTCGGCCGAATCCGGTCCACGTTCCTCTGTCAAAGTACCTGCAGAACCACGAGATTATTATCCTGTTGGGCTGCAGTTTGTCACGTTCTGATGTGAGCATATTGTTTTATGCTAAATGCAGTACCTGTGAGGGTTTCTGGATCAATATCTGTCATTGTTTTGTTAATTGATTTATAATAATAAATATATACATACATTTACATTAAGCAGCATATTTGTCGTCTCCCATGTTGATAAGAGGATTAAATACTGGACTAATCTCCCTTTAAGGTTCATTATGAACAGATAAAACACGTGTGATTAATTGTGATTAACTATTTGAATTGATTGACAGCCCTAATTGGAATATAATGATAGTTTTCTCTGCCATAATAACCCCCCAATCAAATATCCATATATGGAAAATAATTGGAGCATTATGTAGGGCTTGAAATCCCAAATTCAGTAAACTACTCTTGTGAAATCTGACTCTATAAGTTTTACTGATAACCTCAGCGTATGTTCCACAGCATCGAATAATCAAACTGAAACTAAAAGTTTATTCATCAACTTTGACGAAAAAATATAAATACATCAGAATCAACATTGTTGAGTCTGAGAAATAATACAAAATAAACTTCATCCAGCATTCAGTGCACAGAAAAGACTTGTTTTGTCCTCTAAGAACCTCAGGGCGACTATTTTAAAGGGTTAAAACATGACACCTGGAAACACACTGAGGTGGAAAATCACCAAACAGATGTTTATATCCACATCCAGCAGTTACATATCAACACCATGATTCATCAGGAGTCGTTGTGTTTGTGGTCACCTGATGAACGTCAAGCCAATATTCTCTCTTTTAGCTCTGTTTTTGGTCTCCTCCACCGACCCCTGAGGGGAAATATCGCTCTCTTTAGCTGCTAAATGATAGATTTATTTTCTCTTTCATAATTTTTAAAGTACGTTGGGGAGAAAAAATGTGATGAAATAAAATGTTGCGAGAGATGCAGAGAGCTGCAGAGAGATCCAGAGAGATGCAGAGAGAGAGCTGCAGAGAGCTGCAGAGAGCTGCAGGGAGCTGCAGAGAGAGAGCTGCAGAGAGCTGCAGGGAGCTGCACGGAGCTGCAGAGAGCTGCAGAGAGAGAGCTGCAGAGAGCTGCAGGGAGCTGCACAGAGCTGCGGAGAGCTGCGGAGAGCTGCAGAGAGCTGCAGAGAGTTGCAGAGAGCTGCACGGAGCTGCAGAGAGCTACAGAGAGATGCAGAGAGATGCAGAGAGCTGCAGAGAGCTGCAGAGAGCTACATAGAGCTGCGGAGAGCTGCGGAGAGCTGCACGGAGCTGCGGAGAGCTGCACGGAGCTGCAGAGAGATGCAGAGAGATGCAGAGAGTTGCAGAGAGCTGCACAGAGCTGCGGAGAGCTGCAGAGAGCTGCAGAGAGCTGCAGAGAGATGCAGAGAGCTGCAGAGAGCTGCAGAGAGCTGCGGAGAGCTACGGAGAGCTACGGAGAGCTGCGGAGAGCTGCGGAGAGCTGCAGCGCTGCCACACCTCAACAGGTCTGACTGCACTGAGTCATTTAATCTGGGATAGATTACTACTATTACTCGCTCTGTGTTGGTTTGTAACCTGATCTGTAGTTGTTTTCCCAACATGATGAAATAGAGTTTATATAAGATGTTCCTGCAGGTTTGAACAGAAACTGTCGGCAGCAGAGATGTTTTAGTGTTCCCACATCATATCATTGGTTTGTTCTCAGGCTGAATCGTCACATCCAAACACTACATTACAGTAATTATTCCCTTCTATTATTCTCCCTGCTGCATGATTTAGTTTCTGACATTTAATTTGGATTCATTTGTTTCTGTTTTATTTCCCAGGTCTTTCTCATCGTAATCTCTCACCATGTCTCCTGCTTCCTTCTGTCCGACCAATAAAGTTTCATTGATTGATACTCAGAACTTTTCAGTCGTCTGCGGAGCTACACAGCTTTTATACACACAGGTAAATCTAGTATTTACTCAAAGTTTTTCTGTCGCACACCAACAGTCTTTTTTTTTTCTGGCTATGCTAGTGGCCCATACACACACATTATTACTTTTATACTTGTGGGGACCTTTACGAGGTTATGCATTACAGGGACGCTTACGTTAACTTGTAAAACAATCTTTATTAAAAGATGTAATAACATAAAAGTAAAGTTACTTGTCTAAAACTGTAAGAAGTGAATACTGGACAATGTCCTCACTTTCCTGGTGAAGGCTCTCAAATCGGTCCTCACAAAGCTAGATGTACAAACACACACACACACACACATACTTGTTTTGCTAGTTTTGTGAGGACCATGACCCCATAACATGTTGTGAGGACTCCTCAAAATGTTTGCATTATGAAGCAAAAAAAGTCCTGCATAAGCAAACACGTCCTCCTAAACATACATATTATACATGCATGCATGCACACACACACACACACACACACAC
The DNA here is from genome assembly GCA_916701275.1 of Sebastes miniatus. NCBI lineage: Eukaryota > Metazoa > Chordata > Actinopteri > Perciformes > Sebastidae > Sebastes > Sebastes miniatus. Next base: position 437,799 of record CAKALS010000016.1, read on the forward strand.
ACACACACACACACACACACACACACATGCTGACCCACACAACCTGTTCACACGTCCCACATGCTATATGAGGAAATAGGTTTTTGTTTGAACAAGACTCAAAAGAAAGTGGAGCTCCAGTAATCCGAGAGGCGTGAAGCGTTTCACTGAACATCAGCAAACTGTCGAGTCCTGAAACTCAACCGGAGGTGAAACGAAGAGCCGAGAGACGCTCGGGTTCTGAGGATTCTGCTAAAATGGACAAAGATCAACTTTCTACAAACATAAAGACAGATCGTTTTTCACTGAGTCTGAAAAGCTGAAACATCATCGCTTCTTTTATCTTAAAACTACTTGTTCTTGTTTTTGGTCAAATAATTATGTTCAAAGCAAGACAATAATTCACTTCCGGGCAATATTAAAAAATGTTTCGTGACACGGAGGGGGGTTATGATTTAAGAGGAAAACTGAATTTTACGAAGCATTGTGTTTGTACAACAAAGAAGAGTATTATATATATATATATATATATATATATATATATATATATGTGTGTGTGTATTTCAGTCTGTGGGGTGGATTTGTGGAATGGGTTGGGTGATGGGTTGAAGCAGAGCACAAATATAAATCACTTTAAAAAGCTATACAACAAAAGATATTTTTGGGAGGTATATGGTTGAGGAAGAGTTGTGTTAAGAGTTGTGTTAAGGGTTGTGTTAAGAGTTGTGTTAAGAGTTGTGTTAAGGGTTGTGTTAAGAGTTGTGTTAAGAGTTGTGTTAAGGGTTGTGATAAGAGTTGTGTTAAGGGTTGTGTTAAGAGTTGTGTTAAGGGTTGTGTTAAGGGTTGTGTTAAGGGTTGTGATAAGAGTTAGTTTATATCTACTTTTTAACTCTGGATGGATTTGTGGGTTGTAAATAAACTTGGGATGCTGTTCATATATTTAATTTGGGATGTAAATAAATCTGGGATAGTTTATATATTATATTATATTATCATTCTATGATATATGAGTTATTAGAGGAGAAGTGAGAAAGGGGTAGGGAAATATAAGTTTTACTTCTACCTATTCGGACACTGTTACTCTTGTTTGGTTTGTTATTATTTTGTATCTGTTTTTATTTATTTTTATGTTCTAAATAAAGTCTTTCCTTGATTCATTCATAGTATTTGCCTTTGTTTACAGTTTATGACAGTTTATTTTGACATAATGTTATTTTATTATTATGTTGATCATTATTTTCATGTGGTTTGGTGTTGTGTTGGTGTGGTGTTGGTGTGGTGTTGGTTTGGTGTTGGTGTTGGTGTGGTGTTGGTGTTGGTGTGGTTTGGTTTGGGATGAGATGGGATGAGATGGGATGGATGGAGAGTCTTTGTGTTTGTCCTCGTTGATGTTACTATGTTGGTTGTTTTTCTGTAATTCATTATCATCATTATTATTTATGTGCTTAAATGTTTGTTAACGTCCATTTTCTGTGTCTGAGGACCGCCTTGATGCATCTCACGGTTTATCCTCTAATACATTTTGAAATGAAAAAATGTTACAGAGATTTTCTGTCCACGTTCTCTGATGTTGTACAGCAACATCTGGAGACACAGGACAGTTATCTAACAGTCTGTTAGCATTCAGATACTTTGAGGAAGCATCTGTGGCCTATGTTGGAGAAATCTTAAGAAATAATCATCTGTAATGTTTGATAAAACAACGAGGAGTTACATAAAGAGACTGAGTACAATCAGTCTCATGGGAAGGCGTATAAATAACAGAACATTTTAAGGACATGAGAACGCAGTTTAGTTTAAGTCATTTAGCGCCACGTTGTTATAATACTGGCCGCGGTTATGTTTGGGAATAACATCATGGTTGGGATTGAGATAAGTACGTAAACAGATGTAACAAAAGCAGCAGTTTGAAGCTGCAGTTAAAGGTTGTAATTTTCCTTTACAAGTCAGAACTGGTGGAATAATTGCTTGTGCTCATTGAGACAAACAGTATTGTGACATGTTGACACTCTTCTCTATGAGACCTATGAGACACACCTGCTGGAGTTCACACGACTGCAGCCAAAAACAGTTTTTGACTCGTCTCGGTCTCGTGAACATTTTAACCATAAATATAAACAAGGTAAAAGTGAGCATTACACATTACACATTCACATTACCCTCAGAACCCCCAAAAGGCACAACCAGACCACACTGTCAACCATCACACCAAATCTGAAGGTCCTAAGTTAAATAGTTTCTGAGTTCTGCTCCGGAAGTGAAAAGGACGGACGGACGGACGGACGGACGGACTCACTTACCCCGACTACGTTGTCGCGGGTATAAAAAGTTTTGTATCTATATTTTTAACTGTGATTCTTGGTGTTTTGACTCAAACTCGTCTCGGTCTCGTGAACATTTGAACTCTGACTCGACCACCTGGACGTTGTGACTTGGACCTGTGTTAGTGGTTGTTTTGTTTCAGACTTGTCTCGGTATCCTGGGTGTGTTGACCATAGAGGTATGAAGAGAACTGGATCCAGCGTTGGAGGCGCGGCTCCGGTCGTTCCTATGAGAGTTGCTCATTGGAGCATGAAGCCTAAATGGCTCCACTTCCGTCTGGAAAAGTACCGGGATCTTGGCGGAGTAGCGTCCGCTCGGTCACGTGACTCGTTCACGGGGTCCCAACGTCACGCCGTCGTCACGGCTTGGCGCTCCAGCATCGGTCTGGGTCTCACTCTCATGAACGGAGGAAGGTAAATAACTCTGGATTCAGCTGTTAGTGCGTTTTAATGATTTAAATCAGGACTATTAGAGTGTTCGTACTGGGGAGTTGATTCACATCAAAGAATAAATGATCCTCTGAGTTCCAGACGTCTCTTTCCCAATAGAAGTCTATGGGGAAAAGTCTTTCTGGGCCCAACGGCATCACGTGACGGACACGGAACCTTCAGTACCGCCGATTGGCCACTACGAAAGTTGGGATCAACGACCGCGGTCTTCCTGGGGGCTTGGTGTTAACTTGGACTCGTCTTGGTTTTGTGGGTATTTTGATCTCATATTTTCCAAAGGTTGAGTCAACTAGTCACCGTTAGCCGTTCTCTGTCTGGATTTTGTTTGTTTGAGGACACGGCGCTATTTAAGAGGAAACTCCTGGTGAAGATCTAACACTGCAACGTGGATAACTCACACCGGACCTGGTGTGCATCGCTGTCACTTCACCGTATGTTCACATCCCACTGGTGAGAAACAGCTTTTAACCAGCTGATCAACTAGAAGTGACGGCTCCATGCAGGAAATCCTCCCTCTGTTTTACAACAGGATAACATACTGTGAGTCGTCGGTGCTGCGTGTCTCCTCACCTTTGGGTAACTTGTCAAAGTCAACATAATAGCGCAGCATGACGGAGCCGGTGATGAAGCCAAAGGCCGGGCCGATGGAGGTCACGGCGAGGACGATGCCTGAAAAAACAACCAAGAACAACAGAAGAGAGACAGAGGTTTAGTCTCACAGCTGGAACCCAAAGTTCCACCTTAAATCTCAAACTGAACCAGTTCTGCCTCTGATAAACGTGAAGTTTGCCCCAGTCTGCACATCAGTGAAACTCTTCTTTGACAACATGTTGAGAAGGTTTATTTTTAGCTTATTGATTATTGTTTAGTATTAGTTAGATTATTGTAAAGGTTCTACCTATTAAAGACGTTGTAAATGACCTACACAGTCACGAAACCATGTTGCTGACCCAAATATCTTCTATCATAACCTCATTCACTAATTCAGATTTGGATTTTGAACTTTATAATTCCAATGTCACCACAACATAAGGAAGTATTACTGCATAATAATGACTGTGACGGTAAATGAGCAGCTGGTGTGATTAATTCAGAACCAATAAAAACAGGTTTGTTATGATCACATGACCTGTGACCTTTTTCTGTTAATGATTCACAGCTGAACATCTGTAATGTGACCACAGTGTGGACCGGCATGACCTCATGAAATAAAATAAAACACAGGTATCATCTCCAAAACAATAAAACACATCATTCCTGCAAACCTCTAACCGGTAATTATGAACAGGAAGTAGTGATTCTGTACAGCTGGAGGTGTGTGGAGCCTAAATACAAACATGACCTACTTTAAACTTAATCTTGTTTACTTAACAATGTAACTTAACAACGTAACTTAACAATGTAACTTAACAACGTAACGCAACAACGTAACTTAACAATGTAACTTAACAATGTAACTTAACAACGTAACGCAACAACGTAACTTAACAACGTAACTTAACAATGTAACGCAACAACGTAACGCAACAACGTAACGCAACAACGTAACGCAACAACGTAACGCAACAATGTAACTTAACGTAGCGTAACAACGTAGCGTAAAAACGTAGCGTAACAACGTAGCGTAACAACGTAGCTTAACAACGTTGCGTAACAATGTAGCCTAACAACGTAGCCAAACAACGTAGCCAAACAACGTAGCCAAACAACGTAGCCAAACAACGTAGCGTAACAACGTAGCTTAACAACGTAGCTTAACAACGTAGCTTAACAACGTAGCTTAACAACGTAGCGTTGTAACGACGTTGCGTAACAAGGTAGCGTAACATCGTAGCCTAACAACGTTGCATAACAACGTTGCATAACAACGTTGCATAACAACGTTGCGTAACAACTGTAACAATGTAATTTAACAACCGGAACAAGGTAATTAGCATAAATAATTAATGACCGCCCTTAGCGGACTTTCTGACGTGACGTTCGTCACTTTCTTTGCAAAAACATCAACATTCAACGTATCCGTGTTTTGCAGAAACGAACAATGTGAACATTTCTTCGTGGCGACTGGGCTGCGAACACACGGATGAATCGTATTTAAGAACTTCGAGCGCGACCAAAGTGTTATTGTCTTCGCGGCTCTAACTCACGGCGCTCCCTCACCAACACAGATGTTTATCCGTCATACTTGAGAGAAGTAAGCTTGAGGACTTTTTCACAGAAGTTGTTGCAGCTGATTCTGACAGCTTTTCCCTTTTGATGTGATATTCTCTATAATTACATTAAACTAGAGTTCCTCTCCTGGTGGAAAGCATCTCAGGAGTGTCTGGGTGAACCATGATTCAGTGTTTGGTCAGCGTACCGAGGTAGAGCGGTGAGTTCTTCCTGCTGGCGTAGTCGTCGATGTAGGAGATGCCGAAGGGCTGGATGGGGACGGCTCCGATCCCCAGCAGCAGCTGACCCATCAGCAGCAGCGGGTACACCCCGTCCTGGTCGTGGCTCTCCTGAGAGCTGCAGGTCTGATTGGAGGATGCGGTGGTGAGGGTGCTCTCTGATTGGCAGAGGCCAGCGCTGCTATCACCGGAGACTGTTGGGAAACGGAGGGGAAGTTTAACACGTCATCGGTCCAAAACATCGTCTGCTTTAAGGTGTCTCAAACTTTTCTGGCTCGTGTCCCAAGTTTTCACCAGTGGGGCCAAAAATGTAAAGTTTGTCATGTGGGTGGCGTTAAAATCTAAATGGTGTATCGTCCGTACAGGATCACCAAAGTGATCAGGATTCATCGTCTGGGGATCATTAATGTGTGAACCAACCCATCGTTGTTTGATCCGCAGACATGGACCCAGAAGCTTTATGAAACTACCTGTGTGTGTGTGTGTGTGTGTGTGTGTGTGTGTGTGTGTGTGTGTGTGTGTGTGACCTCACAGCTGATGCGGTCGGTGTAATCGTACTTCCCGCCCAGGAAGTGCGGCAGCGCCATCAGCAGCGAGGCGAGGCAGGCCAGCAGAGCTCCGCCTGCGATGAACCGCGGCCGGTGGACTCGACTCCCCAAGAAACTCACAAACACAATGAGGACGGTGTTCCCCACCTGGACATGCACAAGGAACATTAGTCAAGTATTTAATCCTCTCATCAACATGGGAGTGGACTAATCTGCTGCTTTATGTAAATGTATGTATATATTTATTATTGTAAATCAGTTAACAACACAGATCAATGACAGATATTGTCCAGAAACCTTCACAGGTACTGCATTTAGCATAAAACAATATGCTCCAATCAGAACATGGCAGACTGCAGCCCAACAGGCTAATAATCTCGCGGTTCTGCAGGTACTTTGACAGAGGAACGTGGACCAGATTCGGCCGAGAATCCCCGGGAAAGACTGGGATCTCACTTCCCAGAATTCAACCCTCAATGCAGACTGCAGATTTGGACACCAGAATATTTGTCTTGAGTTGTTTTTAACGGGTTTTTTAAAACGAAAGAAGAAAATAAAATGTGCTTATCTGGCTTTCACAACCTCTCTGCACTTTCTTTTGTGAGATGACTTGACTACACCCCACCCCTCCAAAAAATGTAATTCAAATCCATCGCAGACTTTTGGTGTAATCCTGCTAACGGACAGACAGACAGACGCCGGTGGAAACAAGGCCTTTGCCCTTGGAAGGAGGTATTAGGAGGTATAATTACCACGGCGTAATTACGTGGAGGTAATTATCTGTAAAGAGCAGCGGAGCTGGAAACAGACTGCAGGAGGTGTCCCGTACTGACCTCGTTGAAAGCAGCCAGCAGGCCTGACTTCTGGCTGGTGAGGCCGTAGCGTCTCTCGATGGTGGCGATGGAGCTCTTCATGTAGCCCGACACCAACAGCTGAGCCAGCTGCAGCAAACTGTGACAAAACACAAAGAACTGCAGAGAAGAAGGAGAAGAAGAAGAAGAAGAAGAAGAAGAAGAAGAAGAAGAAGAAGGAGGAGGAAGGGAGATAGAAAGAAGAGGAAGATGAATAACACGGCAGGTTGGCTTTATCACGTTGATCATATAAATCAATGTACTCATTAAAGTGAGGATTTAAAACGAAGTGAAACTCAGAAACAACAACAACACGGAGGAGTGAAGAGTGATTGAGGACACGATGAGCTCAGAGTTTTCGTGACACGACATGTCGAGAGGAAATGTTTACACGTTTGACCTCAGAGAACAAAACCAGGATGGACTTCAGGAAGGGAAGTTTCTCCTCCAATCAAAACACCTGGAAGTCCTGCAGATTACACTGAAGCTTCAAGGGACAGCTTCTAGCTCTTATTCCTCTCAGCAGGTTACTCTGCTTCTCCTGCTGTCGGACGGATTTCAATCAGTAGGACGACTGAAGGGATCAGACTTTGTCCATGGATTCAAACATCTGCTGTTGAGGCACCAGATGTCTGGTTATTAGAGCTGGGACGATTCAGCTGCCTCCTGATTCCATACCTTCACCATACTATCACCAGACCCCATAGTTTTAAGTATTGTGATTGGATATAGTGATTGTTGTTAACTTGTTTACCTCTAGACCATGAAGGGAAGATGATGAATCAGACACTTCTAGGGACTTTTACTTTGTAAAATCTCTAAATGAATCCAGTAGAATGTTTGATTTTCAGCATGTATGTAGTCAGAGATGTCCTGAAGTCAAATATATCAGGATCATTGTCAGCAATTATTGATTATCCAGCAACCCAGAAATCAAAGAATAAAGACATTTCCCTCACAGATTAGTGCTGTTTTCTTTTTAATTTATAATGTTTTATACTTCTGGTGAATATAATCCATCAGTCTGATTTCCATAGATGTATTTAGTATCTACAGTTCCCTTTGTTAACACCTTATTTTGAAAAGCAGACGTAGTCCCACATGTCTACTTCCTCTAACTTCTCCAAGGTGGTCTCTAGCTCTCCCGTCAGCTCCGTTCTCTTTATCCATCCATGGTCAGCTCCATCGGGGCCGTTTCAATACAGAGAACACAAATGTCAGTATCTGGGTGCTCTACAGTCGTAGCGTCGGCCCATTTGACCACGGAGATGAGAGCGACGGCCGGCTCCACCGCCACGTTACCGCCATACCATAACGTTACCACCATACCATAACGTTACCACCATACCATAATGTTTCCTGCTAACATTTTCGCACCTTTTTTCGGATATTTTTTTTCAGACTTTTATTCAGACATATTTCTGCCTTTTTTGGACATTTTTTGCGCCATATTTCAGACATACTTTGGCATTTTTTCAGCCTCTTTTTCTAACATATTTCAGACATTTTTTTAAAATGTTATTCAGACATATATCTGCCTTTTGTCGGACATATTTCAGACTTTTGTTTGAACATATTTCTGCCTTTTTTTGGACATTTTGTGCCTTTTTTTTTTTTTACTTTTCTGACTTTCTCAGCCTTTGTTCGGACTTATTTTCGGACATATTTTGTCCTTTTGTCCTTTAGCTCTGCTCTGTCTAGCTCTGCTTTTCCTGTCAATGTATGAAACCCAAAGTGTTTCCATCCTTTACTGGATGTGTAGTGTTTACCACGCTGGATTTAACATGGGAGGTAAACTTCTTTTCATTGTTTGAACCGTCAGATGACAAAATGATCCATTCAATTAATAAAATCTGTCAAACATGCATGTATATTCCATAAATATCTCTGACGAGGAGGTACAATTTGTGTTTTTTTAACTGAACTACTGCAGGTTTCTTTCATTGTTGCAGGTTGTTGTTGTTGTTTTTTGGCATAGATGTCATTTTTGTGGCAAAATTTCTGTTCACAGTTTATGACTTTATGAATTGTCTTTGTTTACAGTACATGTAACGCATTGCTACACAAATAAATGAACTGTATACATACTAATGTGCGAATCCTTTTTTTCTGTGTAGCTCCTACAGTATAGTACTATTCCCAGTCAACCTTTACCTGCTGTTGAAATGGGAATCTGAACAGCTCAGTGTGAAACACATTCAGCTGGACAGAACTGACATTCTGGTAAAGTCCAGTCAGCAGTCAGTGTCAACAAAACACAGATCTGTATGTAAGAAACATTTCCAGGTTTGATGACCATAACGACTCACACCATGACAAAACAACTTGTCATTTTGGTGCCATTGGCCAGTTTACTGACACAATAACTGGTTTAGAAGCATGAATGAAGTGTTTCTGGTGAGCTACTACCTCTCATGTCCCATCAAACAGTTGTGATAGTTGTACTCTCAGTTTAGAGAAAGTTAAGACTGTTATGAGCCAAAGCGATTGAGAAAAAGTGTAAAAGTGATGGATGTGAAGAAGAGACCGACCTTGATGCTGTTGAAGAGACTCCGGCGTCGGGCAGGAGGTCGTGACCCCGCGGGGTCACAGTTCATTTTGAGGTCGTTGGCTCCCATGATTTAATTTTTTTTACCACACGGAGACTGAAGAGAATCAAACCTGTAAAACACAAACACAGTCCGTCACAAGTTCAACCCACACTGATATCTGCTGTGACATCCAGACTCTGATCATGTGACTGCTCCGTTCCTGTTGTTACAACACAATCACTTTCACGGCTTGAGGACACAAACACCATGTGCTGAAGAGTTTACCTCAGTTCTGTGTTTTCTAGAATCACTGAGAGCATAAAGAACGTGCTGCATGGTAACACAAAGAGACGGAGAGAGAGAGAGAGAGAGATGATCTGAATTTGAATTTGAGAGGTAAGGTGAGAGTGAAAAACAACCCGTAGGAAGAGAGAGAGAGAGAGAGAGAGAGAGAGAGAGAAGGTTTTTATGAGGCTTTAACAGGAAGATAAACCACAACTCATGGACACAATTCAAACAGGAAATGGACGGAGCTCATCGGGGTTTGTCAGACAGCGACTGGGACTATAAAAGATTAATAATCTGCAGAGTTTGGAAAAGCCAGAAGGGGTTTAATTACTGGTTTAATGGTTTGGTTTAATCCACCAGACCGGTGGGTCAGGAAACAAAGTCACAGCTTAGGAAAGCAGCCAAACATCCGTTTGGTCCTGCAGCCGACGGAGTATTGATTCATCCAGATGGTTACTGAGCATGTTGATCTCTAGTGTTGTTCTATATATTGTTGTAGTTTTGTATATGCAACGTGGCCACGCCCCCTTTTGGGGGAAAGAAAACTGAAGATCTCATAGACCTCAATGTGATCTGACGTATGTTTGGATTGTAATTCTGACCAGTTCGTATACATTAATCTCTTGTTATACAAACATTTGTTTTATTCACATGTCTAATCATTATTTAGTGCCTGAACCTGAGCGTTGGCGATACCTTAATAAATGAAGGCATATCGCCGCCATGTCCCTTCAGTCTTCCCTCCAACACAGTGGACGGATATTGCTGATCCAGACTTTATAGCGGCGGAAGGATATACTCACGATGATAAACTTTACTCTGGTAACTTTTATGGACCCGCTCCATATGGAGATATAAACAGCTCATTCTAAGGTAACAAAAACACAACGATTCTTATTATCAGATGATTATACACTACAGAAAACATAGTTATTAATATTATATTCCATTTCTGCCAATAGATCCCCCTCAATGTTACACACTGGTCCTTTAATTAACATATAATTAGTAACACTTAAATAGGAAATTCTTATCTATTTTTAATTGCAACAACAAGTTATTATTGCTCATTTTCTTCACATCATGCAGTGCTATCTGAAATCACAGGGGCGCAGAAAGAGACAGAGAAGAAGAAAGAGGCAGGAATCAAATTCAGAAAAACAGGAAGGAAGAGATTTCTAATCAGCAGAGGAATGTGAACACAAGGACGGCCGGTATCTGGTACTGTGTTGTACTTTTATCTCCTTTGAGCCGAAACCATAACAAGCCGACATCCAACTCAGTCAGCAACAGCAGAGAGTCAGAGCTGAACCCGGATGCTCAAAACCTCAGACACAAATCACACCCAGGAAAAAACAACAAGATGGCAACGGCCGAAAGCCAAGATGGTAAAAACCAAGATGGTGACGGACAAAAAACAAGATGGCAAAAACCAAGATGCCGACGGCTAAAAAACAAAAAGCGAGCGCCAAAAACCAAGATGCCGACGGCTAAAAAACAAAAAGCGAGCGCCAAAAACCAAGATGCCGACGGCTAAAAAACAAGAAGCGAGCGCCAAAAACCAAGATGCCGACGGCTAAAAAACAAAAAGCGAGGGCCAAAAAGCAAGATGCCGACAGCTAAAAAACAAGAAGCGAGCGCCAAAAAACAAGATGCCGACGGCTAAAAAACAAAAAGCGAGGGCCAAAAAGCAAGATGCCGACGGCTAAAAAACAAGAAGCGAGCGCCAAAAAACAAGATGCCGACGGCTAAAAAACAAGAAGCGAGCGCCAAAAAACAAGATGCCGACGGCTAAAAAACAAAAAGCGATGGCCAAAAACCAAGATGGTGACGACTAAAAACAAAGATGGCAATAACCAAGATGGGGACGGCCAAAATGCCGAACTCGAGGCTTCAAAATGCTAACCCACAAACCAACGGGTGACATCACAGTGACTACAGCCTCTTCTTATATGCAGTCTATGAGTCTGTTAGAATGACTGTCAGTTTTGTTTTAACTGTTTTTCTCCGGTCGTAACACGAAGAGATAAAACAATAATTCTGTTCAGACTGCTGACATGAGAGGAACCTCCTCAACAAATCTAAATGAATTCACAAGGAGATAATACTAAACCTTATTACAGAGCTCTTACTGAGTGCAACAGGTTGCAGCCCTCAGAGGTCAATGCACTCAACTCTACTGAGTGTAATAAAGTTGTTTAGAGCAGCATCTAGTGGCCATCAGAGGAGCTGCAGAGGCTTTTCTCTCCGTCAGCGTTACGATACTGATGGAAACTTCACAGTGTTTATAAGTCACTCCGTTGGTCGGTCAGTCTCCGGAAGACTTCCAGTAACTTGACTGTGTGTCTCTGTGGGATGAAGAATGAATCATCATCATCATTATCATCATCATCATCATTATCATGATTTGGTGAAGCTGGTCTACCACCCAGAGTGAGTCTGATGTTAATTCATCTCCACGTGGCCTTGCTTCATGATGACTCACACGTTGTTTTACAGCACAATTATTGTTAATATCAACCTAAAGAACTTGATTTTGTTACTGGTCGAATTGCAAACTTATTGTAGAATGTTTTGCCTTTTTAAAAATGCAATATTAGTATAGTATAGTATAGTATAGTATAGTATAGTAGAGTAGAGTAGAGTATAGTATAGTATATGTCTGCAAACATCAACACAGCAGCTGCATTCATTCATGAATCAGCTTCTTTTGCTTCAACCTTCTGAAACTTTGCATGGTTAGATGTGAGTTTGTAAAGTGAGATAACTTTTAGAAAGCAGCTGTAATGAAGTAGTCCCATTAGTCCCATTAGTCCCAATAGTCCCAGTAGTCCCATTAGTCCCATTAGTCCCAGTTAAGAAGCCTGAACAGACAGAAGTGATTCATGGAGACTCACTGTGAAAGCAGCAGCAGCAGCAACTCGCCTCAGATCCTTCAGATTTTCCCTCGTAGTGTTTCAGTCCTTCCAGCAGCTGACAGTCCTCCACAATCCGACGGAGGGAGGGAGAGACTGGAATTTGAACCCTGGGTGTTGGAAGGCAGGACAAGAAACCCAAGTATTTGTAAAGTTGCATTGTGGGTAATGTAGGCGTCAGAACAAAATAAAAAAGACAACATCTCTGGTTCTGCTGCTTCGGTTCTGATCCTTTATGTTTTAAACTTTACATCATGAGTCCAGCACTGATTAACATTTGCTCATTTCTTTACTGCACATGTCGAATAGTTTCACCACATAAACAGCACTTCAGTTCAATTTAATTGTATTTATTCTATTTTTATCTCATTTGATTCATTTATTTTGTGAAGAATGTCGGACTTCTACATTTCCTACAACACAGACAGTATTTCTCTTATTAGACTCTGTTCAGCTGCTTCATGCTTCACGTTTGTGTGTCAGTGATATTTTAATTTTAATAGTTGATTATTATATAATTATAATATTACATAACTACCTATTTTAATGGCTAAGCCACTTCTCTCACACTGGCACAACAAAAGTCTTGAAATGAGATGTGTACATTGATAGTTAATTAAACTTAGTTAACAATTACTTTACTGTTAACAAACAATGAAATTAATCATTAATCGACTACTACTACTACTACTACTACTACTACTAATAATAATAATAATAAAACAGCACAAAATGTGTGGGGACAGAAGAGATAATCAATAACATAAATGATTTGTTATTGCTGACTTTTTGCAAATTTGCTTAAAACAGTGAAACAAACTAAAAGGAAAGTTTCTTCATGATGAAACTGAGCCAACGGTTCAGTCATGTGACCAGCAGGTGGAACCAAAGTCAAATCACATGTTCCTCTTTATCTGTAAAATAACTAATGATCAGTGGTGGGAAGTAAATAAGTACATTTACTAAAGTACTGCACCGTTCTGAAGTACTTGAGTATCTCCATTTTATGCTTCTTTATACTTCTACTCCACTTTTATATGTTTACTCCACTACTTTTATCCTTTAGTTTTAACTTTAGTTACTTTTCAGATTAATATTATATATAAAATACACATGAAAAGTTATTGTATATAACATTAAATACAATCAGTTGTAATAATTCCTCCTCTCCAAAGAGGGCCTCTTATGCTACAACGGTTCAAAAGAAGATGAGCACTTCATTAAATGTTCCTTTCAATTATTAATTATTAGGAAATTACGGGTTTCTAACGCATGTAAAGGATTAGCGTATCTTTCCTGTTGGGTTTGATCAGAACAGAAAGATCCGGACAGATGTTCCAGATGTTGGACTGTCCCACAAAGACTTCATCAACCATCAGATCAGATCATCAGAGACCTCTTTGAAACATTTTGCCAAACAGACAAAAAGATGGAAACAAAACTAATTCAAGCGTCTCTGGTGCAGAAAATATGATGATAAAACAAGTGTTTTTTCTATATATTGATAAATAAACTTATGTCTTCACAGGAAATAGCTAGGTTTAGGAAAAGGTGGTGGTTTGAATTAAAATAACACCAAAAGTGCCGTAACTTAAATATGGAAGTTACGTGATAAATAAATCAACGTTGACTTCTGGCCTCACACGGGGCACCAACATAGTCCACTGGTGAAAGTCTGGTGTTTTTAGACCCAAACCATCGACCCTAACCTCCTCGCTACGTGGTGTTTGTCACTCTTCATACTTTCCAGGTCACAATTACTGAACACAAATACTTACACGATTAAATATGCATTGATTTCATGAGATATATAAATTAAGTACAGTGCATTATTTAGGTAGGTATAGCTACGAACGGTGTATGTTTTACCCTTAAGATTTTTCAGTCCTACGACGGTGGTTGACTTCTTACCGGGGTAGATGGCCATGGTAACTGATGCTGAACACCTGATCTGCTCCGGAGCAGGTTATGTTCAAGATAAGAGATCAACTACTGACCAATCAAAGCTTGGTGTGCGGACCGTAAAATAGTATTATACAAAGAAGAAGAAGAAGTCACAGTTATAATCCAGACTAAAAACAACACAGTTTGTGTGTCTAATACTATAGTTTACAAAATATGGCGCTCTGCTGACAGTAGATTGGTGAACGCACTCATAGTCAGATAGAGAAACCCTGGGTGGATTTACCGAGTTGATAACCACCGTCGTAGCGGGATCTCGGTTGTTAGGGTTCCAGATAAGGAGAAGACAGCCTGGGGATGAACTGTCTTCGTAGTAGTTCAGGAGGTAATGATGCTGATGACACACAGAGAGGATGCTGAGTAATTATTGGTTTTCTGTTTACAACCACCAAAACTGAAACCAGGAGACATTTAGTGGCCGCTGTGTTTCTGCTGTTTACGACAGTTTCCACAACTTCCTGTTTGATTTTCCAGACACAAAAACAAAACCCGGAGGTTTTACTGGCTGAACACATGAAGCCACATCTGCTGAGACGTCTGAAAACTCTGCTGAGTAAAGAACTCAGGATCTCCCTCTAAATCTGGATCCTGATGAGCTGATGTGAAAACAGCTGTTGTGGGTTTTTAGCTGCTACGTGAATGAGATGTGTCAGTAAACGCCTCCGCCTCAGCACCTTCTCTGGTTGTTTTAATGTAACGGAACATGTTTAAGATTTACCATTTGAAATCGGTGCGGCCAGGATGGACTTCAGAGCCGATCGGGGATGTAAAAAACACTCTGAACACACTAGGGATGCACCGATACCTGGTCCGATACTGTGCTCATGTACTCGTAAAACGGCTCCGATACAACGACACCGATACCACTTTACGGCAGCATGACGTTAACCTCTCGTCGCCATCTTTCGGGTCCTATCGCATGCGCTCACGGTCCACCACGGTGCAGGCAAGACGGGCCGGTGGTGCGATCCCACCTCAGCCGGCGCGCGCTGGCCCTCACTTTCATTGCGCCACGGGATTTTGCTGTCACCCTCTGACTCGCGCGTGCGTTAGACTCCTTGGTCAGTGTTTCAAGATGGGTTGGGTGGGTTGCAGACATCACCGCAGACCCATGGCGCCTTTTACGTGGGCCGAGCCCCGCCCTGGGGGCACGACGCGGTTGGACCGCACTGAGGACAGTCCGCCCCGGTGACACTTTGTCCACGGCCCCAGGAAGCACCTTTGCCCCGAGCCTTTCCAAGCCGACCTAGAGCCGGTGGCGGCTCACCGCCTCATATGCGGGACTCCCCAGCCTGCCGTGTGTCGCTCACACCCTCCAGCTGGCTGTTAATGAGGGTCTTTAGGCTCAGAGAAGTACTCGTATCGGTACTCGGTATTGGAGAGTACCCAAATGTAAGTACTTGTACTCGGTCTGAAAAAAAAGTGGTATCGGTGCATCCCTAGAACATACCTCACACAACTGGAAAGATCATCTTTAGAACCATCAAACTATCAGGGCTCTGCTGATGATTGTTGGGAGGAATCAGGACCAGAATCAGCTGGATGTACCCGGCATAAGCCAAACCATTATGTTTTTTTTGTTTGTTGCCTAAACCTAACTGCCATTGTTTCACGATGTTAATCATGCGCAAACCTTCTGCATATATATGCCACGCAAAAGGCTGCCTAGCTTCTGCCAAAGCAGCAAAAAAGGGCTCTGCTGAAAAAATATACTTGTGAAATGTAGAATGAAACTTTAGTTCAGACCCCGAAGGAGCCCGTTGGGTTTGTTTGTGGTTACAAACTTAAAGTTTGTTTAAACTGTTGCATGTTGGGAGCTCAGAGGACTACACCGCCCACTAAAGGTCCACTAGTTTCATCACTGTGTGTTCCAGTAACGAGTGTTAATGTTTCTCATTAATGAGGTCCACTGTGACAGTTTCTGATGGTAATTAGCCCTCTGGGAGCAAAGAGAGAGGCCCAGTAATAGATGTTTATCAGACGCTGATTACAGGCGCTGATGAAAGCTCCAGGGATCTACAGGGATCTACAGGGACTTCTGTTTTCCACCATCCTCAAAGAAATGATCCTACATTACATCAGACAGTACAAACAGGTCAGTCTGATAAAATAAAACCACTCAAACACTGATGGGATGTCAAAAATAACAATGACAATACTAACCTGTTTAGCAGGTATAAGCAAAGAGTTTAGAAGCAAAGAGACAAAACTCTGGTGATTTTTTGACAACGGCCGTAAGATGGCGCCATTTTGGACTGAAAACACCACTGAGTGTGTGTCCGTGGATGTATAAAGAGACGTCTGTGAATCAGAGGATATAAATCACCTTCCTAGTAGGAACACTTAAATATCCCTCATTTAAATCATGATGTCCTAAAAGTAGTAACATGAACTAACAGCTGAATCCAGAGTTATTTTCCTCGCCATAATGGACGGTCATCAGACCCACGGGACCGCACCGCCGTACACGTCTCTGTTCCCAAACAACCGGCTATCGGCCAGTAGCTAGTAGCATGACATCAACAGAACTTAATGGAGTTGTAGGCTATTTACTAACACGCAGGGCATGAGTGAAATACCAAAAATAAATCACTATCAGGCGCCAGAAACAGTCCTGCAGGAGATAATGAGACGGACCGAGTGAGTAAAGATAGAAGGCTGGTCTGCAGGCTGGAGTCTCTCCGGAGAGGGGGGCGGGGGGGCGTCTCCCTGTCCGTCGGCCCCTGAACGCCTCACTGCAGCTTTTAATTCTATTAACCTGCAGGTCACCGAGACACCAGGGAGCTCCGAGTCCTCCAGGACTCTCATTACAGCCCAACAGTAATAACACAGGTATACAAGGACCGCACACATGCAACGAGGCAGTGTGGCCTTTAACACAATACTGTGCACTTATTACAGTAACAGCTAACAATCATTACAACGGCTAAACTAAATGAACAATTCTCTGTTTCAGCTTTTAAAAGAAAGTGTCTAAACTCAACGAAAAACATAATCAACATTTTTATCAGTCAACATTTATTTGTATAGCCCTTTACAATAACCAGAAGGTACCCAAAGTGCTTCACATTATCATCCAGAACTTGTTCCATAGTTTAGGAGCAGCGACAGCAAAAGCACGATCACCCCACAGCTCATACCTCGACCTCGGGACGACTAAAAAAAGCTGACCCGATGATCGCAAAGCCCTGTTTTGCTCGCGGAGAGTTAAAATCTCGGACAAATAAGGTGGGGTGAGGCCGTTAATGGCTTTAAAAACAAACATCAAGAGCTTAAAATGGATTCTAAAGCGAACTGGAAGCCAACAGAGTGAGTAAAGTAGGGGGTTAATGTATTCACGTCTGGAAGTGTTCTTTAAAAAGCAAACATAAAATATGTTTCATAATCACCAGCTGGCTCATTCAGGGAATTAATCATTCAAACAACTTCAAACAACTCTTCAAAGATCAAAGCTTCTCTTTTGTGAACTCGTATGCTGTGATCTTAATTATTGTGACTTTTACTAAATTCCCGCATACAAGGCGGTGCGCCGCAACCGGCTCTAGGTCGCCATGAAAAGGTTCGGGGCGAAGGTGGCTCTACAACATTTGTTTGTGGAAGGAGGCTGTCGCGGTGTTTTTTTTTTTTAAATCATTGTCCAACATTAACGTACTTCCCGGGGATTCTGGGCTGGATTAATGGATGGATGTTCAGTTCAGACTGGGTCACTTCCTGTTGATCAAACTGACAACAGAATTCAGTGGGAGGAAGACGATCTGCAGCTGCTCAGAGAGCAGCGACGGGAGGATGTTTTCTGTAGCCACCGTTTTTTTAAAGTAAATTTAAAGGAACAGTGTGAAGCATTTCACAACCTGTTCTCACTCCCAACTCGTCAAATACCGCCGTTTGGTCAGCGCCCCTCGGCATCGACAACCGACGCACGGAGGCGCCCTTTAGCAACAGTACGGGACGAACCGGACTTTCAGCTAACTCCACTGTTAACCCACCATGGCGTTATTCGACAGTAAGAGCAAGTGACACAGTATTAACAGCATGAGAGTCCGTTCAGGGCGGGAGGGAGGTGAAGTTTATGGGTCAAACAAACTCAAGACTTTCAACCAGGAGACCGGTGTTCATGTCCCATGTGAAACTAAAAGTAACGTTGACTTATTTAGTCACGTCAGCCTTTAGTCTGTATCATCAGCCTTTAGTCTGTATCATCAGCCTTTAGTCTGTATCATCAGCCTTGTGAGTCACGTGAGTCGTGAAGTTAACGTCAACCAACCCCTAAGTGGTTGTGTTGCCTTAACCTAACTTCCTGTCAGTTTATTTTAAAAGGACACTTGCATGTAACGTATATTGACACGCCGTCCCTGGACCGTCCAAAAGTAATGCAAGAGAGGTACCGCTTGCGGCGGTCTTGGATGGCGAGGAGCACTGACCAATAGTAGTATTTGACGAGTTGGGAGTTTCGGGGATCTATTTATTGGCAGTGTTTGCGTTACCTTAGAATGAGGCGTTTATATCTATATACTGTAGGTAGCGGATCCTCTTCACAGAGCCCAGAACAACAAACCAAACACTGGCGCTAAATGGGAATATTTGCGTTTTCACGTTTTCGCATCAGCTACCATAGTTCTCCAACACGCTTGGCACAAGGGAGAAGATTCAGTTGGTTGCAACCTGCAACCTCACCACTAGATGCCGCCGGATCCTACACACTACCTGGATGCAGGGCTGGATTCACTTATTAGGGGACCCCGGGCCAAAACTTTGCTGCTGGTCCACTACTGACCCCTCAAACACTCCCTGCACTCCGTTACCTTGAACACAGAAGACTATACCTGGCCCTACATTTCCTATGTGCCAGTTAGTCTGTGCCAATTTAATCAAACACACCTTTAATTAGGAATACAAACCTAAAACTAGCTAAAAGTAAGTATTACTTTGACACACGGTGCCTCTAAAGGATGGGGCCACAAGATTAGCTAATAATGCAGGACCTATCCAGTTGATATTGTACTTTAGTGGTGCGAATGTCCTAATAAATGTACAATTAATCAAATCACCAAAACCAATAGATTTGATTCAACCTCTGGAAGTCTGGGGCGCCGGGGCAGTTGCCCTCTTTGCCTTTTTTTTGCCCAGCTGGCAATACAGCCTTTCCTGGGTGCCCTGTGGTACAAATGGTGAATATAGTATTAAATATGGTACAAAAACACATATTATACAGACATAGGAGTTGGAGAACAAGCATATCAAACAAGGCAAAAGTGAGCATGGCTCACATACCCCCCCGCTCACTGCTTGACCCCCACTAAAGTAGGGCCAAAGGTTTTGCCCTTTTGGAACTAATGGAATTAATGGGCATTAACTAATTAACTAATGGGCACCCTGGACTTCTAACCCCCAAAAGGCACAACTACACCACACTGTCAACCATCAGACCAAACAAAGTTCCTAAGTTAAATAGTTTCCGAGTTCTACTCCGGAAACAAAAGTGCGACACGCGAACGATCGGACGGACGGAAGGACGGAAGGACACGCGGAGCGCTATATACCCCGACTAGGTTGTCGCGGGGGTATAAAAAGATTCAATCCATCTGTCCTTGAGTCACAGATTGTACAAAATGTTTTCCTATACACCTGGTGAAAGGCGGGGGACTGAGACTTATAATTATTAAAACATAAACCAAATGTTACAGGTAAAACAAAAAGCCTCATATAAATATAATTCAAACTATTGTGTCATTCCGTGTTTTTAAAAATCATTAAACTGTGTTTTAAAAGTCACAACATAAAGTTAGTTTGATCTTCAGACCAAAGCTGTATGAGTCAACTGTTGATTTCATGTTATCTGTTGGAGTCTGAGCAGAGAAACTTTCCTCCACAGAGAAGCTTGTTGATTGAGTTCAGCTGGAGTTGGTTGTTGTGGTGGGAGGTCGGGGGTTTGCTGAAGCTTCCCTGCAGAGTTCCTTCTGGTACTAATTAACACATTGTCACTGTAACAACAGCAAACAAACATGTGTGGTGAAACAGTGAGGTCATATTTACATTTCATTACTCAGCAGGGAGGCCTCCTGGCTCCGACCGCACTAAAGCAGCATCTTTTCTGTGTTTTGACCTCCAAATCGAGTCAGTTTCAGATCATGAGAGCTAAACCTTTATTTCATAACCCGTGGCCTAACATCTTACATCAGTTAAACACGTAATGTGAAAACTTGAATCATTCTCTTTGCCAGATTAAAACAGTGCTTAACCTGGAGGTAAACCTCACCTACAGTCCACCTACAGGCTCAGTCTCTGCAGGGTCATTCAGGAAGGACACTGTCTCAGACCATTCACCCATCACCACATACATCAAGTACTCCAATAAACTGCAGCAGCACTAATCAACGTCAATAACTCTGTTACGGTGACAGCAAAGACTCCATCACCTTGCCAAAGCATGGAAACAGATCAACAGATGAATGGAAGCTTACGGAATTAGAACATTCTCCCCTAGATGGCCAAACGGAGATAGTTCTGGGTAAATAGGGACGTCAGGTCCATGAATGTGGTCCAGTCCACTCAGCAGCATGTGAAACAGTCTTTCAACTATGTTAACTCAGGGATCAAATATTCAGGGTGGATCACAAGTCTTTGGGGCAAGTCAAATACTTTTTGGGCCAAAGAGAGTCAGATATTGGCAGAAGAACAACTCAGGTACAAAGGTACCAATAGGACCAGGCAGTCTGGCAACTTCAGAAACAAGCCATCTGAACCATGAGAGATTGGAACCAGAAGGACTGGGATCAGAAGAATGGGATGCTGGAGAATCACAGGAGTCAGGAGAGGCAAAAAGGCCAGAGAGCACCAGACTTTAGCAGAGACCTTTGACAAAATGAGCTCAAGCAGAGTCTGAGAAACAAGTTCAGGAGACAAAAGCTCAAGATCGGGTGGATAAGAGCTGTGCTTTGGGCCGAGTGCAGGTTCCAGACAACAGGAGGCAACCTCTTTTTCCCCAAAAGAGTCAGGTGTTTGTAAAAGAACAACACACCCCAAGACCAAGCAGCCTGACTAAGGTTTGGGAGGTGCAGACTTGGGTCTTAGGAACTCTTGCTAGTGTTGGCATCCTGAATTAGACCAATGGACTTCTTGAACCTTTTTCATCACAAGTGTACCATGACTCCGTCAACCAAACTTCTGGAAGCAGTCTGGATCTGACTATGAAGCAGGAAGAAAAGTCATCCCTCGCAGGATGTGCGCTCTTTAGCGTGCATGAACACCCTGTTTCAGCAGACCCCAGCAGAGTGGAGGGGTGTACCTCTAACTAATTCCATTAGTTCCAAAAGGGCAAAACCTTTGGCCCTACTTTAGTAGAGGTCAAGCACTGAGCGGGGGGGGGGGGATGTGAGCTATGCTCACTTTTGCCTTGTTACTTCTGATTGTAACATTTTGGTTTGAACCTGGGGGAACATAACTTAGACTTTCTTCTGCTTAATAAGCAATTCTGTCTTCTCAAAGTTACATTCACGTGCAATAAATCATCATTTGAATTTGAACTAATGGATGCCACTCGGATAATGATTTCATCAACTTCTCAGCAATACCATTACTAGGGATGCACCGATACCGATACCAGCCTCGGGTATCGGGTCCGATACTGTGCTCATGTACTCGTACCCACAAAACGGCTCCGATACAACGGCATCGATACCACTTTACAGCAGCGTGACGTTAACCTCTCGTCACCATCTTTTGGGTCCTCACGCTCCACCTCACCGCTGGGCCGGGATCCCACCTCAGCTGGCGTGTGCCGGCCCTCAATTTCATTGCGCCACGGTGTTTTGCTTGCACCCTCTGACTCGCGCGGGCGTTAGACACCTTGGTCCGTGTTTCAAGACGGGTCTGGTGGGTTGCCGACAATGCCACGGACCCCTGGCGCCTTTCACGTGGGTCGCGGCATGACGCGGTTGGGGCGCACTGAGGACAACCCGCCCCGGTCGACAGTTGCACCGCGAACAGGGAGCCCCGTCACGGTGCGGCGAGGTACGAGAGCGCTGTAAAGCTGTGATCACGAGCCACCTTCGCCCCGAGCCTTTTCATGTCGACCTAGAGCCGGTGGCGGCGCACCGCCTCGTATGCGGGACTCCCCAGCCTGCCGCGTGTCGCTCACACCCTCCAGCTGGCTGTTAACGAGGGTCTTTAGGCACAAAGAAGTACTCGTATCGATACTCGGTATCGGAGAGTATCCAAATGTGAGTACTTGTACGGTCTGGTATCGGTGCATCCCTAACCTTTACATTTGAATTACAACTACAACCACTGCCAACCTTCATCAATTAGTTAAGCGACGTTGCCTATGGCTACCAGCTTGACGACTTACCCCCACCCTTGACTACATCTCTTTTAAAACTGACAGAGGTTGTGGTCTTCTGGCAGAGGGTTGGCTGCTGAGTGTTTGGTGGCTACAGGCACAGCACGAGAAATTAAAGGTAATATTTAACGCTTTAATTATTTAACCACTGAACATTTCAAATCTCTCCTTGGTTTACATTTACACAAACTGACATCTTGTATCTTGTACTGAAAGACTTTATGACTCATGTGACACATCACATTCCCCTTTTGTGTCTTTTTCTTCAGGTTGATGGAAAACTACACCTACAACAGCTTGACCCTCCAACTGGAGGGGTTAAAGGTCACAGAAGATTTTGTGTACCCTGTATTTCTCTTTTTCTTTTTCTCCTACTTAATTATTATGTTAACTAATGTTGGCATTATGATCCTGGTTTTCTTTGACAAGAACCTCCACCAGCCCATGTACCTCCTTTTCTGCAACCTGCCAGTTAATGACATCCTTGGGAATTCTATGTTGGTGCCTCGTTTGCTCGTAGACATGTTGTTGCCTCCCTCCGAGCGCCTCATCAGTTATTATGAATGTGTGGTCCAAGCTTTCCTCACACACATGTTCGGCACCACTTCCCACACGGTGCTCATGATTATGGCCTTTGACAGATACGTGGCCATCTGTAATCCCCTGCGCTACGCAACCATAATGACCAACAAAATGGTGATCAAGCTGACAGTTTCCGCCTGGGGGGTGGCCTTTGTTTTGGTGGCCATTCTGCTCGGTCTGACCGTACGACTGAACCGATGTAGGACTCTGATCACAAACCCCAACTGTGACAACGCCTCGCTGTTTAAACTCTCCTGTGACAGTGTGTTTATTAATAATGTGTACGGCCTCACGTTCACCGTGGTCCTGTTCACAGGTTCTATAGGCTGCATGGTTCTCACCTATACCAAGATCACAGTAGTCTGTCTGACCAGCAACAACAAGTCTTTGAACAGTAAAGCCTTGAAGACCTGCAGCACTCATCTCTTTGTATATCTAATGATGGCATTATCTGGAATCCTCATTATCTCCATGCATCGCTTCCCTCAGTACTCAGACTACAGGAAACTTGTTTCCATTCTGTTTCATATCGTCCCCGGCACCCTCAACCCCATCATCTACGGGGTTCAGTCTAAAGAGATACGGAAATTCCTGTCACGATTGTTCCAGTTCAGAAAGGTTTTTCCATCATTATAATGTAAACACAATCACCACCCCTCAATCAATTTATTGCAATGAGGAATACAAAGATGATAGATGATTGTCCAGAGTTAATAATCACAAAGTAATCCGCATTTATTTATCTGTTCAACATGAACCTTAAAGGAAGATTTGTCAAGTATTTAATCCTCTTATCAACATGCGAGTGGGTAAATATGCTGCTTTATGTAAATGTATGTATATATTTATTATTGGAAATCAATTAACAACACAAAAGAAACCAGAAACCCTCACAGGTACTGCATTTAGCATAAAACAATATGCTCCAATCATAACATGTCAAACTGCAGCCCAACAGGCAACAACAGCTGTCAGTGTGTCAGTGTGCTGACTTGACTATGACTTGCCCCAAACTGCATGTGATTATCATAAAGTGGGCATGTCTGTAAAGGGGAGACTCGTGGGTACCCATAGAACCCATTTACATTCACATATCATGGTTAGTACCGATGGATTCGTTAGGATTTCTAGTTTCATATGATACCAGTATCTTCACTATAACTTTAAAACTGAGCCCGCTACAGCCTCTGAAAGACCGGCGGCACATTGGTTGTATATAAATATATGTCTTCTTCCTATACATAGTTTTATTGTTGATACGGAGGAGGTCCACTTTCTAAGTCTCTCCCGTCACATCTGTTTCACTTCTGTTATCTCTTATGTTATTTGTTTAGATGCAAAACTACAGCAAAAATATAATAAACACATTTTTTTTCCAGCAACCCAAAAAAAGAATAAAGACATTTCCCTCACAAATTAGTGGTATTGTCTAATGTATAATGTTTTATACTTCTGCTGAATATAATCCATTAATCTGATTTCCATAGATGTATTTTGTATATACAGTTCCTTTTGTTAACACTTTATTTTGAAAAGCGGACATAGTCCCACGTGTCTACTTCCTCTAACTTCATTTTGGTTTTGGTTGACGGATACGGAACGGATAAGACGCCACGTTACTCAGACTACCACAATAAAAGCGGTAACTTCCTTCTACCTCCACATAGACTCAGATGAAGCAGATATAAATCAATTCTGGCATTAAAACATCTGTTTAGAAATCGTTTTTCCATCCGTACTGAAAATACTGCCACAAATACTCAAGAAATAAATGGATGTTTGAGGATAGCAAGAAAATGAGAAACCATTTGGTTGAAAATTGTTGACCAATAATATCTGTTTCCCGCTCTCTATGCCAATATCTTAAATTAACCTACAACAGGTACACATGATGATGCATCAGCGGTTGCCAAGCAACAGTTGACCCGTCTGACTGATGCAGCCGATAAAAGCGTCTGCAGTTTCACTTCTGGTCCGTGTTGGCAGGAGGGTCTGTGTTAGCAGCCTGTTAGCCCTCAGCAGCTCCGCTCTGTTTACATCTAAATGTAATCTAAACTGTGTGTTTGATGAATTAACAGCATGTTGTGAGACGCGTGTATCCTTCATTTACTGCAGCAGCTTATAAAAGAGTTCTCACTTCACTCCACATATCTAATCTACTGTGAACAACACTTTCCACTCACTTACTTTAAAGGCTAGGTTCACCCAAATCATAGATAGTTATAGATTTATGTTATATGTGTCTTCTACATTAGAGGTGAATGGAAGATAGTTTGTGAAACATGAACATGAATGTACGTCTGTCCTGGGAGACGGATCCCTCCTCTGTTAATCTAACCCAGGTTTCTTTAAATGACATTTTATGTGATGAAATGTTTTTTGTAATTCAGGTGAATCAAACTTTAATAAATGAAGAAAAAAACAAAACAAAGGCACACTGACGTAATATGTTGGATGCTTCTCTAACTAATTCAGTTCAGAGTAACATCATGTGTGAAATGACAGCATGTTATTGAGAGGTTTAGATTCACTGATAACTTTATTAAGGTGTTTTTAAAGAGTCACAGTTTACTATAACTCTATATACATATAACAACACAGTTATCTATACTAAAGTCTTTATTGCTATGTGACAGATGAGATATGGAAAACAGCTCTTTTGGTGGGGATGTTGTAACCCTGGAGGGGTTAAAGGTCAGTCCCCAGTCCTTCATTCCTGCCTTCATCCTCCTCCTCCTCATGTACATCTTCATCATGGTGTCCAACGTGGGCCTGGTGGTGCTGATCTTCAGGGAGAGGAGCCTCCAGCAGCCCATGTACCTGCTCTTCTGCAACATGAGTATTAACGATGTGTTCGGGGCCTCCATAATTATCCTTCATGTACTCAGAGATCTTCTAATATCAGACTCGGTCCGGTCCGTTCGTTACATCGACTGTGCCGTTCAGGCCTTCTGTGTTCATCTCCATGCGAGTGCTTCTCACACCGTGCTCATGATCATGGCCTTCGACCGCTACGTGGCCATCTGCAACCCGCTGCGATACGCCACCATCATGACCAACCGGATGGTGGTGGATCTGTCGGCGGCGGCGTGGGGGACGGCCTTGGTGCTGGTGGCGGTCCTCGTGGGCCTCAGCGTCCGCCTGTCGCGCTGCAGGTCGGTTATATTCAACTTGTTCTGCGACAACGCCTCCTTGTTCAAGCTGTCGTGTGAAAGCGTCCTCGTCAATAACATCTACGGCCTGGGCTACACGGTGGTCCTGATGGGCTCCTCCGTCGGCAGCGTGACGCTCACCTACCTGAAGATCGCAGTAATCGTGCGCAGTAAGAACAAGGTGTTGAACAGCAAAGCGCTGCAGACCTGCGCCACCCACCTGGTCGTCTACATTGTCCTTCTGGTGTCTGGCTACGTCATTGTGATCCTGCACCGTTTCCCTCAGCTAGCAGACCACAGGAAGGTGGCGGCCGTTATGGGACATGTTGTCTTGCCGGCCCTGAATGCCGTCATCTACGGCCTGCAAATCAAAAAGGTCCGGCAGAAGATTATGAGTTTGTTCCATAACAAGAAAGTAGCTAATGGATGTAAAATGATGCAATGTGATCAGGAGGTCGAGCAGAATGGAGGTACCTTTGCACAGGAGGCTTATAGAATATAATGCAAAACCTTTAGTGTACTAAGTTCTGCATGTTGAAATGATTCCATGGTTTTGTCTCTGCACGGTAGAGGATGTTAGAAATGTTGTTGTGTAACTCATACTCATAATATACGAGTAGATCGTTTGTGATGTAAAACCAAAGCTCACGATTGATGTGCTCACACCGTACGGTCCGATCGTCAGCCACGACCTGAGTGATCACACTGTACGGTCTGATTGTCAGCCGCGACCTGAGTGATCACACCGTACGGTCCGATCGTCAGCCGCGACCTGAGCGATCACACCGTACGGTCCGATCCTCAGCCGCGACCTGAGCGATCGCACCGTACGGTCCGATCCTCAGCCACAACCTGAGCGATCACACTGTACGGTCCGATCCTCAGCCGCGACCTGAGTGATCACACCGTACGGCCCGATCCTCAGCCGTGACCTGAGTGATCACAAGGCAGAACGTCTATAAAAAAGAGGCTGGTGCGTAACGTTATATGGACTCGCGGGTGGCGAGGAAGACGTGGACAGTATGGCTTGTCCATTTTGCAGAGAGAATTGGAGGTAAGCTATAGCTTTAAGAGGAGTAACCGCATTACTGATGGACACTCGGAGCACAGAGTAGAATCATTAAAAGAGAACACACTCTCCTCGACGAGTCAGAGCATCATCAACGCTCTGACGAGACGATGGGAAGACACAACAGGACGCTTTAGGTTTTTCACAAGAACCTTTATAGTGTTGTGATCATGAGACATTACCTTTAGTTCTTTTATTTCTGTGTGTTTGATGAAATACTGAATTGCTCTGAGACATCTGTTCATTAAGTGTCAGTTGTCTGTTTTACTGCAGGTAATACTGTGTGATCTATTTCATTTAGTTAAGAATTACAAAGAAAGACAACTGTCAGAGGCCAAGAACTCTTTTGTTAACGTGATTATAAGTCTAAAGTTATTATTATTATCCCTGATGTCTGAAAGTTGTTATCTGTTGGGAGGGTTATTGATGAACTTGTCTTTTACAGAACTGCATTGTTTTGGATGGAGAACGTAACTATGGTAACTCCTCTCAAACAGCCTATTGTGTTCGAGCTGGAGGGCTTCTACGTACCACGAGGCTACGGCGCCTTCCTGTTCTTCCTGGCTCTGCTTCACTACATGGTAGTGCTGTTGGCGAATGGCGTGGTGCTGTGCGTCATTGTCATGGATAAGAAGCTGCACAGACCCATGTTTGTAATGGTTTGTAATCTGGTAGTCTGTAATCTGATGGGCGCTACGGCGGTGGTGCCTCGCCTCATGATACACTTCTTGACGGGCCAGAAGAAGATCGCCTACATCCCGGCCATCGCCCAGGGCTTCTTTGTGCACACGTATGGCTTCGCAGCGCAGACAATTCTGGTTGTGATGGCCTATGACAGGTATCGAAACGCATCAGCACATCGAGAGAATTAGTCCCTGATTCAAGTCTTTCACTGTGATGCATAAATGGTAGAGACTGACTGAGAAGGCATCTCAAATTCTCATTTTACAGACCAGGCTGATGTTTTTGATGCTGTTGTTTTTTTGTTACTGGGGTTATATAAAGGGTTATCAATGGGTTATGGGCATGCAGACCGGGAACATCCCACAAGAGCTGCAGTTCTGGAGATGCTCTGACCGGGTCGTCTAGCCAGCACTATCCTTAGCTCACATCCTGACGCTAGCCCATTTTTTCTGCTTCCAACACAAAGTTCAAAATGTTCCCTTGCTGTCTAATATATCCCCCCCACCCCACTGCCAGGTGCCATGGTAACCAGATAATCAATGTTATTCACTTCTCCTGTCAGTGGTCTGAATGTTATGGCTGATCGGTATATACAGTATATATCCTCCACCAGCCGGCCAACTTCTTCGTGCACAAACAGTTTTAGATGCTAAGATCCTGTTAAAATATAGTTGAACTGTAAAAAGCCGAGGATGTTTTCTGATGTCTTTAACAGTGCTCTCCCTCTGCAGGTACATCGCTGTGTGTGAACCCCTCAGGTATCACGCCATCATGACATCAGCTCGGCTGTACTGCTGCTGCTCCCTGGCCTGGTTTGTTGCTCTGCTGAGTATTGCTGTGCTCTTCTCCTTCCACATGAATGTCCCACTGTGTGGTAACACCATCAAACACGTCTACTGCAGCAACCGTGCTGTCCTGTTGTTGGCCTGCAGTCCAACCCCCATGAGTAACATCTATGGTCAGTGCATTCATTTATGATGAAGCAACAGACATACAGACAGTATGTTGTTGAACATTATGTCTTATCCACAGCCCTCATCAGCTGGTGTTCAGCAAATTCAGTTTGTGGGTGAAATTAGGCAAATGGATAGAATAAGGTAAAAGGTTTACATGATACTTAACTGACTGAATATTTGTCATTTGTTTTTCTAGGTTTGTCCTTGACCTGGTCTGTGAACACAAGCGTCTTCCTCATCATCGCTTTTTCCTACATCAGAATCCTGCATGTTTCTGTAAAACTAGGCCGAGCTGACAGCACCGTCCGCAGTAAGGCCTTTCAGACGTGTGCACCGCACCTTGTTGTGTATTTGCTGTACGGAATAGCTACAGTGATCATAGTTGTGAGTTATAGGTTCCCTTCACTCTCACAGAATATCAAGAAGTTCTTAAGCATCCTGTTTATCATAATACCACCAGCCATCAACCCCATTATCTACGGACTGGTCAATAAAGAGTTACGTGCCGGCATCATCAAGCATTTTAACAATCTACAAGTATGTCATAATAAAATGAGAGGGGCTTAACTTCTTTAGGTCATTGTATTCCGGATCATTTCCTAAACTGTAAGAATTGTTTTAAAACCTGTTTTACCTGCTTGCAACGTTTTCAATAACCTAGCACATCTCAGTATCACATATTATTTAGGGTCTTATGCATACTCCTGGGCTGGTGGTCAAGCTCTTTCCCCATTTCTCCTGTCTGTAACTACTTTCAACCATCAAAAAATAAAACATACTGTATATCTTTGTTTTGATTTCACTCACAATCACTGGCCCCCAACCTTTTACATGTTGTCAATGTTTCACGTAAGCTGGAAATTGGTTTGTGTTGCTCACAGGGCTGGACCCAAACATACGTACTATATCGATTTTCAATTTTGGTATTCGGATATTCGTTATTGTTTTTGTTTGAACCCCTCAGGATTACAGACATGCATAAAACCCACCAAACCTTTTGGAAAATGCTTCTTATTCATTAACGAATAACAATACAAACAACATATTGTAGAATAACAGAATCCTTAGAAATGAATGCCTTTAATCAAACCTGAAGGCACGTGTTGTGGTGCCATGCCATTGTTCCTACAGCACATTATTACGAAACGCCAATAGTTTGAAAAATCACCTGACAGCCCTCTTTCCCAAACAGAAGCACATGGCTAATTACTATGAAAAATGACGTCATCGGACCTGCCCGGTTGTGACATTGTTTTTTCTTACCATGTCAAAGGCATGACTCTCTCTACTCTGCCTTTGATTGGCTAACCCTGATATTCTTAACCTAAACCTAACTAATCTGACTCCTCATGCCTAAACTTAACCAACCAAACCAACGTTATCGGACCTTCCCCTCTCGTTGCCTTGAATGCCTTTTTTCATTCAAGGCAACGAGAGGGGAAGGTCCGATAACGTCATTCTGCATAATAATTAGCCATGTGCTTCTGTTTGTTGCATGGAGAATTTGTATTTTCTGACAAACGGGCCGTCGGAACAATGAGCAGTCCCCCGTGTTGCAGCGCTATGCCGTCCATCTCAGCCGAGAACGGAGAAATGTCTGGCTGAGTCCTTCCCAAGTCATGACATGGACACAAACCAAGGGCCCTCGTTGCCCCTTGGTTATGTCAGAGCAAAACCCATGCAAGGCTCAGACCGAATGGGCCGAAAGGAAGCCGGGCACTGCCGGGATCGACGGTGCGTAGGACGCGGAGACAGCAGCCTCAAAACAGCGGCGTTCATGGGGAGAGGGCCGGCAAGAGACTGAGTGAGGAAAGAGGGGTGTGCGGACTCATCATGATATTTCTGTTTGAAAAAGCATGTGTGGGGGAAGCCTCTAATTGTGTAAAAGGATTGTGCTGCTTTAATGACAAAAGTCTGTGCTGCCTACTTCTACTTACCGAGAGGGTACTGCGACCCCCCACCCCCATGGCCGAAGATTCAAAAGTTCGCTATTGATTACTACCAAAGCTCCGAAGCCCAAAAATGGTATTCATGACAGCCCTAAGCATCGTAAAATGACATTTAAAGAATTAAACGGCAACATGTTTCTCTAACTACATAACTTTCTTAGTAAGTAAGAAAGGAAAGTAAGTAATCATTTTAAAATCAGAGCCAAACGTTCAGTCTTAGTGCCAGCTTCAGAAACGAGCCGCAGAGGGCGGGGTTGATGTTTCGATGGTAACGTGACGGGGATCGGCATTACTGATGGACACTCGGAGCACAGAGTAGAATCATTAAAAGAGAACACACTCTCCTCGACGAGTCAGAGCATCATCAACGCTCTGACGAGACGATGGGAAGACATAACAGGACGCTTTAGGCTTTTCACAAGAACCTTTATAGTGTTGTGATCATGAGACATTACCTTTAGTTCTTTTATTTCTGTGTGTTTGATGAAATACTGAATTGCTCTGAGACATCTGTTCATTAAGTGTCAGTTGTCTGTTTTACTGCAGGTAATACTGTGTGATCTATTTCATTTAGCTAAGAATTACAAAGAAAGACAAATGTCAGAGGCCAAGAACTCTTTTGTTAACGTGATTATAAGTCTAAAGTTATTATTATTATCCCTGATGTCTGAAAGTTGTTATCTGTTGGGAGGGTTATTGATGAACTTGTCTTTTACAGAACTGCACTGTTTTGGATGGAAAACGTAACTATGGTAACTCCTCTCAAACAGCCTATCGTGTTCGAGCTGGAGGGCTTCTACGTACCACGAGGCTACGGCGCCTTCCTGTTCTTCCTGGCTCTGCTTCACTACATGGTAGTGCTGTTGGCGAATGGCGTGGTGCTGTGCGTCATTGTCATGGACAAGAAGCTGCACAGACCCATGTTTGTAATGGTTTGTAATCTGGTAGTCTGTAATCTGATGGGCGCTACGGCGGTGGTGCCTCGCCTCATGATACACTTCTTGATGGGCCAGAAGAAGATCGCCTACATCCCGGCCATCGCCCAGGCCTTCACTGTGCTCACGTATGGCGTCGCAGCGCAGACAATTTTGTCTGTGATGGCCTATGACAGGTATCGAAACGCATCAGCACATCGAGAGAATTAGTCACTGATTCAAGTCTTTCACTGTCAACCATAAATGGTAGAGACTGACTGAGACGGCATCTCAAATTCTCATTTTACAGACCAGGCTGATGTTTTTGGTGCTGTTGTTTTGTTACTGGGGTTATATAAAGGGTTATGAAAGGACCTTTGCTGAATGTCACCACCATTGCCTTCCTCCCAAGTATAAAAGCCACTTCAGGATATTTTTAGTGCATACAGAAACAGATGAGATCCTGTCAAAATATATGTTATAATAACTGTAATGTCTTTAACAGTGCTCTCCCTCTGCAGGTACATCGCTGTGTGTGAACCACTCAGGTATCACGCCATCATGACATCAGCTCGGCTGTACTGCTGCTGCTCCCTGGCCTGGTTTGTTGCTCTGCTGAGTATTGCTGTGCTCTTCTCCTTCCACATGAATGTCCCACTGTGTGGTAACACCATCAAACACGTCTACTGCAGCGACCGTGCTGTCCTGTTGTTGGCCTGCAGTCCAACCCCCAAAAGTAACATCTATGGTCAGTGCATTCATTTATGATGAAGCAACAGACATACAGACAGTATGTTGTTGAACATTATGTTACATGATACTTAACTGACTGAATATTTGTAATTTTCTTTATGTTTTTCTAGGTTTGTTCTCGACCTGGTTTTTGAACACAAGCGTCTTCCTCATCATCGCTTTTTCCTACATCAGAATCCTGCATGTTTCTGTAAAACTAGGCCGAGCTGACAGCACCGTCCGCAGTAAGGCCTTTCAGACGTGTGCACCGCACCTTGTTGTGTATTTGCTGTACGGAATAGCTGCAGTGATCATAATTGTGAGTTATGACATGCACACATAGACTTAAATCATTTCCGCCAGACACATTCTCAGTTGTTTCTGTCTCACTAATATCTGAGGCATGTGTTGTTTAGTAGAGAAAGACCATATTTGGGTTATCGCTGCCTGTGCACATGGAGGAGGGTAAAAAGTCCCCTCCGGCGTATTCAGAATTGAGTTAGCAACACACTTGATGACTTGTATTTTCTGACTAGATTCTCCTTGAATTCAAGACATAAATAAACCTCCAGTTTAAGTCATTCCTGGTCTCCGGTCCACTTTTTCAGTCTCCAATAAATTGCTCTCAAAATTCCTCCACAAGAGGTGTTTAACTTTCACTAAATAAAAACGCCAATTCTTCTAAAAGTATTAAGTCACGCAGTTTGTCAAAGTCTGTGACATTTTTAGAGTGGCACCGGCGTTCAAACAGGAGTTCTTTTACGCGGCCAAACTCAACATAAGTCTGATTGTCAATTTTCTTTGACCGGCTGAATTTTTGGTGGTATGCCTCGGGCACCAACTCGTAAGCCCTAAGCGAAGCGGCTTTGACTTCCTCATAGTCAATACTTAACTCAGATGACAAAGATGTGTACGCATCCTGAGCTTTACCGGTTAGCACACTCTGGAGAAGCAAAGTCCACACATTCCTGAACAAATGTTCGGTACCAGGGTCACCAAACAAAACCCCTTTGTCAGACGGCGCAGACCATAACTCAGACTTAAAGATAGGGTGGCCGATGTTGTAAAGCTAGCATAATTTGAAAGTAGCATCGCCTCAGGACTGCTTTTAATTACTTGTTTTTTTTAACTGCTTGGACACAGGGATATCAAAATGTTCTGCAATAATAATTAGATGCTCTTTTGTGCAACGATGGAGTTTCTCTAAGCTAGGTTGCGCAACAAACTCGTTTAGATTAAACTCCATCGTCAAAAGCAACTATCAAACAAGTTTCAACCACAAAAACACCAAGCCGGAAAAACACAGGTCTTTTACAACCTGATCGGACACACAGTCCCAAAAATGGCACAGCACGGGAAAAAAAACTGGCAAACACAGCAGCACAAAATCAGTGGCGTCCAACACACGTGTGCGTAAAAACGTTTCTAAGCACACCAAACGTAGGCATTACGCAGCAAACTTCACAAGTACCACAGCAACACTCCCCAGTGTCAAGCTATGTATCAATTAACACATGGAGAGAGAAAACAAAGTTACTATGATACAGTTTGCAAACACAAGTAACTGCGCT
Organism: Sebastes miniatus; assembly: GCA_916701275.1. Lineage (NCBI taxonomy): Eukaryota > Metazoa > Chordata > Actinopteri > Perciformes > Sebastidae > Sebastes > Sebastes miniatus. The sequence goes on from CAKALS010000016.1 coordinate 471,981, forward strand.
TTAATCAAAAAGGCACAGCTACAATACTGAGGCGAAAAAAAATGAAGAAGCCATCAGTACTTACCCGCACTTCATGTCTAAAACAAGCTTACAACAACACAACGCCAGTGTGGGGAAAAAATTCCCGGACGAGCCCCCAAATATGTTACGGCCTCTCAAACAAACAAAGGCTCCGGAGAGATACCAAACAAGTAAAACACCAATAAATCAACAATTTGGTTTACAACAAAATCCCTTTTTGACCAAAAAGTACCGGGAACTATGGAAGTAGACCAGGGGTCTCCAACCTTTTTTCCTCTGAGAGCTTCTTTGATAAAATGAAAGTGGCCGAGAGCTACTCATATTTTATATTATTAGTAACATTTATTCACATCGCTCAGCTCCACCCAACCAGCTGAATAAGCTTCTTCTTGTGTGATCATTTAGAAAATGTTGATATCCAACACTCACATTTTGACATCATCAACATCTTAAATTCAGCAGCATGTGCATGTTTTTTTCTGTATGCATTTCTTTACATTTTCAATGTGTCCAGCTCACACTATTAAATGCACATCAGATTAATGTCATAGAAAACAAAACAGTGTTGCTACTTATTTTACTTACCTTTACAGAAAAAGGTTAAGGAAGGTGTGGTAATTTGTAAATAATAGTAATAATCCACAATTAAAACCCCGTACTATATTCATTCATGGAGCTCTCAAAGTCACTGCATGTTCTACAACACTGTCCGGCACATATTTCAGAATAAAAGCCTCGTGTTAACAAATGTAGGAATTCTGTCCACAGGAAAAACGCTTTCGGTGTTATTTAAACCCAAACTATGATCTTTTCCTAAAGCTAAATAAGTATTTTTGTTGCCTAAGCCTAACCAAGTCGATCTTTTCCTAAAGCTAACTAAAGCTGGGCATACAATGTACGATTTTAGAAATGTTGTTGTGTAACCCATACTCATAATATACGAGTAGATTGTTTGTGATGTAAAACCAAAGCTCACGATTTATGTGCTCACACTGTACAGTCCGATCGTCAGCCACGACCTGAGTGATCCCACCATACGGTCCGATCGTCAGCCGCGACCTGAGTGATCACACCGTACGGTCCGATCATCAGTCGCAACCTGAGTGATCACACCCTACGGTCCGATTGTCAGCCGCGACCTGAGTGATCACACCGTACGGTCCGATCCTCAGCCGCGACCTGAGTGATCACATTGTACGGTCCGATCGTCAGCCACGACCTGAGTGATCACACTGTACGGTCCAATCGTCAGCCGCGACCTGAGTGATCACACTGTATGGTCCGATCCTCAGCCGCGACCGAGTGATCACACTGTACGGTCCTATCGTCAGCCACGACCTGAGTGATCACACTGTATGGTCCGATCCTCAGCCGCGACCTGAGTGATCACACCGTACGGTCCGATCGTCAGCCGCGACCTGAGTGATCACACCGTACGGTCCGATCGTCAGCCGCGACCTGAGTGATCACACTGTACGGTCCGATCATCAGCCGCGACCTGAGTGATCACACCGTACGGTCTGATTGTCAGCCGCGACCTGAGTGATCACATTGTACATGTAAAATAGGAAACAAACAAAAAACCCGGCCAGTCGGCTCCTGAGGGCCGTTCTGGCTGTTGACAGTTGTAACTAAAGATTGGTTTGAAAGGTCAGATGCAGGTAAAATGTGTTTGTTAGCAGAGGTCTGTACGGGTCACAATGCTAACAAGGCAGAACGTCTATAAAAAAGAGGCTGGGGCGTAACGTTATATGGACCCGCGGGTGGTGAGGAAGACGTGGACAGTATGGCTTGTCCATTTTGCAGAGAGAATTGGAGGTAAGCTATAGCTTTAAGAGGAGTAACCTCAGGTCAATACTATGAAGATGGTCACATACTCCCATATAATCACTCAGGTTGTAAGATTCTGAAAAAAACAACAATTCTGTTTGGTTAGCAGTTGTGTTTGAAATCAAACTTTTATATCCCCAAAAAGTAATCATTTTAAAAATCAGAGCAAAACATTCAGTCTTAGTGCCAGCTTCAGAAACGAGCCGCAGCGGGCGGGGTTGATGTTTCAATGGTAACGTGACGGGGATCGGCATTACTGATGGACACTCGGAACACAAAGTAGAATCATTAAAAGAGAACACACTCTCCTCGACGAGTCAGAGCATCATCAACGCTCTGACGAGACGATGGGAAGACACAACAGGACGCTTTAGGTTTTTCACAAGAACCTTTATAGTGTTGTGATCATGAGACATTACCTTTAGTTCTTTTATTTCTGTGTGTTTGATGAAATACTGAATTGCTCTGAGACATCTGTTCATTAAGTGTCAGTTGTCTGTTTTACTGCAGGTAATACTGTGTGATCTATTTCATTTAGTTAAGAATTACAAAGAAAGACAAATGTCAGAGGCCAAGAACTCTTTTGTTCACATTTATGTGTTTTAAAACCTTTTTCTGGAGTTTATTGTAACGTGATTCTAAGTCTTAAGTTATTATTATTATCCCTGATGTCTGAAAAGTTGTTATCTGTTGGGATGGTTATTGATGAACTTGTCTTTTACAGAACTGCACTGTTTTGGATGGAGAACGTAACTAAGGTAACTCCTCTCAAACAGCCTATCGTGTTCGAGCTGGAGGGCTTCTACGTACCACGAGGCTACGGCGCCTTCCTGTTCTTCCTGGCTCTGTTTCACTACATGGTAGTGCTGTTGGCGAATGGCGTGGTGCTGTGCGTCATTGTCATGGATAAGAACCTGCACAGACCCATGTTCGTAATGGTTTGTAATCTGGTAGTCTGTAATCTGATGGGCGCTACGGCGGTGATGCCTCGCCTCATGATGCACTTCTTGACTGGCCAGAAGAAGATCGCCTACATCCCGGCCATCGCCCAGGCCTTCACTGTGCTCACGTATAGCGTCGTAGCGCAGACAATTCTGGTTGTGATGGCCTATGACAGGTATCGAAAACGCATCAGCACATCGAGGGAATTAGTCCCTGATTCAAATCTTTCACTGTGATGCATAAATGGTAAAGACTGACTGAGAAGGCATCTCAAATTCTCATTTTACAGACCAGGCTGATGTTTTTGGTGCTGTTGTTTTGTTACTGGGGTTATATAAAGGGTTGTGAAAGGACCTTTGCTGAATGTCACCACCATTGCCTTCCTCCCAAGTATAAAAGCCACTTCAGGATATTTTTAGTGCATACAGAAACAGATGAGATCCTGTCAAAATATATGTTATAATAACTGTAATAACTGTAATGTCTTTAACAGTGCTCTCCCTCTGCAGGTACATCGCTGTGTGTGAACCACTCAGGTATCACGCCATCATGACATCAGCTCGGCTGTACTGCTGCTGCTCCCTGGCCTGGTTTGTTGCTCTGCTGAGTATTGCTGTGCTCTTCTCCTTCCACATGAATGTCCCACTGTGTGGTAACACCATCAAACACGTCTACTGCAGCAACCGTGCTGTCCTGTTGTTGGCCTGCAGTCCAACCCCCAAAAGTAACATCTATGGTCAGTGCATTCATTTATGATGAAGCAACAGACATACAGACAGTATGTTGTTGAACATTATGTCTATTCCACAGCCCTCATCAGCTGGTGTTCAGCAAATTCAGTTTGTGGGTGAAATTAGGCAAATGGATAGAATAAGGTAAAAGGTTTACATGATACTTAACTGACTGAATATTTGTAATTTTCTTTATGTTTTTCTAGGTTTGTTCTCGACCTGGTTTTTGAACACAAGCGTCTTCCTCATCATCGCTTTCTCCTACATCAGAATCCTGCATGTTTCTGTAAAACTAGGCCGAGCTGACAGCACCGTCCGCAGTAAGGCCTTTCAGACGTGTGCACCGCACCTTGTTGTGTATTTGCTGTACGGAATAGCTACAGTGATCATAATTGTGAGTTATAGGTTCCCCTCACTCTCACAGAATATCAAGAAGTTCCTCAGCATCCTGTTTATCATAATACCACCAGCCATCAACCCCATTATCTACGGACTGGTCAATAAAGAGCTACGTGCCGGCATCATCAAGCATTTTAACAATTTACAAGTACATCACAAAAAATGTGAGGTGTTACAGAATAATTGTTAGGAAAGGGACCCCCACCCTTCCCTCTGTAATATATACAGTATATTGAAACCATTTGCTGGGTACCCCAGGTCACTGGTCAGTCTCTAGCCGTGTCTCACTACCTCCCGGTACATGTTGAAGACCTCTGATAATTAGCCAGCCTGTTTTCTTGTCTACCTCCCAAGGTAGGCGCAAAGGGGGGGGAGAATGTCACACAACAGTTGCAGACATGCACACATAGACTTAAAGCATTTCCGCCAGACACATTCTCAGTTGTTTCTGTCTCACTAATATCTGAGGCATGTGTTGTTTAGTAGAGAAAGACCATATTTGGGTTATCGCTGCCTGTGCACATGGAGGAGGGTAAAAAGTCCCCTCCGGCGTATTCAGAATTGAGTTAGCAACACACTTGATGACTTGTATTTTCTGACTAGATTCTCCTTGAATTCAAGACATAAATAAACCTCCAGTTTAAGTCATTCCTGGTCTCCGGTCCACTTTTTCAGTCTCCAATAAATTGCTCTCAAAATTCCTCCACAAGAGGTGTTTAACTTTCACTAAATAAAAACGCCAATTCTTCTAAAAGTATTAAGTCACGCAGTTTGTCAAAGTCTGTGACATTTTTAGAGTGGCACCGGCGTTCAAACAGGAGTTCTTTTACGCGGCCAAACTCAACATAAGTCTTTATTTGACCGGCTGAATTTTTGGCGGTATGCCTCGTTAGCCCTAAGCACAGCGGCTTTGACTTCCTCATAGTCAATACTTAACTCAGATGACAAAGATGTGTACGCATCCTGAGCCTTACCGGTTAGCACACTCTGGAGAAGCAAAGGCCACACATTCCTGAACAAATGTTCGGTACCAGGGTCACCAAACAAAACCATTTTGTCAGACGGCGCAGACCATAACTCAGACTTAAAGATAGGGTGGCCGATGTTGTAAAGCTAGCATAATTTGAAAGTAGCATCGCCTCAGGACTGCTTTTAATTACTTGTTTTTTTTAACTGTTTGGACACAGGGATATCAAAATGTTCTGCAATAATAATGAGATGCTCTTTTGTGCAAAGACGGAGTTTCTATACGCTAGGTTGCGCAACAAACTCCTTTAGATTAAACTCCATCGTCAAAAGCAACTATCAAACAAGTGCCAACCACAAAAACACAGGTCTTTTACAACCTGATCGGACACAGTCCCAAAAATGGTACAGCACGGGGAAAAAAAACTGGCAAACACAGCAGCACAAAATCAGTGGTGTCCAACACACGTGTGCGTAAAAACGTTTCTAAGCACACCAAACATAGGCATTACGCAGCAAACTTCACAAGTACCACAGCAACACTCCCCAGTGTCAAACTATGTATCAATTAACACATGGAGAGAGAAAACAAAGTTACTATGATACAGTTTGCAAACACAAGTAACTGCACTTTAATCAAAAACGCACAGCTACAATACTGAGGCGAAAAAAAATGAAGAAGCCATCAGTACTTACCCGCACTTCATGTCTAAAACAAGCCTACAACAACACAACGCCAGTGTGGGGAAAAAACTCCCGGACGAGCCCCAAAATATGTTACGGCCTCTCAAACAAACAAAGGCTCCGGAGAGATATCAAACAAGTAAAACACCAATAAATCAACAATTTGGTTTACAACAAAATCCCTTTTTGACCAAAAAGTACCGGGAACTATGGAAGTAGACCAGGGGTCTCCAACCTTTTTTCCTCTGAGAGCTTCTTTGATAAAATGAAAGTGGCCGAGAGCTACTCATATTTTATATTATTAGTAACATTTATTCACATCGCTCAGCTCCACCCAAACCAGCTGAATAAGCTTCTTCTTGTGTGAACATTTAGAAAACGTTGATATCCAACACTCACATTTTGACATCATCAGCATCTTAAATTCAGCAGCATGTGCATGTTTTTTTTTCTGTATGCATTTCTTTACATTTTCAATGTGTCCAGCTCACACTATTAAATTCACATCAGATTAATGTCATAGAAAACAAAACAGTATCGCTACTTATTAGGGCCCGAGCACTGACAACGTCGGGCCAGCGAAGGCCCTATTGAAACTGTAGCGTTTATTCTTTTTCACAAAAATGAATCGCCTTTTTGACGACCTTAGCATGCCCCAAAAGTTGTTAGACTTGGCACACTTATCAGACGCGGTGAAAAATTTTATATTTTAAGGGTCTCGGGCTAAGCTGTTGCAAAATGGCTCGCTAGCGCCCCCTAGTGAATTGAAAAAGTCGAGCACCGCGCTCCGGTTTCACCTACGTTTATGAAATTTGGCAGATAGAAGTAACATGTGAAGACAAACAAAAAAGCCTCTTGGAGGTATGCCCAAAACTCAACAGGAAGTCAGCCATCTTGAATGTAATATGCGATTTTCGCCCATTTTTTGCATTTTATAGGACGTGTACTTTAACGAACTCCTCCTACAGATTTTGTCAGTTCGACTTCAAATTTGGTCAGGACCATCTTAAGACCTTGAGGATGAAAAGTTATCAAAATGGTGAGTTTTCACTAAACGACCTGACTGGGGCGTGGCGGCCATTTTGAGCCATTCGCCATGAAACAGGAAATTGTTGTAACTCAACTGTACATAGTCCGATCTCCCCCAAATTTCTCAGGTATGATGAGGGTCCAGTCCTGATGACATGTACATGAAAAAATATACTCATAGCCTCGCCCAAAAACGTAAGCCACGCCCCCTTTCATAACTCATGAACCATTTGTCGTAGAGTCTTGTGGGATGTGTCATATCCCTCAGCAGAGAGTTCCTGTTTCATTGGTTAAGGTTAGCCCCGCCCCCTACACATTAGCCCAGTCCCTTTCATTACTAAATGAACAGTTTGTCGTAGAGTCTTGTGGGATGTGTCATATCACTCAGCAGAGAGTTCCTGTTTCATTGATTAAGGTTAGCCCCGCCCCCTACACATTAGCCACGCCCCCTTTCATAACTCATGAACCGTTTGTCGTAGAGTTTGGTGGCAGGCGTCATGGCGCTCTTCAGAGTTTCGGTTTCACTGTGCCCGGCCGCGTCAGTCTGCATCCCGCCAGTACCCCCGACACGCCGGGAGGGGCGAGGGCCCGTTCATCGCTGCTCGCAGCTTTAATTTTACTTACCTTTACAGAGAAAGGTTAAGAAATGTGTGGTAATTTGTAAATAATAGTAATAATCTACAATTAAAACCCCGTACTATATTCATTCATGGAGCTCTCAAAGTCACTGCTCGTTCTACAACACTGTCCGGCACATATTTCAGAATAATTCAATTCAATTCAATTCAATTCAATTTATTTTTGTATAGCGCACAACAGGAGTTATCTCAAGACGCTTTATATATAGAGCAGGTCTTAGACCATACACCATAGTTTAGAGACCCAACAGGATCCACCAAGCGCGCTGTGGCCAGGAACAACTCCCCGATTACTGGGAAGAAACCTGGAGCAGAACCGGGCGCAGGACGGGCGGCCATCTGCCGAGACCGGCTGGGGGGGTAGATAGATAGATAGAGAGAGAGATAGAGAGAGAGAGAGAGAGAGAGAGAGAGAGAGAGAGAGAGAGAGAGAAGCAGCCACAATAGTAGCCTAGCAGCTGTAATAGCTAATACAAGTAGGACTGATAACACAAAACCAATAGTGGTGGATGTAAAAGAGTGATAATACAACTATCGGAATTGATGTCATTGGGTCGTCCCCAGACGGGCTTTCAAGTGGAGCTTCCAACTGTCTCAGTCCACCATACATCTGGCTAGCTCGCCAGCACTGTCCAGCATCTCTCCTCAGTACGTCCATGTGTGTTGGTGTGGGACGTCCCTGTGATCGATGCCCGTACGTTGGTTCCCGCAGCATCAGCATGCTTGCTGGGAGCTCTTGATGTCTTTGGCAGTGACCGAGAAGTGTTATTCTCCAGGCTGCTGACGGATTGCGATGGCCATCCTAATTACATTAGGTATAATGTTGCGTCAGACATTATTCAAAGTGATGATAATGAATTCCCTGAAGTTAAAATCAAGTCTACAAAACACTGCAGCAGAGAACATCCTTTTCAGTGCTGGTGGGTATTACCAGCAGTGAACTGGGAGAAACAAGAAAGAGAAGAAACCAGAGACCCTCAAGGAAGGTATTACTGATCGACAAACAACTGTTTCTTCATAACTGTTCTAGTAATTTCTGATTAAAAAAAAGCAATATTGCATTATGCAAAACAATAGTTTAAACCAGATGATTTGGTGATTTTAGAAAGATTTTAGATTTTCTAGACATTACATGTGACAATAAGAGTATTGTTTTGTTCTTCCCAGGTTGATGGAAAACTACACCTACGACAGCTTCACACTCCAGCTGGAGGGGTTAAATGTTTCCAAAGATTCTCTGTACTCTGTGTTTCTCCTCTTCTTTTTCTCTTACCTGTTCTTAATGGTTGCAAATGTAGGCATTGCTGCTCTAGTTTTCATTGACAGAAACCTTCACCAGCCCATGTACCTCCTTTTTTGCAACCTGCCCTTCAATGACATTCTTGGAAATTCTATCATGGTGCCTCGTTTGCTTCTAGACATGTTGAGGCCTCCCTCCGAGCGCCTCATCAGTTATTATGAATGTGTGGTCCAAGCTTTTACCTCACACATGTTTGGTACCACCACCCACACAGTGCTCATGATTATGGCCTTTGACAGATATGTGGCCATCTGTAATCCCCTGCGCTACGCCGCTATAATGACCAACAAAATGGTGATCAAGCTGACGGTTCTCGCCTGGGGGGTGGCCTTTGTTTTGGTGGCCATTCTGCTCGGTCTGACTGTACGACTGAACCGATGTAGGACTCTGATCACAAATCCTTACTGTGACAATGCCTCGCTGTTTAAACTCTCCTGTGACAGTGTGTTTATTAATAATGTCTACGGCCTCACGTTCACCGTGGTCCTGTTCACAGGTTCTATAGGCTGCATGGTTCTCACCTATACCAAGATCACAGTAGTCTGTCTGACCAGCAACAACAAGTCTTTGAACAGTAAAGCCTTGAAGACCTGCAGCACTCACCTGGTTCTGTATCTGATCATGTTGATCAGTGGATTTATTGCCATTATTCTGCATCGCTTCCCTCAGTACTCAGACTACAGGAAACTTTCTGCCATTCTGTTTCACGTCATCCCCGCCAGCCTCAACCCCATCATCTACGGCGTGCAGTCGGCAGAAATCTGCAAATCCTTGTCCAAATTATTCCGATCCAAACCAGTTGTGCCATTATTCTGAATTTTAAAGTTAGTATTTGAACTTGAAGAATAAACATTTACAGAATGAGAAAAATCACCAAATGTGTACTGAGCTGCCTTATTTCATTTCAAACATATGTTACTTGTGTTTGTGTTTTTTAAGATATATGCCAATTTACTTATAAATAACCCATCCACCCATTATCTATACCTGCTTGTGTTTATCAGGTTCATGGGGGGCTGGAGCCCACACCAGATCACTTTAGGTGAGAGGCAATGAAAAAGTCCTGAAAGTGTGCACTAGCTAAAGGCTCAGGGAAAGCATACAGAATGAGTGTGTTTGAAACAAGCCGTCAGGATTTCTGTCCATTTGTGATGTCACAAATATACAATATTTAGACCGTCACACAGTTTTAAACATAAACATTCTAAATGTGGTTTTTTTCCTGTTGCAGTGTATGTAAATAACATCAGCTGACAGGAAGTAAACCTGGACCCAAGCTGTTGCCTAGCAACGCAATTCCATTACAATTCTGTTGAAATGCACTAAAACGGAGCATTTCAGACAGAAGGTAAATACAGGTATATTCAGACAGACAGTATATGAGGAAAATAAAGTGATTGTGTGTGGCAGTTTAGTTTAGTTAATTTATTTATTTGCACAAGTAACAAAAACCCTGCAACATATTAAAGGAGTAAAAAGGATTGTGCTGACTATGTTAAAATAACGGAGTGTCTATTTGCATCCAGGTGAGAAGAGTCACACGGCAGCTATTCAGCTATTTACACCCGGTAACAGTAGTAGGAATAGAAAGAGCGACAAAGTACATGTAAGGAGTAGGTTGTGGTGTATGAATGGATCAAACTTAGGACTTTAACCCCGGGGGTTCGAGTCCCGGGTCGGGTGCAAATAGTATTGTTGGCTTCAGACACCTGGGTGCTGGTCTCTGCCATGCTACAGTATATACACCCGGTGGTAAATAGTGCTAATAGCTTCTGCCTTAAAATAACCCAAATGAGCTCAAAAGGACATCTCACAAAACAAGACTAACATTAAGACATATAACACAATATCAGTAACATTAGCTGCTAACTTTGACCAACACAAATCTAACAGAATGGTCTTAAACTAAATGCCAGTATTTGCTTCTACCTTTCTAACTTATCCATTGAATTAAGCTACTTTATGCAGGTAGTAACATTAACTGCTAATATTGACCATTACAAGGCTATTATTAAGCATAATTATACAATGACAGACACATTAGCTGCTGATTATGACCATAACAAATCAAGGGTAAATGAAGTGTCACTCACATTAGCAGCAGACTTACCGTCACAATATGAACAAACGGCGTTCCACCGGGCGCCGCTGTGACGCCGTCACCAGAGCTGTTATACCTATGTTTTATATGCATCAGCCTTTTTATCAGTTATTATATTTCTTGAGAAATAGTCTGGATGTAAACCCGTTAATGAAACCCTTGTCACATCTGAGGGCTGTAGTGTTTGCAATGTCTTGTGCAAAGTTTAACAGAAACGGCAATGAGCTTTTGGTGTGACTTTGGTTTGGTCTGTCGGAGAAGGTCTGCCTTCTCATTTTAGATGCTCACTAGATTGTTTTAGTGTAATTTGCAGAATAAATTCTCCAAATCTTAAATACATATACATACATACATACATATATATATATATACAGGACTGTCTCAGAAAATTAGAATATTGTGATAAAGTTCTTTATTTTCTGTAATGCAATTAAAAAAACAAAAATGTCATGCATTCTGGATTCATTACAAATCAACTGAAATATTGCAAGCCTTTTATTCTTTTAATATTGCTGATTATGGCTTACAGCTTAAGAAAACACAAATATCCTATCCCTAAATATTAGAATATCATGAAAAAGTATACTAGTAGGGTATTCAACTAATCACTTGAATCGTCTAATTAACTCGAAACACCTGCAAGGGTTTCCTGAGCCTTGAAAAACACTCAGCTTGGTTCAGTAAACTAAATCACAAGTATGGGGAAGACTGCTGATCTGACTGCTGTCCAGAGGACCATCATTGACACCCTCCATCAGGAGGGTAAGACACAAAAAGAAATTTCTCAAAGAGCAAGCTGTTCACAGAGTGCAGTGTCAAAGCACATCCACAAAAAGTCTGTTGGAAGGGGGAAATGTGGCAGGAAACGCTGCACAACCAAGAGAGATGACCGCAGCCTTAACAGCATTGTGAAGAAGAGTCGCTTCCAGAATTTGGGGGAGCTTCAAAGACAGTGGACTGAAGCTGGAGTCCAGGTATCAAAAGCCACTGTTCACAGACGTGTCCGGGAAATGGGCTACAATAGCCGTATTCCCATGGTCAAGCCACTTCTGAACTCAAGACAACGGAAGAAGCGTCTGACTTGGGCTATGGAAAAGAAGCACCGGACAGTTGCAGAGTGGTCCAAAGTCCTCTTTTCAGACGAAAGCAAGTGTTGTATTTCATTTGGAAGTCAAGGCGCCAGAGTCTGGAGAATGGCTGGAGAGGAGCAAAATCCAAGTTGCTTGAAATCCAGTGTGAAGTTCCCACAGTCAGTGATGGTTTGGGGAGCCATGTCAGCTGCTGGTGTTGGTCCACTGTGTTTCATCAAGTCCAGAGTAAATGCAGCTGTGTACCAAGAGATTTTAGAGCACTACATGCTTCCGTCTGCTGAAAAGCTCTATGGAGATGAGGATTTCATTTTCCAGCATGATCTGGCACCTGCCCACAGTGCCAGAACCACCAGTAACTGGTGTACTGCCCATGGCATTACTGTCCTCGATTGGCCTGCCAATTCCCCTGACCTGAACCCCATAGAGAATTTGTGGGGTATTGTGAAGAGGAAGCTGAAAGACACCAGACCCAACAATGCAAATGAGCTAAAGGCCGCTATTGAAGCATCATGGGCATCCATAACACCTCAGCAATGCCACAGGCTGATTGCCTCCATGCCACGCAGCATTGATGCTGTAATCCGTGCAAAAGGATTCCCAACCAAGTACTGAGTGCATTAATGGACATTTTCAAATGTTTGATTTTGTTTTACTGTTATCAATCTTTTTTTTTACTTGGTCTGAGGAAATATTCTAATATTTAGAGATAGGATATTTGTGTTTTCTTAAGCTGTAAGCCATAATCAGCAATATTAAAAGAATAAAAGGCTTGCAATATTTCAGTTGATTTGTAATGAATCCAGAATGCATGACATTTTTGTTTTTTTAAATTGCATTACAGAAAATAAAGAACTTTATCACAATATTCTAATTTTCTGAGACAGTCCTGTATATACATATATATATATATATATATATGTATATATATATATATGTATATATACATATATATATATATGTATATGTATTTAGGTTCCTTATCTTGGTTTCAGGTTCTAGTAAAGCGTGTCAGTAAAGTGCAGTTTAACATGATACAGGTCCTTTAGTGAAGCTGAGTCTTCTTCAGTCAACTAGCAGGAATATTAACTTTCATAACTCACCTGTATTCACCTGTATTCACCTGTATTCACCTGTAATCACCTGTAATCACCTGTAGACCTTCAGTCTGCTGAATATCCTCCTCTTCTCTCCTCACAGCTGAAACATCACATCCAGGTTGGTTTAACTTCAGGTCTCAGCTAACAAACACTAAACACAGTGACTGATCCTGATCCTGATCCTGATCCTGATCCTGATCCTGATCCTGAGACCAGACTGATGGAGCTAGCATGCTAACAGAGCTAGCATGCTAACAGGCTAATCTTGATTAGCTTCACATCTTTTACTAACTACACTGAAACGGTTCAGTATTAAATATATACACACCTATTCACCTTCTGCAGATACACTCCTCAACCAGGCTCTGATGACCTTATGATATTAATGATATTAATGATATTAATCATCTGACAACACCAACTGTTCTCAGCTAGCTGTGTGTCTCAGTCTGACTAGCAGCTGTTCTCTGTGTAACTGATCAAAACAGTTAGAGTCTGGTGTTACTGGTGTTACTGGTGTTACTGGTGTTACTGGTGTAACTGGTGTTACTGGTGTAACTGATCAAAACAGTTAGAGTCTGGTGTTACTGGTGTTACTGGTGTTACTGGTGTTACTGGTGTAACTGGTGTAACTGGTGTAACTGATCAAAACAGTTAGAGTCTGGTGTTACTGGTGTAACTGGTGTTACTGGTGTTACTGGTGTTACTGGTGTAACTGATCAAAACAGTTAGAGTCTGGTGTTACTGGTGTTACTGGTGTTACTGGTGTTACTGGTGTAACTGGTGTAACTGGTGTAACTGATCAAAACAGTTAGAGTCTGGTGTTACTGGTGTAACTGGTGTTACTGGTGTTACTGGTGTTACTGGTGTAACTGATCAAAACAGTTAGAGTCTGGTGTAACTGGTGTAACTGGTGTTACTGGTGTTACTGGTGTTACTGGTGTAACTGATCAAAACAGTTAGAGTCTGGTGTTACTGGTGTAACTGGTGTTACTGGTGTTACTGGTGTTACTGGTGTAACTGATCAAAACAGTTAGAGTCTGGTGTTACTGGTGTAACTGGTGTTACTGGTGTTACTGGTGTAACTGATCAAAACAGTTAGAGTCTGGTGTTACTGGTGTTACTGGTGTTACTGGTGTTACTGGTGTTACTGGTGTTACTGGTGTAACTGATCAAAACAGTTAGAGTCTGGTGTTACTGATGTTACTGGTGTTACTGGTGTAACTGGTGTAACTGGTGTTACTGGTGTAACCGGTGTAACCGGTGTAACTGGTGTAACTGATCAAAACAGTTAGAGTCTGGTGTAACCGGTGTAACTAGTGTTACTGGTGTTACTGGTGTAACTGGTGTAACCGGTGTAACTGGTGTAACCGGTGTAACCGGTGTAACTAGTGTTACTGGTGTTACTGGTGTAACTGGTGTAACTGGTGTAACTGGTGTTACTGGTGTTACTAGTGTTACTGGTGTAACTGGTGTAACTGGTGTAACTGGTGTAACTGATTAAAACAGTTAGAGTCTAGTGTTACTGGTGTAACTAGTGTTACTGGTGTTACTGGTGTAACTGGTGTAACTGGTGTAACTGGTGTTACTGGTGTTACTAGTGTTACTGGTGTAACCGGTGTAACTGGTGTAACTGATTAAAACAGTTAGAGTCTAGTGTTACTGGTGTAACTGGTGTAACTGATTAAAACAGTTAGAGTCTAGTGTTACTGGTGTAACTGGTGTAACCGGTGTAACTGGTGTAACTGATTAAAACAGTTAGAGTCTGGTGTAACCGGTGTAACTGGTGTAACCGGTGTAACCGGTGTAACTAGTGTTACTGGTGTTACTGGTGTAACTGGTGTAACTGGTGTAACTGGTGTTACTGGTGTTACTAGTGTTACTGGTGTAACTGGTGTAACTGGTGTAACTGATTAAAACAGTTAGAGTCTAGTGTTACTGGTGTAACTGGTGTAACCGGTGTAACTGGTGTAACTGATTAAAACAGTTAGAGTCTGGTGTAACCGGTGTAACTGGTGTAACCGGTGTAACCGGTGTAACTAGTGTTACTGGTGTTACTGGTGTAACTGGTGTAACTGGTGTAACTGGTGTTACTGGTGTTACTAGTGTTACTGGTGTAACTGGTGTAACTGGTGTAACTGATTAAAACAGTTAGAGTCTAGTGTTACTGGTGTAACTGGTGTAACCGGTGTAACTGGTGTAACTGATTAAAACAGTTAGAGTCTGGTGTAACCGGTGTAACTGGTGTAACCGGTGTAACCGGTGTAACTAGTGTTACTGGTGTTACTAGTGTAACTGGTGTAACTGGTGTAACTGGTGTTACTGGTGTTACTAGTGTTACTGGTGTAACTGGTGTAACTGGTGTAACTGATTAAAACAGTTAGAGTCTAGTGTAACTGGTGTAACCGGTGTAACTGGTGTAACCGGTGTAACCGGTGTAACTAGTGTTACTGGTGTTACTGGTGTAACTGGTGTAACTGGTGTAACTGGTGTTACTGGTGTAACTGGTGTAACTGGTGTTACTAGTGTTACTGGTGTAACTGGTGTAACTGGTGTAACTGATTAAAACAGTTAGAGTCTAGTGTAACTGGTGTAACTGGTGTAACTGGTGTTACTGGTGTTACTGGTGTTACTAGTGTTACTGGTGTAACCGGTGTAACTGGTGTAACTGATTAAAACAGTTAGAGTCTAGTGTTACTGGTGTAACTGGTGTAACTGATTAAAACAGTTAGAGTCTAGTGTTACTGGTGTAACTGGTGTAACCGGTGTAACTGGTGTAACTGATTAAAACAGTTAGAGTCTGGTGTTACTGGTGTAACTGGTGTAACTGGTGTTACTGGTGTAACCGGTGTAACCGGTGTAACTAGTGTTACTGGTGTTACTGGTGTAACTGGTGTAACTGGTGTAACTGGTGTTACTGGTGTTACTAGTGTTACTGGTGTAACTGGTGTAACTGGTGTAACTGATTAAAACAGTTAGAGTCTAGTGTTACTGGTGTAACTGGTGTAACCGGTGTAACTGGTGTAACTGATTAAAACAGTTAGAGTCTGGTGTAACCGGTGTAACTGGTGTAACCGGTGTAACCGGTGTAACTAGTGTTACTGGTGTTACTGGTGTAACTGGTGTAACTGGTGTAACTGGTGTTACTGGTGTTACTAGTGTTACTGGTGTAACTGGTGTAACTGGTGTAACTGATTAAAACAGTTAGAGTCTAGTGTTACTGGTGTAACTGGTGTAACCGGTGTAACTGGTGTAACTGATTAAAACAGTTAGAGTCTGGTGTAACCGGTGTAACTGGTGTAACCGGTGTAACCGGTGTAACTAGTGTTACTGGTGTTACTAGTGTAACTGGTGTAACTGGTGTAACTGGTGTTACTGGTGTTACTAGTGTTACTGGTGTAACTGGTGTAACTGGTGTAACTGATTAAAACAGTTAGAGTCTAGTGTAACTGGTGTAACCGGTGTAACTGGTGTAACCGGTGTAACCGGTGTAACTAGTGTTACTGGTGTTACTGGTGTAACTGGTGTAACTGGTGTAACTGGTGTTACTGGTGTAACTGGTGTAACTGGTGTTACTAGTGTTACTGGTGTAACTGGTGTAACTGGTGTAACTGATTAAAACAGTTAGAGTCTAGTGTAACTGGTGTAACTGGTGTAACTGGTGTTACTAGTGTTACTGGTGTTACTGGTGTTACTGGTGTAACTGGTGTTACTGGTGTAACTGGTGTAACTGGTGTTACTGGTGTTACTAGTGTTACTGGTGTTACTGGTGTAACTGGTGTAACTGGTGTAACTGGTGTTACTGGTGTAACTGGTGTTACTGGTGTAACTAGTGTAACTGGTGTAACTGGTGTAACCGGTGTAACCGGTGTAACTAGTGTTACTGATGTTACTGGTGTAACTGGTGTAACTGGTGTAACTAGTGTTACTGGTGTAACTGGTGTAACTGGTGTAACTGATTAAAACAGTTAGAGTCTAGTGTAACTGGTGTAACTGGTGTAACTGGTGTTACTAGTGTTACTGGTGTTACTGGTGTTACTGGTGTAACTGGTGTTACTGGTGTAACTGGTGTAACTGGTGTTACTGGTGTTACTAGTGTTACTGGTGTTACTGGTGTAACTGGTGTAACTGGTGTAACTGGTGTTACTGGTGTAACTGGTGTTACTGGTGTAACTAGTGTAACTGGTGTAACTGGTGTAACCGGTGTAACCGGTGTAACTAGTGTTACTGATGTTACTGGTGTAACTGGTGTAACTGGTGTAACTAGTGTTACTGGTGTAACTGGTGTAACTGGTGTAACTAGTGTTACTGGTGTAACTGGTGTAACTGGTGTAACTTGTGTTACTGGTGTAACTGGTGTAACTGGTGTTACTGGTGTTACTGGTGTAACTGGTGTAACTAGTGTAACTGGTGTAACCGGTGTAACCGGTGTAACTAGTGTTACTGGTGTTACTGGTGTAACTGGTGTAACTGGTGTAACTAGTGTTACTGGTGTAACTGGTGTAACTGGTGTTACTGGTGTAACTGGTGTAACTGGTGTAACTGGTGTTACTGGTGTAACTAGTGTAACTGGTGTAACTGGTGTAACTGGTGTTACTGGTGTAACTGGTGTTACTGGTGTAACTGGTGTAACTAGTGTAACTGGTGTAACTGGTGTTACTGGTGTAACTGGTGTAACTGGTGTTACTGGTGTAACTAGTGTAACTGGTGTAACTGGTGTAACTAGGAATCAATCATGAGTCACGGTGAAAACACGTTCATACTTTATGTAATACTTTTAGCAAGAAGAGGTTTATATCAGAAAGAATGTTAACATGCACTTAGTCAAACGTTTTATTAGTGATGCACCGATACCACTTTATTCAGACCGAGTACAAGTACTTCCATTTGGGTACTCTCCGATACTGAGTACCGGTACGAGTACTTCTCTGTGTCTAAAGAGCCTCGTTAACAGCCAGCTGGAGGGTGTGAGCGACACACGGCAGGCTGGGGAGTCCCGCATACGAGGCGGTGCGCCGCCACCGGCTCTAGGTCGGCTTGGAAAGGCTCGGGGCGAAGGTGCTTCCAAAGTGTCACCGGGGCGGACTGTCCTCAGTGCGCCCAGGGCGGGGCTCGGCCCACGTTAAAGGTGCCAGGGGTCTGCGGTGATGTCGGCAACCCACCCAACCAAGGAAACTGGCATCGGTATCGGTGCATCCCTACTTATTATTATTATTGCTAATATATCAGCATGAACAGAAGCAGCCATCAGTCCAACAGATTGACGGATTTAAAGATATATAATGAAAGACTGAAGGGTTGGATGCACAAAGTGGATTTTAAGTCTGTCACAGTGTTTGATTCTGTTTCGTCATTTCACCTCCGACGCCGTCTTTTTATTCATTTTAAATGCGATCCTAACTTTCTGTCTGATCTCTTTGATTTGCAGGCCGTAGATGGCGGCGTTCATGGAAGGAGGAACCAAGTGGAACAAGATGGACGCCAGCTTCCTTTCGTCCGCCAAGTGAGGGAAACGATGGAGGGCGATGATGACGCCGCCCGACAAGAGCAGGATGATGTACACAGCCAGGTGGGAGGCGCAGGTCTGCAGCGCCCGGCTGTTCAGCGCCTTGTTCTTACTGCTCAGACACACTTTGGCGATCTGCAGGTAGGTGAGTGTGACGGTGCACAGGGACACGGCCATCAGGCCCATGGCGCTGCAGAGGCCGTAGATATGGTTGATGATGACGTTTTCACACGACAGCTTGAACAAGGAGGCGTTGTCGCAGAACGGGTTGAATATGATCCGCCTGCAGCGCGACAGGCGGACGCTGAGGCCTACACTAACCGCTATCAGGACAAAAGCTACCCCCCAGGCCGACACCGACAGCTTCACCACCATCCGGTTGGTCATGATGGTGGCGTATCGCAGCGGGTTGCAGATGGCCACGTAGCGGTCGAAAGCCATGATCATGAGCACGGTGTGTGACGTGCCTCCGTGAAAGTGAGCGCAGAAAGCCTGAATGACACACTCGTAGTAATGAATGTACCGCTCCGTGATCGGAATAAAGATGTCAATTATCAGGCGAGGGATGACGGCCGTCGCCCCGAACACATCGTTAATACTCATGTTGCAGAAGAGCAGGTACATGGGCTGGTGGAGGCTCCTCTCTGTGAAGATCAGCACCGCCAGGCTCATGTTGGACACCATGATGAAGATGTAGATGAGGAGGAGGAGGATGAAGGCTGGAACAGAGGACTGGGGGTTGACCTTTAACCCCTCCAGGAGCAGAGTATCCATGTTGAACGTTACGTTGTCCATACTGCAGCAGGATGAGATAGAAAACAACATGACATGAGTATAAATACATCTTCTAAATGTGTTGAGTAACTCAGTGAAACAGAAACGTATCAGTCCATCTGAATATAGAACATAGAGAACATTCATTCATTAGTTCTAAATTCAGCTTTACAGACAGAAAACTCCACTTTCATTAAAGTTGTTCTGGCTGATGAAACTCTTCAGAAGATGTTCTGTGAACTGAAATCTAACCAACATCTTGGAGATCATTTGAAGTTTTTGCATTAAAGCTTCAACCGGGAACTTCCATTTTGAGTTGATTTTGGCGGTGTGTTTCCGAGCACCAGACTCCCTTTAGAGATCCTCTCGTTTTACTGCAGCTATGGGTCTGATAGTGTGCCCTGCTCAGTCCTGGTTCTGGTTCTCTCCGTGCCTCCCTTTCCCTCCAGCGGGCCCAGCAGTACGGCCTGGGTCTCCAGCAGCGTGGTGTCAGCGGCGTTGGGGCCCGGCGGAGGAGCCGGTTGGGAGTCTGTCCACGGTGGGCTGGTCGCTGCTGGAGGCCCCGACTTCAATCTGAGCTGAAGGAGTTTCTGGTGCAGGATTTCATCTGATTTTGCGTTGAGTGGCATCGATGAGAAGCATTAAGAATAACTATGATGGTCTGGTTTACTCATGTAGGTCACATAGAGACATCAGTATCACACTGAGACTGTTCCAGAACCAGTTCAAAGTTCCTCACAAAGCAGAAGTTGAAGAGTTTAATACAGATGTTTTTCTTGTGTATCTGTATTCAGTCTGTGCGGGGGGGTAAGTTGTTGACAGTGGCGGTGAAATCATCAGGACATCCGGCACTTTGGCAGAGAGGGAATAGAGAACCCTAGTTGTCCGATTCTGTGGCATCTCATGCCTACGTGACTATCGATTCCTCTTCGATGCTTTCCGACCGTTCTGCATGCACAATGACGCGTACGCACGCTGGATCATGTTTCAGTTTCTTTTGGGACCGGAGAAACGGCGGAGAGAAAAAAGCCCTCTAAAGCATGAGGCTCCTAAACCTGAGGGGACGCAACCCTAGACTCAAAATCAGCTCCGTTATCAACACTGTTACATGAAAGCCTAACCGTATATCTAAAAACAAGAGTGCTTCCTGCTGTATTCTGGTCCCAGAGAAACACTTTGCTTCACTTCCACCTTTGAAATATGGAAATCAATCTGCCGTTGGTTGTAGATCCAGATCAGGATGCTGAGCCTGCTTCAATGAAAGTAAAAACCAAAACAACACTCAGCGGTCAGTCTGAGGATTTCACTCATGTCCTAAACAGCTTGGAAACGTGCACAGCATCCCTGACCAGACTGAACAAAGTCATATTATCATATTATATTATATTATATATATTATCACCCAGAAGAAAGAAGGACACCACTTCATGTAAATCTGATATTTAAAATTGCGCTCTATGTACGTCATGTTCTCAAAGATGGGACCTGTACGAGCTTTCAAGACTTAAAGGTCTGGAAAGACAAGATTTATTTAGATACCTACAAGTACGGGACTATCTTATCGAAAGAAGTGAAAAAAACAAATGGGAATCTAGTACAAGCTACATATAGAAATGTCAGATGAAGAATGGTATGAAATGTGTACGACACAGTGAACCACTACTAGTTCATGATTATGGAGAGAGTTCGGATGGAAGAATCTTACGAGGTTTTTCATAACAACGCAAATCAAAAGCAGACAGCTAAAGACCCAGCAGCCATGTTGGAGGCCAACCATCCCCGATCACTGGTTTGAGATCGTCCGTGATATCTTTTCAATGGAAATACTGACGTACCAACTCAAAATGAAAAACAATATCTTTGACAAGAACTGGGAAAAATGGATCATTTACATGGAACATGAAACATGATGTTAGAGTGTTGTTAGAGAATATATAGACATGATTAACTGCCCCCGACAACTGATCACTGCATATATATATATATATAAATATATATATATATATATATTTGCAGTGATACACCTCAAAGATTCATGTTTTTGTGTATTTTTGTTAAAGTTTTCAAACAAACAATATATCATCTCTCTTTTATGCACAACATCTCTAATGCATTCTTCATTAGTGTCCTTTAAAATAAGAATAAAACCTTTGACAGATTACAGTTCATCTAGTTCATCAACATTTACATTTCAGTGTTTCAGTCAGTCTTCAGTGAACAGTGTAAATCAACAGAGAGACTGTGTGTGTGTCAGGTTTACCTCTACTGACGTGAACCTCCTCCAGCCAGACCAGAGCTGGACTACCAGACACTCTTTATAAGATGACTGAGCCGCCTGGTTCTCCAATCAGGAGCGTTTCTGGTCAACTCGGTGCCGTATAGGTCCCTCGCAACCCTGAGGGCCTTCATCCCTCCACAGACAATTAACCTGTTTCCATGTCAACTTTATTCAACTTCTCTCAACTTATGTTGTCTAATCTTAGATTTGATCATATTCACTCCCAAGTTGTCAAATACGGCAGCTTGGTCAGTCAGTGGCCTTACGTCTCAAACTCTACGTTGCTGTTGTTACGGCGAGAGCAAAAGAGGAAGTCAGGTTTGAAAAAACAACAGGACTTTCACCCAGGAGACTACTGTTGGTGTCCCGTAGGAAACCAAAAGTCAACATTGACTTATTTTAACTTACTTACATACGAAAGCTAACTTACGTAACAAATGTACTTATTTGAACCCAAACCATGATCTAACCAAGTAGTAACATACTTAACCCAGCCCGTTCTCATTAGCAGGGTGTCAAATACAGACACGGCCGTCAGCGTTTGATACCGCCGCACGAGGCACCTTGAGCATCGGTAGGAAACACACCGGGTTTTCCATTAACTCAATTGTAAACCCGTTCACAGCAACAGTTAACGCTCAGGGAAAGTGCTGCGTTGACGTATTATAAAGAGTCAAAAAGACACACGGGCGGTTGGGAGGGGAGCTGGATGGGTCCAACAAACACAGGGCTTTCATCCGCTGTTCATGTCCTGTGAGTCAGGTTTCACTTTCACTTTACAATCAGGTGTTCGTTCGTGTCCTGTGTTTATAACTTCCAGTCTCATTTCACTGTAAAAGCGTTGTAATTTTAAGTCCAACCATGTTGTTCTTCTTTAATCTAACTCAGTGGTTTTGTTGCCTAATCCTAAGAAAATTTCATGAAATCAGAATCTTGTAGCCATTTAGGTTGTAAGTGCCGATTAAAGGAGCCTTTGGTTACTTGTGAATCGTTGTAAAATAGTGATATGGGGGAATGATCAGATAAAACTATGCTATCATATATGCAGCTAGTCAGCGATCAGGGCAGAGAAGCTGAGCAGGGAGAGAGATGATCCGGCACGCAGGATTCAGAGTTCTTTTGGCCGTATTTGGAGCATGTTAGACGGTGTCTTCAGGTTTTGATTCAGGTCGGCTGGATGCCGATCTCAGCATGTGGTGAGGTGATGGGCCTCCGGTCCTCAGGACGGGCGAGCAGAAGAGTCGAAGAGCGATCTCAATGTTGCTTGTAGTGTTATGGGTCTCTGTTCTGGGTCTGGTGTCACTGGTGTGTCCAGCTGACCTCTCCATCTGTACTTAAAGTTTAGATACTAGATAGTTTAATACTATTAGACATCTGGATTTCATCCGCTGCAGAACGGTACCAAACATTCAGATGATATAAACCACTGAATAAAACCTGATCTGTTGAATTCAAATGAATCCCAATTCCCAACATAGATAAACCTTGTTATCATAACATGTAGGTTTATGAAACACTACAACAGACAGGTCTATATATGTAGATATATATGTGTGCTTATTACACAGTAAATGAAGGGATAAGATTCATCTCAACATATCAAAACAGTCAGTCCAAATGAGAGCAACAGAGAAGAGCGAGAGGTCGCTCTGAAACAGACTGAAACAGACTGAAACAGGCTGCTGTCTCTCAGATAGAAGTTACCAACATAATAGACAGAATTCAACTTAAACCACGTGAAACTAAGTGAAATGTAAACAGAGTTCATTATCATGAACGTAATTCTAGATGTTCTCAGCATGTGTAACAGTAAAAAGGATTCAATCTATGTATGGTTCAGAATCGACGTTTAAAGGTGTGATACACTTTCAGTAGATTAAAACATATGATGTAAGATTAACTGAGGCATTAGTGTGCACACGAATTCCTGTTTAAGATCTCTTGGGACGTATAATATGCGTATATAGAAGTAATCTACATGTGGGCTGGCAACATCTTACCAAAGTGATTCATATAAAGGTTATAAAGGTTATAAAGGTTTTGATCTACAGCTTCTGATTATTTGAACTTGCTTTGGTTTCATTTCTTATGTCAACAACTTCCTGTTATTAGAACATATGTTAGCAAAGCTTAACATACATGTTCATTTGCATTAAATGTCAGTTTCATTTAGTCTTATTCAGTTTGGATGTCTTGTTTGTGTGATTTGTTCAAATCCAACATCAGTTTGTGAACGCAGCAGGTCCGTCTTATCAAGTCAAATCAGTTGAGAAACATGCAAGTCAAACTCTAAATAAGAATATACATCATCATTACTTCAGTTAATTGTGACTGAATGGATGTTTAGAAGTGAAATACATTTGAGAAGGAAGATTTCAGCGAGACAGAGAGACAGAGAGTTAGGAGTTTTAATTTCAGTAAGTGTAATCATGTTATTAACAGATATTTACATTCAGTTCAGTGTTGAGTCGTTCCACCTCATGTACTCCTGGTGAACATTATGAACATTTTCTGTCTGATGGCTTTGATCTGCAGTCCGTAGATGATAGGGTTCATGGCGGGAGGAACCACGTGCAACAAGATGGACGCCAGCTTCCTGAGGTCTGATAAGTGAGGGAAACGATGGAAGACGACGATGACGCCGCACGACACAAAAATGATGATGTACACGGCCAGGTGGGTGGCGCAGGTCTGCAGCGCCCGGCTGTTCAGCGCCTTGTTCTTACTGCTCAGACACACCACGGCGATCTTCAGGTAGGTGAGCGTCACGCTGCCGACGGAGGAGCCCATCAGGACCACCGTGTAGCCGAGGCCGTAGATGTTATTGATGAGGACGCTTTCACACGACAGCTTGAACAAGGAGGCGTTGTCGCAGAACGGGTTGAATATCGTCCACCTGCAGCGCGACAGGCGGACGCTGAGGCCCACGAGGATCCCCACCAACAAGAAAGCTACACCCCAGGCCAGCACCGACAGCTTCACCACCATCCGGTTGGTCATGATGGTGGCGTATCGCAGCGGGTTGCAGATGGCCACGTAGCGGTCGAAGGCCATGATCATGAGCACGGTGTGTGTGCTGCCTGCGTGAAAGTGAGCACAAAAAGCCTGAATGACACACTCGTAGTAATGAATGTACCGCTCCGTGATCGGAGTAAAGATGTCCCGTAACAAGCGAGGGATGACGGTCGTCGCCCCGAACACATCGTTAATACTCATGTTGCAGAAGAGCAGGTACATGGGCTGGTGGAGGCTGCTCTCCATGAAGATCAGCACCGCCAGGCCGATGTTGGACACCATGATGAAGATGTAGATGAGGAGGAGGAGGACGAAGGCTGGAACAGAGGACTGCGGGTTGACCTTTAACCCCTCCAGGAGCAGAGTATCCATGTTGAGAGTTTTGTTGTCCATACTGCAGCGGGAGGAAAGCAACAAGGAGACAACATGAGTATAAAGTATCTTCTAGATATATTAGTCTATCTGAATATAGAACAATAAGGAACATTCAGCAAGACGGCCTGGGCCAGCAACCGTTTGTTCTTTCTCACCGCAGACAGCCAGCAGCTCCACACACACACATCCACACACGTATCTCTCTGCTCTCAGAAGGAGGTTGGGTCAGGCGTCATCAACACCTCATCAGCTACACTGTGCATGTGTTCTACCCCGTGGTCTTAATGCTCAGGCTGATCGCAATTCTTAAAAACATTCCTGAATCCGGATCATGATCCTGATCGCCACTAAAATCGAATGGATTGTGCTACGCACCCCCCCACTCCAAAACATTTTATTCAAATCCATAGTGGACTTTTGGAGTAATCCTGCTAACGGACAGACAGACAGACAAACCAACACCGGCGAAAACATTACCTCCTTCCTCGGCCTTTAGGAAAGAGGTAACAACTATGATGGTCTGGTTTCCTCATGTAGGTCACATAGAGGCGTCAGTATCACACTGAGACTGTTCCAGAACCAGTTCAAAGTTCCTCACAGTAACTGTAAAAGCAGAAGTTGAAGAGTTTAATACAGATGTTTTTCTTGTGTATCTGTATTCAGTCTGTGCGGGTAAAGTGTCGGCAGTGGCGGGTGGAATCATCAGGACATCCGGCACTTTGGCAGAGAGGGAATAGAGAACCGTAGTTGTCCGATTCTTTGGCATCTCATGCCTCCGTGACTATCGATTCCTCTTATTGATGCTTTCTGACAGTTCTGCATGCACGATGACAAATAAAATCACTAGAAGACAGAATATGAAAGTAAGAGCTTGTATGAGGACGGTGCTGTGACATGAGAGAAGAAGAAGCACGGTGCTGCTGTGTAACTGAAGGTGATGGACACGGATCAGAACGTAGTTTATAGAAACAATAAAAGAGTGTCTCAGGGAAGAAGACATGACTTTCTGCAGTCATGTCACAGCACCGTCCTCATACGCACTCTTACTTTGTAAACGGCAACTTCTGGTCGCAGAATATGAAAAAACAGGCGTTTTTTCATATTCTGTCTTCTAGTGATTTTATTTTATTTTTTTAGAAATAGAAAATGAAAATCAACCCATTTTTTAAGTTTAATTCATCCCTTTGTGACCCTGATAAAGAAAAACGTCTTTATTTCAATATTCATTTTTGTATTTTAAAATGAAAATCAAATAACCACAACTTTTTTGTTTTTTAATATCTGTTTGTGAAAGGAAAATCAAAAGATACACTGACCCCGTATCATGTTTCAGTTTGTTTTGGACACGGCAGTGAGAATAGAGTGCTCTAAAGCACGACGCTACTAAACCTGAAGGGACGCAGCCTGTTGTCTCTGATAAAGAGACACTGTGAACAACAAACCATCAGGAGGAGAGTTTAACTTCCCAACACTAGCTCTAAGCAGCTTATAATACAGCATTAAAACTACTGATGACAAAGCAAAGCAAATATTGAAGTAATCAATCATTGTGTTTTTCTGCAAATAAGCCCTATAGATGACTCTAACGGAGTACAGTAACATGAACAACAGGGCTCTCCCAGAAGCTACCGTATAATATAAACACTGTAGTTTACCCTGTATATAATGTTTTTACCTTGTCAAACAATATATCATCTCTCTTTTATGCACAACATCTCTAATGCATTCTTCATTTCAGTCCTTTAAAATAAGAATAAAACCTTTGACAGATTACAGTTCATCTAGTTCATCAACATTTACATCTCAGTGTTTCAGTCAGTCTTCAGTGAACAGTGTAAATCAACAGAGAGACTGTGTGTGTGTCAGGTTTACCTCTACTGACGTGAACCTCCTCCAGCCAGACCAGAGCTGGACTACCAGACACTCTTTATAAGATGACTGAGCCGCCTGGTTCTCCAATCAGGTTTCTGGTTATCTCGGTGCCGTATAGGCCCCTCGCAATCCTGCGGGCCTTCATCCCTCCACAGACAATTAACCTGTTTTCATGTCAACTTTATTCAACTTCTCTCAACTTATGTTGTCTAATCTTAGATTCGATCATATTCCAGATTTGATGTTTGCACGGACAGCTCGTTGTTACTCCCAAGTTGTCAAATACGGCAGCTTGGTCAGTGGCCTTACGCGTCAAACTTTATGTTGCCATTGTTATGGCGGGAGCAAAAGAGGAAGTCGGGACTTTCACCCTGGAGACTGTTGGTGTCCCGTGTGAAACCAAAAGTCAGAGTTGACTTATTTTAACTTACTTACGTACTGAAGGTACGTAGTGAACTTACATCATGTATGTAGGGCCTTCATCGCTACACGGCCAATTAACCTGGATGTTTACATGTCAACTTTATTCAACTTCTCTCAATTTGTGTTGTCTAATCTTAGCATTTTTTTCTGGGATTACCTGTTGCTGTACCTGGGAAATGGAGGAGACAAAGGAAGCGAGGTCATCGGGCCGGAGTCTTAGTCCGGCAGAGGACACGTGAAAACAGACCTCCTCTGCCGAGTATCCTTCTAGCTAATGTCCAGTCACTGGATAATAATAATAATAATAATAATATATTAGATTTATATAGCGCTTTATAGTGATCTCAAAGACGCTTTAATATAGTCGGGGGGAAAACGGTGTGAGACAGACAGACAGGAGACGAACGACAAAAAGCGACATACACAGGTACAATCACATACATACACATGGACTGATGGGTAGGGGGAATAAATAAACTAATAAATTAATAAACTGGATGAACTCAGCAGGATTAAGAACTGTAACGCTGAGGTTTCCACGCAGATGTGGCTCGACACCTACATCCTAGACTCGACCCCTACATCCCAGACTCGACCCCTCACATCCTAGACTCGACCCCTACATCCCAGACTCGACCCCTACATCCCAGACTCGACCCCTACATCCTAGACTCGACCCCTACATCCTAGACTCCACCCCTACATCCCAGACTCGACCCCTACATCCTAGACTCCACCCCTACATCCTAGACTCGACCCCTACATCCTAAACTCGACCCCTACATCCCAGACTCGACCCCTACATCCTAGACTCGACCCCTACATCCTAGACTCCACCCCTACATCCCAGACTCGACCCCTACATCCTAGACTCCACCCCTACATCCCAGACTCGACCCCTACATCCTAAACTCGACCCCTACATCCCAGACTCAACCATTGTCCCAGAGGAGCTCTCCATTCACCGCCAGGACCCGACAATAACTTCTGGAAAGAGCAGGGGGGCGTCTGCTTCATGATCAACAACAAGTGGTGCTCAGATGTGGAGATCATATCTACGGACTGTTCCTCTAATCTAGAGCAAAATATGATCGAATGACGTCCTTATTATCTCCCAAGGGAGTTTACATCGGTTGTTCTCACAGCGGTGTACAGACCACCACCCCAAGAACTAGACGAGGACCGAGACCTCACGGCCGGAGGCTGCTTTTATTGTGGTCGGGGATTTTAACCACGCCAAACTGAAGAAAGTCCTGCCGAGATAACACCAACACATCAGTCACATCTTGAGGAAGAGACCGGCGACGTTGAAAACAGCCCTTCCACAACTACTCGCTGACTGCTCACGTTACTCACGTTAACTAGCGGTCCACTTCCGTGTTTTGGTACGGTTGGTTTTCACACCTGATGCGAACCGTACCCGAGTACACATGAAACCGAACTCCAGACCACCTTTTCAAGTGTACTCGAGGACGGATTGACGAACCGTACCCGAGTACGGTACGCAGCGTTCACACTAGTCAACAAACTGGACTTTGGGGACAAGTGTACTCGGATCCGGGCCCGGGTCCCTGATGTGGAAGCACCCTCAGTGAATAGCATTAAATCAAGTCACTATGTGCATTGACAGAAGGGTTAAAGTTAAACAGTCCGTACAGGCCGTAGTTCAGAGCTTCAGTATGTGTGCAGTCCTTGTATACCTGTGTTATAACTGTTGGGCTGTAATGAGAGTCCTGGAGGCCTCGGAGCTCCCAGGTGTCTCAGTGACCTGCAGGTTAATAGAATTAAAAGCTGCAGTGAGGCGTTCAGGGGCCGACGGACAGGGAGACGCTCCCTTTCCCTGGAGAGACTCCAGCCTTCAGACCAGCCAACCTTTTATCCATCCTATTATCCATCATATTATCCATCCTTTTTATCACATTATAAATGTGAGTTCTGGAAAGGCTTTCCAAAAGACTTGGCAGCTTGTTTGTCAGTCGGTGTTCTGGTTCCTACTAAAGGTGTTGGATGGGTTTGAGCTCCGGGTTCTGTCGAGTTCTTCCACACCGAACTGGGACAGCCACTTCTTTATGGACCAGTTCTTTTCTTCATTGGGGTGTTGAAGGGTCATACTGTGTTTTATGGAGTGATTCAAGTTGTGAGTGCTCAGTGAAGTTTCATGGTAGTCCGTCTTTTAGATCATGATATGTTTTTATGTTCAAATGTCAAACGATGGCAGTAGAGGAAAGGTTAGTTTAGGACCATGAATGTCTGAATTTCATCAGAATCTAGTCAGTAGTTGTTGAGTTTTCTTGCTGTGGACCAAAGTATGCTGGAAAATCTGAAGTTTCATCATGCGTTGACAGTGAAGTGTAGATCCCTGTAGAT
Source organism: Sebastes miniatus (assembly GCA_916701275.1). Taxonomy (NCBI): domain Eukaryota; kingdom Metazoa; phylum Chordata; class Actinopteri; order Perciformes; family Sebastidae; genus Sebastes; species Sebastes miniatus. Next base: position 501,420 of record CAKALS010000016.1, read on the forward strand.
CCCAGGAGCTTTCATTAGCGCCTGTAATCAGCGTCTGATAAACATCTATTACTGGGCCTCTCTCTTTGCTCCCAGAGGGTTAATTACCATCAGGAACTGTTAAGATAAGTGTCACAGTGGACCTCATTAATGAGAAACATTAACACTCATTACTGGCTGCTGTGGCAACTGGAACACTGGTGGACCTTTAGGGGGCGGTGTAACACTTTATAGTTAAAGTGTTTTGGTTGTTAACTGTTCACAACAAAGTTTTATGTAAATGCAAAACTCTGATATTCCAGAGAGCACAGAGAGTCCAGTTCCAGTTGGTTTATAGTGTGATGTAGTCCTGCTCCTGGACAATCAGAGTTATAATCACGTTTATTGGTCAAATATACCGACACATCCAAAGGAAAGACACTCAGTGTGCTCCAATCCACGTATTTCCGGAAGTACACTTCAGTGTAATGCACTGTGTGCACGCTGTACTTACTTGAGTAGTGCGTGAATTCAACAGGGTAGGGTCGTCTCTAATCGAATACTCTGCGGCGCACATATCGGAAATGACAACATTTCAAAAATACCCGCTACCCGCCAAAATATCTTCTTCTTCTTCTTCTTCTTCTTCTTCTTCTTCTTCTTCTTCTTCTTCTTCGGGGTTTTATGGCAGCTGGCATCCTTTGTGTTGCTGCTGCCTCCTTCAGGTTTTACCCGTCTACTACACGCCAAAACATCTGCCTGCTTTGTTGATCAAGAATACACAGAAAATGAAAGTAAAGCCGAAATTACGTTTCCAACGCCTACGTCTACAATGTGTCCTCCTGTTGGCTGAAAATGCAGCGGTATGTTTACGTATTGTATTGTTTTATTCTGTAATCTACGTAGCCCACAGACATCTAAGGTACGTTGTTCAGCACCTGCAAAATCTCGGGCATCATCTGCCGCCATTTTCACCAATAGTGATCGTGGCTCCGCCCCTTCCGCTGCGTCGCCAAGATGGCGACAATTGAGTGTGAAAAGTGTCCAGCGTTCCACACTCAACGATCTGACCGTTTTGAGTACAACATCCGGGTACTTTGAGTGCACTGCATTTTGTCGTACTTCACAGTGTGAACGCACTTATGCAGAATAGTAAGTGTAAGTACGGGGTAAGGGGAGTGACGCCACGATCACAGCTCCAGTAAAGGCCAAAACGCTGTCAAACAGTGTGGAGAAGTGGTTTTCTATAAGAGCTGCAGTGATACATAGGCTACTACAGCAGCGGCCTATTACATACAATATAATATCATAATAATAATAATACTGTCTCATAATACAGCTCAGCCTTCCTCTATAGATCAGAGGGAATCCAAAACGTATTATGAGATAATGCAAAATCCAGGTTCTCTGTATAAGCCTTATTAACATCTGGTGACGTAATAAATCACATTAACTCATTAACAGGAATGTTTTAATGTGTCATAGACAGAATATAATAACACACTGTATACATATTAAGGACTGAATGAGGCTTTGTACTGAATGTGATGTTAGAGGTCTGCAGTGTTCAGGGATCAGTGTGTTGTTCTGTAGCTCCATCTGCTGCTCTCTATCTACTACTGCAGAGTCCAGTTACTACTGGGACCACATCAGCACACTGACAACAACTCAGGCCTAGAGGGCTTTAATCTCATAGTTCTTACAGTAATGAGTCTGCATGTGTTTATAACATGGTCCTGACTGCCCTTCACATACACAACATACAGGACAGACTGGTTAGCAGTGGTGGTTCTGACCCATTTAACCCTCTGAGACCCACAATAGAGACGTTTTAGTCTCTTTTAGGGTGTCCAGGTTGTCTTTAGGGGGAGATCGCAGGTCAACAGTAGATGTCACATAGAAGTGGTGTACATCATCTGAAAGCTGGAACTTGAAGATTAATCTGAGATGCTGCTCAGCACTGAGGGTCAAGTTGTTCTATAGTCATAAATCAGAAATGAACATGAATGAATTAAATAACTTGTGAAAGTGTATTAGGGTTTAGAACATTATGACAGACAGATACACGTTTTAAAATATTAGCTTTTTTAAGTTTCAGTGTGTGAACTTTGTTTCTCTGCAGGTTGATGAAGGTGAACTTTCTTCTTGTTCTTCTCTGGTTCTTCGTGTCGATCGGCGCCGGAGATGGTTCAGCGGGTAAAGATGCCGACCGCCAACGTTGAGGCCGTGGGTTCGATTCCTGTCTGAGGTACGCCACACAGGAGTGTGTGTGATGAATGTGTGTGTGTGTTGGTTTCATTTGTCGGCAAACAATTTCAAACGCTGCGATCACGAAAGCCGTTCGTTGAGATTTCACGTCGATTTCAACTTGCGAATTTACAAATTTACAACATCGTCCAACAAGGAGGAAACAGAAGACGTAAGTCCAAGAGAGCCCCGGTGGTGGAGCAAGCCAGCTGGCTTGATGGGCATTTCTTAAATATGTAGTATGTAATGAGCGTGTAATTAAGGTCATTATGTACGATATCGGCCTCCAAACCGCCAGGTCAATTATGTCACAAATTCTGAAGAAAAAAAAGTCTCCACAAAGCTCCGCTGTTTTAATAATAAATCTTTAATGTATTTTATGGCATCAATGATGTGAAAATATGTAAATATGTCTTTTGACAAATGTCCAACACCACAAACAGGATATAATATATAACAAGAAGTTACAGGGACAAAATATGGCATTTCTTCTTTTTTTCATTGTGAAGACTACAAACACTGCAAAACATGAAAAGTTGAGTATAATTGTTTAATATTGTGGATTAATAAAGTTTAACCTTCTTTCAAATTTCTGATCCATTAAATTTGGTTATTGAATAATTGTGACCAATCTGCGTACTCATCTGGACATGTTACCTCTCAGGGCTTCCGTAGATTCACTAACTTCAATGTGACTGATGATAATAACACTCGTATTCATATAAAACGTGAGGCAAACTAAATGTTTCTGATAGTGAGATTAATGTGTGTTCAGTTATAAGACAAACAGTCATCATGTAAACAAATCTATTATTTCATCGTTTTGATCATCACAAACAGATGGAAGCCTGGCACATTATTTAATGTTGTATTCATCTATTAAATACATTTAATGTTGTATTCATCTTGTGAAACAGTTCTAAAACCAGCTTGGACTGGAGTTTAGTTTGAGATCATTTCTTTTAAACAAATGTGATTAAACATCGAGCTGCGTAAAACGTCTCCTTTTCCTTCGTAGTTCTTTTAAGATCTCCTCAGAAAAAGATCAATTTCTCACAGCTGTATGTGAAGCTGTGATGTTTAAATAAACATGTTTGGTTTGTGATGCATTTGAAGTTAATTTTCAGGTGTGTGCACGTTCCCATCAACAAAAGATACAACAGCTTTTTAAATGAAAACGTGCCAATAAGTGTGTTTGTAGAGAGATAAGACCCTGTGGAGACTCTTATTTCTCTCATTCCAACAACACATTCACATCTTTTCTTTGACACATTCATCAAACAGCAGTTTCTCTTCCTCGGTTCACTTTGACTTCTCTTTCTCTCTGAATCTGAATCTGATTTTAACAGAATTCACCAGAAAATCACTAGAGAACAAGAACCTCATTAGTTTGGTTTCTGGTTGATTCTCTTGAGCAGAAATGGCGTTACCATGGCAACTTTACAGAGAAGTCGACTTGACTTTGGCAAATCAGTAAGAATTTGATGCTGTAATGCAGATGTTTCTAGAAACACGTTACGAACGATGCTTGGGGAAGAAAAATATAATTTTGTGCAACTGGACGCTAAACTCTCAAATGCAACACAGAGCATCACGTCATTTACAGCTCAGTCGAACAGCAGTTTGTGAAATAGTCATGAAATTGACTATTGATGTACTGATTCGTGTACAGAGACACAACTTCCACATCTGTTACGTGATGGTCATCCGTCCACGTAGTTGTGAACCGGGAAGTATAAAGAGCGATGAACGCTGCGTAGGGAGAAGGTCGGGGTGGATGGGTGGGTCTCCAAATACCATACTTTCACCCAGGAGACCGATGTTGGTGCCCCGTGTGAGGCCAGAAGTCAACGTGGATTTATTTGTCACGTAACTTCCGTACATAAGTTACGGCACTTACGGTGTTATTTTAACCCAAACCGCCATCTTGTCCTAAACCTAACTAAGTAGTTTTGCATAAACCTAACCAAGTTGATCTTTTCCTAAACCTAACTAAGTAGTTTGTTGCCTAAACAAGTAGTGTGGAAATTGAGCCGTGTATCACATGTTGCTGGACATTCGTAGGAAAAAGCACAAATAACATGTCGTTGAAAGTTGTGCTGAGAGTCACAAGAAAAAAGGGAAATTCATGTTTATGAACACGAATCAAATAGATTAAATTTCGTGACTATTTCACGATCTGCCGTGAGACTGTGACGTCATTTGACTCCCATAGAAAACATCAAACGTGTGATCCAGACAGAAGAAGTAGTCCGGGTTCAGTACCGGGATATGTTGTTGTTTTTGGAGACAGTCGCTGTGCCTCAGTGCTGTGGATGTTTCCTGATGGGTGAAACCCACAATGACAATGAAGATCATGCTATTGGATTAAAATCTCTCCATATTTGATGAGATGTTTTCAAAGCATTAGAAATGATCTGTGGCCTTTTGTTGATTATTTTACAAACTCTGATATATCCACATATCTGTGCAAACTCATCCGATAACACTTCATTTTACAGGTCCGCAAACTTCATGGTTATTAGGTGATAATTAGAAAGTAACCTATTGGACATTTCTTAGGAATTAATGCCAAATTAGCCCAATATTTACCTCAAAGTTTACTGTATATCTCACCATTGTGACTTATTGTCTACACAGATGTATCCTGGTAGCTGATGTCATGATTCAGGGAGTTATTTAAGACATTTATTATTATTATCTATTTATCAGCAGACATGTAAATTATCCGCTATTGGGAAATAGTGGAATATAATTATTAAATAATGTTTATAACAAAGTCATTTTCGATAAATATTGAGGTAATTTGGCAGTAATTCCTAATAGGGTACTTGCTAATTATCACCTAATTACCATGAAATGTGTGGACCTGTAAGATGAAGTGTTACCACTCATTTAGTCTCTTTCCAACCCTCACGTCTACGTTTTCTGGTGGAAATCATTATTTGCAAAGATACCGGATAGAGTATCGGTTTATGGCGGGTACGGTAGATTGAACCTTTATCTGAAAATTTCTATTTAAACAAAACCATCATTGTTCACTTGTTCGGTGAAAATGAAGACTGATTTTAAACTTTTAGCGGGCAACCGACTCGCCACCGTCACACCCTCACGGAGCCGGATCTCCATCAGATGGCTTTCCCCAGGATGAGGATGCTCATGAGGAAGACCATGATGAAGAAGAGCCACATGAAGAAGCGATCCATGACCTTGGCGACCTTCCTCCACTCCCCGATACGCAGCTGAGCGGCTCGCTGGTCCTGGTACGAGTTGGCAATGTACTCAACGTTCCTGCGTAGTCCCTGGTGCTGGCAGACACACTGGGTTCTCACCAAGATCTCCCTCCTTCTCTCCCCCCCGGCGCCGCCTCCTCCTCCGTCACCTCCTACGCCTTTCTTTTCCTCCACATGCTCTCCTCCTCCTCCTGCTCCTCCTGCTCCTCCAGCGTTGGACTCCTCCGGCTCCCCTTCAGGTCCTCCAGCAGCTCCTTCCTCCTCCGAGTGGTCGATGGTCACAAACAGATCCTCCTTCCAGTCCGTCTGGTTGGTCGGATCCCGTCCTAGCTTCAGAGACTCCCCGTCCTCCTCCACCCTGCCCCCCCACACCTGCCCGTTCACATCCCAGCTGGTTCCTTTGGGGTTGCTGCTGTTGGCCGACGGGGCTTCGGACTCCTCCTGAGACAGAGGTTGTTTCCTGGACGACGTCCCGCCGAGGCAGTTCTCTCCGACCTCGTAGACGAAGCAGATGCGGGCGAGGTAGTTGAGGATGAAGCGTTCGGCCCACCGCGGGACGGGACGGGCCTCGGGACCGCAGTGGTGGATGTTCATGATGAAGATGGTGAGCGCTGTTGATGCAGTGACCATCGTCATGGTAGCGATGTAATACTTTCCTGTTGAAGAAGGGAAGTGAAGATCAGTTAGAGTTCAAAATGCTCATACAGTTAAATCTTTAAAGGGTAAAAGGGAGACACTGGGGAAACTCTCGCTAGATCGTTGACCTCAAATATTCAAGGTTAGAATAGGTCGTCGGGCAGCGAGTCTTGCAAGAGTTTTTGCAGATCTCAGATCAGATTTTGTGGTTTGTGACCTCTTGAAAGTCTCAAAGACAAATGTCAGCTTTTGCCAGAAGAGTTCCTTTCAGCCAGAAAAAGTGAACAACATCAACTTGTTTCCTAAATATTGAAACTAAATCACAAAATTAATCTTGTTAAAAGGGGTTAATTTTGTCCCCTCACACCTCAAAATACTTGAATGACAAACTAGGGATGCATCGATACCACTTTATTCAGACCGAGTACAAGTACTTACATCTGGGTACTCTCCGATGCCGAGTACCGATACGAGTACTTCTCTGTGCCTAAAGAGCCTCGTTAACAGCCAGCTGGAGGGTGTGAGCGACACACGGCAGACTGGGGAGTCCCGCATACGAGGCGGTGCGCCGAGCAATGAAAGTGAGGGCCGGCGCGCGTTGGGCCCAAAAATACTTTTTCCCGTAGACTTCCATTGGGAAAGAGACGTCTGTAACTCAGAGGATCATTTATTTGTTGAGGTGAATCAACTCCCCTGGATGAACACTCTAATAGTCCTGATTTAAATGAATCCAGAGTTCCTTCCTCTGTTCATGTGGATGAGACCCAGACCGAGGCTGGAGCGAGGGCTGGGAGGAGGAGTTAGCAAGCTGTGACGGAGTTCAACCAAGTCACATCTTAAAATCTACTTTACTTTATACTGGAATGAGTTTTCAGCGTGTTTCTATGTTTATCTTTGACAGAGACAGTTATTTCTGGTCATACAATGTAAGTTTAGCATGTAGTTAACAGTTGTACTCGTTGTACCTCTTCAGTACAGAAGGTTCTGAGAGGATTAACTGCTGTTGGCGACACTGAGACCTGAAGGTTGAACTTCTGAGAGATCATTGATTCCTTTTAAATAACCGCTGACGGGCCTCATCGACCTGCAGCCCTCCTCCTTCACTCTGCTGTTAGCCAGCAGATATCAACACGCTGTTTACTGCCGGGCTCAGAACCAGAATCTTTAGAAACACAAAGACATCACACACAGGAACTGCAGATCTGCTGGTCTGGTAACCTTCTCCTCCTGAACAACAGGAAACTGTATCTCAGCTTATCCAACATTCATTTAAAACTCATCCACGTACAGTCTCCTCTGATCTGAGGCTCTTATTCTGAAGGGGGGAGGAGGAGGATGCAGGTGCAACATACCAACCAGTTGCAGGTTTAACACCACATCCAGCCTGGGAACGCCAGGAACGTCGCCTGCGTCATATTTATCGCGTGGCGGCTGTGTGATTGACGCGTCGGGCGTTCTTTCTTCCTACATAGAGTTTGCCTTTTAATGGCCGTTTCATTTCATTATAAATGTCATTTCTATTTATTTTAGACAGAGAAAGGTTCAGAAACGTGTGGTAATTTGTAAATAATAGTAATAATCCACAATTAAAACCCCGTACTATATTCATTCATGGAGCTCTCCAAGTCACTGCATGTTCTACAACACTGTCCGGCACATATTTCAGAATAAAAGCCTTGTGTTAACAAATGAAGGAATTCTGTCCACAGAAAAAACGTTTAAAGGGCTTTTATTTTGAAATGAAAGCAGGAAGTGTTGATTTAAAAATAGGTCTTTACTTTTTTTCATCTCCGTAACATATTCTACAGATAGAGACATGGAAACTGTAGTAATGTAGCTGATATGATGTTAATATACAGTCAATAGATCACCTTCACTGTCTGTTGCTGCTGTGAACCGCACGCTCCAGACGTTCCCAGAGTGATGGTTCAAGGACCAGTATGCAACATTTAGGGGATCTATAAATAGAATATTTATAAGTATGTTTTCTTTAGTGTATAACCACCTGAAACTGAGAGTGCTTTCACATCAGGGACCCGGGCCCGGATCCGAGTACACTGGTCCCTAAAGTCCAGTTGGTTTTATTTGTGTGAATGCTCCGTACTGTACGTGCACAGGTGGTCTGGAGTACGGTTCATGTGGACTCGGGTACGGTTCACATGAGGTGTAACGCAACGCCCCCTAACAAGACTCCTGAGTCCTCTCACCTATCAGCGGGACGCTCTCGGAGGGCGGCATGCTCTCAGCCACCAACAGCTGAAACACGGTGAGGGCCAGCAGCACCGTGACGCCCAGAGACACCTTTTCACCGGAGTCGGCCGGCAGGTAGAAGCCCAGCGGAGCCAGAAAGGAGATCATCATGCAGGGGATGAGGAGGTTGAAGATGTAGAAGGAGGACCGTCTCTTCAGGTGGAGGCTGAAGGTGATGTCCGGGTACGGGTCTGAACAGCAGCCGTACAGGATGACGTTCTTCTTCGCCGGCATGCCCAGAACCTGCGTAGAGAAATCATTAGATTTAGTTAAATTAGATTCAGGAATGAGGTCTTAGTTTGAGCAGGTCACCTCTCACCTCCCACTCCACGTTGGGGACAAAGTCGGCCAGGTCGGCGGTGTCCAAGGCGTTGAACAAGTCCATCTGGTTACCGTTGTGAGTCCAAGATCCGAAGGTCAGGTGACACTGCTGCAAGTCGAAGGGGAAGAAGGCCACGTCCACGGAGCAGGAGCTCTTAGTGATGGCCGGCTGGTCCCACATCACCTTGCCGTCGTTACTTATAACCACGTTGGTCTCCATGGAGCTGGAGAACTCGTCGTCTGCACTGTGGAGGAGGAAGAAGAGCAGGAACAGGAGATCAGAGAAGGTCATAACAGGTCATTAATCAGTCAGATACCACCTTCCTGTTATACAGCACTATGTCACCTACCTATTATACAGCACTACGTCACCTACCTGTTATACAACACTATGTCACCTACCTGTTATACAGCACTATGTCACCCACCTGTTATACAGCACTACGTCACCTACCTGTTATACAGCACTATGTCACCTACCTGTTATACAGCACTATGTCACCCACCTGTTATACAGCACTACGTCACCTACCTGTTATACAGCACTACGTCACCTACCTGTTATACAGCACTACATCACCTACCTGTTATACAGCACTATGTCACCCACCTGTTATACAACACTATGTCACCTACCTGTTATACAACACTATGTCACCTACCTGTTATACAGCACTATGTCACCCACCTGTTATACAGCACTACGTCACCTACCTGTTATACAGCACTATGTCACCTACCTGTTATACAGCACTACGTCACCTACCTGTTATACAGCACTACGTCACCTACCTGTTATACAGCACTACATCACCTACCTGTTATACAGCACTATGTCACCCACCTGTTATACAGCACTACGTCACCTACCTGTTATACAGCACTATGTCACCTTCCTGTTATACAGCACTACGTCACCTACCTGTTATACAGCACTACGTCACCTACCTGTTATACAGCACTACGTCACCTACCTGTTATACAGCACTACGTCACCTACCTGTTATACAGCACTATGTCACCTACCTGTTATACAGCACTACGTCACCTACCTGTTATACAGCACTATGTCACCTTCCTGTTATACAGCACTACGTCACCTACCTGTTATACAGCACTACGTCACCTACCTGTTATACAGCACTATGTCACCCACCTGTTATACAGCACTATGTCACCCACCTGTTATACAGCACTACGTCACCTACCTCTTATACAGCACTACGTCACCTACCTGTTATACAACACTATGTCACCCACCTGTTATACAGCACTACGTCACCTACCTGTTATACAGCACTATGTCATCTTCCTGTTATACAGCACTACGTCACCTACCTGTTATACAGCACTATGTCACCTACCTGTTATACAGCACTACGTCACCTACCTGTTATGCAGCACTATGTCACCTACCTGTTATACAGCACTACGTCACCTACCTGTTATACAGCACTATGTCATCTTCCTGTTATACAGCACTACGTCACCTACCTGTTATACAGCACTACGTCACCTACCTGTTATACAGCACTACGTCACCTACCTGTTATACAGCACTACGTCACCTACCTGTTATAGAGCACTATGTCGGGTCTCCATACGTAGCTGCTGGGGATGCGGATGGTGTCGAGGCCGTCGTAGTCCTCCTTCTTCCAGGTGAGGTAGGCATCCATCCACACCTGGCGGACCCACAGGTAGGTAGTCAGGATCTGGTTCCGCTCATCCTGGTGAAAGGACATGTTCACATCAGCCAACCAGAGGACGGCGTGTCAGGGTCACGTTTAGCTCCGCAGAGACGTGAATATTACACGTCTTTATTAACGTACGGTTCCAGCAGGGGGCAACGATGACTTGATCTTTGACTTAGCATCAGGAGAGAAAACCACTTAGTTAGGGTAAGCCAAAATGTCACAAGTACGTAAACTAAGTAAAACACGTACAGAAACAACGCAACAGTTCGTGACACGTGACAACCGTCACTAACGTATCTTGCGAAACAAAACACTCATCTCGAACACAGGTCTCCCGCTTCAAAGTCCTGTGTTTGCTGGGTCGGGGAAAAAGTCACGGTTGGGCTTAAAATAAATACGTAAATTAAGTAAAGCACGAACGGAACAACGGAACTGTCGGATGAAAGTCGGAAAAATGTCCGAAACATATCCGAAAAAAGGCCTAAAAATTTCAGAAATAAGTCCGAAATAAATCTGTTTAATTAATTATCTGAAATGTTAGTAAAATGTCCGAAAAAAAGTCTGAACAATATCCCCAAAAATATCAGAAACATGTCTGAAATATATCCGAAATAAAGTCTGTTTAATGTCTGAAAAATTTCAGATATATATATGTAGCGTCAGATTGACTCGCTTTCTTCCGGTTGGACAGGCGGGTCTATATCACGCTTTGCCGTGAAGCCGGGCTGCATCATTACAACATGAATTAAGACACCATGAACATGAACATCTGGATGTTGGCGGTCGGGGTTGTGATTACCATGTCGATGATCTGGGAGAGCGTGATCTGCAGCGTGACGTTGATGATGTGGTCGGTGTCCTCCACCGGACGCAGAGCGTTGGTGTAGTTAGTGAACAAGTCAGTCAGCAGCTTCTGAGCGTAGCGACCGTGAGCGGCCAAACACACTGGAGAACAGAGAGAGAGAGAGACAGAGAGAGACAGAGAGAGAAAGACACAAAGAGAGAGAGAGAGAGAGAGAGACTTCTTTATTAAACCAGGTAGTTTGAAAGTCTGTCACTGAGTGATGAAGTTACACGATTGGTCAGCTGAGTGTTGGAGCTTCCGCATTGGCCGTTGCTCTTTCACAATGAAAAGGCGGGAACAGTACTTTGTTCAGCGCGATGCGTCCGACTCACCAAACTTGGACCAAGTTGTGAAACGATCTAGTTGTAAAGTGAAACCAGATCAGCAGTAGTATCATCGCCTGTTTCCCTCTTAACATGTTATCAGAAGTAGACTTGGGTTGATGGTTTAGACGGAAGGACTTCTGCATATTGGTTTCTGGACAATATATGTCATTGTTTAGTGTTGTTAATTGATTTACAATAATACATATATACATACATTTACATAAAGCAGCATATTTGTCCACTCCCATGTTGATAGGAGGATTAAATACTGGACTAATCTCCCTTTAAGGTTCATTTAGAACAGATAAAACATGTGTGTTTAATCCCAGTGAACCATTTGAATGGATGGTCGGCCCTGAACTCTTCATGTGAACCTGTTGGTATGTTGAATGCTACGAGGTTACATCGTGGCTACAGTCCTTTTCTCTGCTGCTTTATTCTCTGTCCTGATTTTCTTTTAATCCTGAAGTGTCTGATATCTCCATCAGTCTGAGCACACACACATCCCATAATAACACACACACACACACACAGAAACCACATTTCCCTCTTCAATTAACCTGCTAATCAGCTAAAGGTTTTACACATTAATCACTAAACGTCTGCAGACTGATAATTCCTTTAAATCCTGTGACAACTAATGATGATGATGATGAAGGACAGAAACGATGCTGATGAGGGTCTGACCAATACTTTATGCAAAGTCACATGCACTATAAACGTGTTACTGTCTCCTATTCTAAAACGGTGTATCTGGATGTTTCTGCATCCTGGGGTCCATAAACAGTCTTTGAATTACATAAACTGTGTCTCACTGTAAAGCTGAGACTCTGGTGGATCCAATGAGCCCAACTGGATTCATGTGTGATGATGTTAGTCCTCATAGGAGACATTTCATTGACCTCACTGTATAAAATGACCTGTGGTGACCTCTAGGATAATCACAGCCTCATGAAACTTTACAGCCACAAACTAGAGACCTAGAGCATTCAGAGGATGGATGGATCAGACTAGAGACCTAGAGCATTCAGAGGATGGATGGATCAGACTAGAGACCTAGAGCATTCAGAGGATGGATGGATCAGACTAGAGACCTAGAGCATTCAGAGGATGGATGGATCAAACTAGAGACCTAGAGCATTCAGAGGATGGATGGATCAGACTAGAGACCTAGAGCATTCAGAGGATGGATGGATCAGACTAGAGACCTAGAGCATTCAGAGGATGGATGGATCAAACTAGAGACCTAGAGCATTCAGAGGATGGATGGATCAGACTAGAGACCTAGAGCATTCAGAGGATGGATGGATCAAACTAGAGACCTAGAGCATTCAGAGGATGGATGGATCAGACTAGAGACCTAGAGCATTCAGAGGATGGATGGATCAAACTAGAGACCTAGAGCATTCAGAGGATGGATGGATCAGACTAGAGACCTAGAGCATTCAGAGGATGGATGGATCAAACTAGAGACCTAGAGCATTCAGAGGATGGATGGATCAGACTAGAGACCTAGAGCATTCAGAGGATGGATGGATCAGACTAGAGACCTAGAGCATTCAGAGGATGGATGGATCAGACTAGAGACCTAGAGCATTCAGAAGATGGATGGATCAGACTAGTGACCTAGAGCATTCAGAGGATGGATGGATCAGACTAGTGACCTAGAGCATTCAGAGGATGTCCACCACTTCTATGTAATATCTACTGTTGACCTGGTATCTCCCCCTAAAGACCCACTGGACCCCCCTAAAGAAGACTAAAACAGGTGTGTTGTGGGTCTCCTGTGAGAGTTTGAAAAAGACCAGTAAAATGCAGAAGCTAAATGACGTCAGAACCTCAACATCAAACAAACCTCCAGCGTCTTTATTTCAACGTGTTCATCGGTGTTTGATTTGGCAAACGGTCCAAACTGTGAAGATAAAAGCAGCTGGGGACGTTCAGCATCCATAAACTGTCTGATCAGATCAGAAGAACACTGGAAACATGTGATGTAATATCATTCTAGTTTATCTCCTCCAGTGTTAACGTCAGAGGAACGTTCCCTCAGAGCAGATAAAGACTCGTCTCCTCCATCAGGCTGATATCTCATCCTGTAACCATAGAGGTAAACAGTGAAACAGCCAGCACACTTCAGTCCTGTAAAGTGTTTAGAAGAATCTGTTAAAGACAAAGACGTCTCTATCAGCTGCAGTCAGTCGTCTTTAGACAGCTGAGGAATGAAGTTCAGTCGCCAGAGGAACGTCCTGGAGGGTTTCAGTGAAACGTGTTGTTGGCTGTTTGAACACATGATGAAACGTGTTCGTCATTTCATGGAGACTTTAAGAACAACAGCTTCAGACTGAGGGGGAACAGAGGAGCTGCTGGAATCAAAGTAACACATTAAAACATCTATAAACATGTTCTAGTAGAAACATAGAATACAGTTTCACCTGAAAATAACCCTAGTATGTCCTCTTTAATAAACACTTTCTCACCATTAACCCAACATTTACTTTCATCATTCTGCGTTCTGAAAGTCAGGTACCAACGTTTTGCAGACTTTATGAGTATCTGTTCCGACTTCAGGAGGAGGTTACAGTCCGAAAGATTCCTCCAACACCACATGAATGAAGCATCAGACACAGCTAGTGTTCTCACAAAAGGCTCCTATATGTTCATTAGCAGGGCTAACTGGTCACTGGTACATAGGCTGTATATAAGAAGTGGACGGAGTCACCGTGACGTCACCCGTTGGTTTGCTGCTGCTCAGGTTCGGCATTTTGGCCGTCGACATCTTGTTTATTTTGGAACCAGAAGGTACCTGAGAGGATGGAGCTAAGAACAACCGAACGCTGAATAATCTTCAATACAGCATGATGTTCACTTAGTAAATGATGGTCCCATTTAGAGTCAGACAGACCATAAAGCAGGGGATGCTTTAGGGTGGGGCTACCGGGTGATTGACAGGTCGCTACCACGGCGTTGTCCGGTCTGGGAGTTGTCCGTGTTTTCGTCTTACAGCTTTAACTTTGAAGTTTTCACTTCATCAAAGTTAATTAGAACATTTTGGTCGCCTATAAATGTGTTATTCAGCGTTCGGTTGTACTTGGCTCCTCCCTCTAGGGTCACTTCTGGTTGCAGAAAAAACAAAGATGACGACGGATAAAAAACAAAGATGACGACGGATAAAAAACAAAGATGATGACGGATAAAAACAAAGATCACGACGGGCAAAATGCCGAACTTGAGGCTTCAAAACCGCAGTCCACCAATGTGTGTTGTCATGGTAACCACGACCACGTCTCATATCCAGTCTGTGGGTTAGACAGCTCCACAACAGTGAAGCCAGAACGAGTCGATCATGTTCATTTCATTTTGGGAAGCTGAAAATGTGATCGAGATTAATATTCTATTAATTGTGCAGCCTTAATGCAGGCAGACAAACACCTTATCATAAAGTAATATGAGTGATTCCTTTCTACTCAGGTTGTTTCATATAAAAGATCTTTAGAGGTCTTTAGAGGTCATCCAGGATTTCACAAGACAAATTACATTTTTTTGTGTGTAACAAGTATTTTTATATCTTTCTTAATCCTTTAATTATCTTCTAAATGAGCCGTCAGATTAATCTCAGGTCTCCAACCTGGACTCTAGTGAACCGCTGAGTTAATAGAAATATCACATGATAAAATGTATTCTGATCCAAACTGCTCTGAACACTCAACAACAAGATTAATAACTGAAGATGAGACATTAGAGATAAAAATAAACCCTCATACGGAGCTTTAAGAACATGCACTAAAAAGGAAGCACAGGAGACCACCGTCAGCTCAACGACCTTCAGATAACAGACATTCATATATCACTGGACTAAAGGAGGACGGAGGAAAGGTTCAACGTCTTCTGTACAAACATGGAGCTCTGAGGACGTCTCATTAAGAGAACCAGAACTGAGGACGTCTCATTAAGAGAACCAGCTCTGAAGACGTCTCATTAAGAGAAGCAGAACTGAGGACGTCTCATTAAGAGAACCAGAACTGAGGACGTCTCATTAAGAGAACCAGCTCTGAGGACGTCTCATTAAGAGAACCAGCTCTGAAGATGTCTCATTAAGAGAACCAGAACTGAGGACGTCTCATTAAGAGAACCAGAACTGAGGACGTCTCATTAAGAGAACCAGCTCTGAAGACGTCTCATTAAGAGAACCAGCTCTGAAGATGTCTCATTAAGAGAACCAGAACTGAGGACGTCTCATTAAGAGAACCAGAACTGAGGACGTCTCATTAAGAGAACCAGAACTGAGGACGTCTCATTAAGAGAACCAGCTCTGAGGACGTCTCATTAAGAGAACCAGCTCTGAGGACGTCTCATTAAGAGAAGCAGAACTGAGGACGTCTCATTAAGAGAACCAGAACTGAGGACGTCTCATTAACAGAACCAGAACTGAGGACGTCTCATTAAGAGAACCAGCTCTGAGGACGTCTCATTAAGAGAACCAGCTCTGAGGACGTCTCATTAAGAGAACCAGCTCTGAGGACGTCTCATTAAGAGAACCAGCTCTGAGGACGTCTCATTAAGAGAAGCAGAACTGAGGACGTCTCATTAAGAGAACCAGAACTGAGGACGTCTCATTAAGAGAAGCAGAACTGAGGACGTCTCATTAACAGAACCAGAACTGAGGACGTCTCATTAAGAGAAGCAGAACTGAGGACGTCTCATTAAGAGAACCAGAACTGAGGACGTCTCATTAAGAGAACCAGCTCTGAGGACGTCTCATTAAGAGAACCAGAACTGAGGACGTCTCATTAAGAGAACCAGCTCTGAGGACGTCTCATTAAGAGAACCAGACCTGAGGACGTCTCATTAAGAGAACCAGCTCTGAGGACGTCTCATTAAGAGAACCAGAACTGAGGACGTCTCATTAAGAGAACCAGCTCTGAGGACGTCTCATTAAGAGAACCAGAACTGAGGACGTCTCATTAAGAGAACCAGCTCTGAGGACGTCTCATTAAGAGAACCAGACCTGAGGACGTCTCATTAAGAGAACCAGCTCTGAGGACGTCTCATTAAGAGAACCAGACCTGAGGACGTCTCATTAAGAGAACCAGCTCTGAGGACGTCTCATTAAGAGAACCAGACCTGAGGACGTCTCATTAAGAGAACCAGACCTGAGGACGTCTCATTAAGAGAACCAGCTCTGAGGACGTCTCATTAAGAGAACCAGCTCTGAGGACGTCTCATTAAGAGAACCAGACCTGAGGACGTCTCATTAAGAGAACCAGCTCTGAGGACGTCTCATTAAGAGAACCAGACCTGAGGACGTCTCATTAAGAGAACCAGAACGTCCTCAGGTCCGCTCGTCTGTTTAAGGACGACTATACGAACATGACGTTGTGGATTGATCCGTCAATCAGGTGATTATTTAAGAAGTAATTATTATCAACAAAAGCCATTAAAGGACCAACATGTCGGTCCGTCTCTCAACACCGTCTGACTTCCTGTCTCTCAGCTCAGAGCTCATTGGTTCCTACTGAGGATTAAAAACACAGATATGTAGTTTAATCTCCTCAAACAGCTGCTGACTGTGGTTTCTATCACACAAACAGAGGAAATAGAGACTATTATTTACTATAATGAAACTATTCCTGCAGCTCAAACTGACCTTCAGACAGTTAAATCTGTTTAAATCATATTCTCATGTTTTGGTGTAATAATAATAATGTAGTTGTAACTGAATATGGACTGAAGGCTTCCTGCCTCTGAGTCCAACACCTTCATCCCAGGCAGGACATCCTCGCTACTGCAGGCCAGGTTCCATTAGATGTGACGTTGTTTATACAGACGGGTGACAGATGAAGGTAGAACCCAACAGTGAGGGTCTCAGTGAGGTGTTGGGAACGGCTTCAGTGCTACATGTGGATCTACTGGAGGGTGAACGTCATTATTACAAATATGTTCCCTTATTTGGTGTTCTGATGGTGATGGTGGAGAGCGCTGTTACTCCATAAGATCCCTCAGGTGTTCAACATACTAAAGAACCCCCTAGAACCTCTTTAATGGCCACTTGAACCCCCAAACACCCATTATCACCACCTAAAGGAGCTCTAGAACTTCCTCTGTGGCCACAGGAACCTCCTCAATGACCACTAGAACATCATCATGGACAATTAAAAGCTCCTCAATGACCCCTAGAATCTCTGTAAAGACAACTAGAACCTCCTCAATGGCCACTAGACTCCTCAGTGACAACTCAAACCTCCTCAGTGACAACTCAAACCTCCTCAGTGACAACTCAAACCTCCTCAGTGACCACTAGAACCTACTTAAGGGCCCTCGTGGTGGAGAAGAGTGTCGTTTAAGTCAGTGCAACAAAAACTTCCATAGGTGTTCAATATACTGTACATACAATATATATAAGAACCCCTAAAATCTTTTTTAGGACCACTAGAACCATCTACCGGACCCCTACAACTGCCTCAAGAGCTACAAGAACCACCAAAAGGGACCCCTTGAATCTCTTTAAGGAAAACTTGAATCTTTTCAAGGACCACTAGAACCTCCTCAATGAATACAAGAACCACCTAAAGGACCACTAGAACCTCCTGAATGATGACTTACCTCATCAATGGCTATAGGAACCTTCTGAGACTTCTAGAACCCCCTCAGTGAGCCCTAGAGCCTCTCCGGTAGCTACAGGGACAACCTAAAGGACTGCTAGCCTCTTCAATGACAACTAGAACCTCCTAAACACATACTAGAACCACCTAAAGGATCTCTAGGGTTCACCTTCACAAGCCAACATTCAGTCCGTTTTAATTGAACTCTGGTGCGGTTTGTTTCGACGGCCGCTTGTTGTTGTGGCGGCGGGGGAGGAGGAGCGGCGCCCCGGTAGACTACCAGACGTCTTCCCTTCTAAATGCAACGTTACAGCGTACCGGAGTGATCTCTCTCCGCCGTAGTCACGTAACGTTATAGCATTTAGAGCCGTAACGAAGTCTTGCATCACTTTTAAGTTTTAAAGCGTAGTCACTAAATCTGTCTAGATATTCCTCAGAGTGGGTCGATCATCCTGCTGTTGATCAGATCATGTTTATTGATCTGTGGAGCGTGACAGCTCGCCATCATCACCTAGCGCTGTGTGACTAGAATGAGTTTACCCATCAGGCCTCTGTGAGGACGAAGCACAGAAACCCGTCTGCAGAGAAGAGAGATAAAGATTCAATTACATATTAATTAGCGTTGGATTGACTCACATTCAGCCACTTTGATTATATCTCACTGTGGACTCAATGAGGAGAGCAACACCAGCAGAACACAGGAATCTACATCTGATCACCTACTAGAACTGATATTCAGATCCATTGATCGCCTGGATCAGCCCCTACTATCTACTAATAGATGATGACTTAGAGCTGATCTCCTATCAGGAGGATCATTAGGACCTGAAGTCTTCATGTAAATCAACCTGCTGCTCTTCCTCCTCCTCTTCCTCCTCTCGTCTCTGGTCGTTGTTCTGATGTGTTCACGGTTCACGGCGAGCTGCTGACTCAGCATCGACTCCCAGAGGAGCTAAAGTGTGAGCGCTAACAGCTCTGACATCACGCCAGCTGGCACACACACACAATGCAGCACCATCATCTTTATCATCATCATCTTCATCATCATCACCATCATCATCACCGCCGTCGTCATGGTAACCAGCCAGTCCATACATTCTGAGTGCACAGATGGACAGAGTGGCGTCCATCACAGCTAAGTGCAAACAACCAGATGATGGCATGTTAAGTCAATATGGTGTGTGTGTGTGTGTGTGTGTGTGTGTGTGTGTGTGTGTGTGTGTGTACATCACAGTCAGATCCAGTTTTATCCTGTTGATTGTTAAGCTCTTTACAGAGATCAGTAATACTCAATGATGACCTGAACCCCCTAAACACATACTAGAACCACCTAAAGGACCCTAGAGCCCCCTTAATGATGACTTCAGGTCCTCGCCGATTGGAGACGTGTAACCATGGTAACCAACCGCGTGTGTCCAAAACAACGGTTTGTGAGAATTAAAGTCTGAATTAATTATAAATATATATATTAACGCCTAGCAAAGTGAAATCTGAAACTTCCAGTTAAGCTGAAGCGTTATTGATGTTACAGAGCTGTCTGTCATCGTCTGTCATGAACGTTGTCGTCACTACTGCATTGCATTGTGGGATATTTCTGCCGCCGTAGTGTCCAGCGTTGCATACTGTAACACTTATGAATAGTATGTCATTTGCGGCTACCAGAGACGGCGAGTTGCGCCGGATGTAATTGATTTGCATAAAGTAGCCTCGACCTCAACTTTATGCAAATGAGGAGCGGGCGACGTGACGCCCCGTCTTTCGAATCACGCCGCCACGCTACCAGAATGCATTGCTGCACGGCTGCTTACATAGACAATGAATGGGAAGCGTGGAGAAGACGGAGGCTGTGGACCTTCACCCTCATTGAGGGAGAAGAATCATCAGTAAACAGTGAATCGGTCCGTTTCATTACGTTGTCTTCATGTAATCAATATATAATATCAGTTAGTTGGTGATCTGATTAGAGAGGATTCTGTTATAATAATAATCATCCGCTGATAGTGATCACTTTGACCCGGACAGACGTGATCATATAGGAGGTTTCCCCTGTGTAGAT
>CAKALS010000016.1:526583-714083 GCA_916701275.1 Sebastes miniatus
GTTGTCCATCGACTGCGAGGTTGGTGGTTCATCCCCCGTATATGTTGTCCTTGAGCAAGCACTTCACAGCAGCCCATTGCACCTAAGGATGGGTTCAATGATATTAACGAATCGACACAAATTTCTTTTAACGTCACTAATTTCTTTAATGCAGTAAAAGCAGTAAACAGAAACTGGTATCATATGAAAGCGAGAGGGGAAAAGCGTTCGTCCAATCAGGTGTCTAGTGGCAGCCCATCAAGCATCCGACGCCGGGAAGCGAGGCGATCTATCGCGATAAAAAACGCCCTTGTGGACACAAACCAGAACTCCTGCGTCTCTCAGGCGTGTGGCGTCCACACAGACAGCGTTTCTTTCCACATAGTTTGCCTTTTCATAATGACCATTTTATTTCATTATACTCTATTAATCTATGGAGCGGTGCAAGTCACTGCATGTTCTACAACACTGTCCTGCAAATATTTCAGAATAAAAGCCTTGTGTTAACAGATAAAGGGATTCTGTCGACAGACAAAACTAGGGCTGTCAAAGGTAACGTGTTGACGGAAATTCATTTTAACGCCACTAATTTCTTTAACGCATTAACGCAGCTTGTGATTTTTAGGTTGTAGCAGGTTCAGTTTTAAAGCTAGAGTGAAGATCCTGGTATCGTAGTAAACTAAACCTGATGAATCGGTACCAACCATGTCAGACTAGCTTGTCATGAAGGAGGTTAAATAACGCTCCAAACTTACACTAAATGTTGGCGAGGAAAAACTGTCATGTCCATGTTCAAAGGGGTCCCTTGACCTCTGACCTCCAGATATGTGAATGTAAATGGGTTCTATGGGTACCCACGAGTCTCCCCTTTACAGACATGCCCACTTTAATAATAATAAATATATACATACATTTACATAAATCTGCATATTTGTCCACTCCCATGTTGATAAGAGGATTAAATACTGGACTAATCTCCTTTAAGGTTAATTTAGAACAGATTGATTGTGTTGATTGACAAATAAAGCTTCTTCTTCTTCTTCTTCTTCTTCTTCTTCTCCTTCTAAACCTAGCTATAGCAGTTTTGATGAAGTGAAAGCGGTGGTATGTGACGAGTTGGGATGAGAACGTGTTGTGTTATCAGACAGGAAGAACAAACTAACACATTAAAGCATCTTTATTTTATCCAATCACCTGTCCGATGTGCATGAAACTCTGTCTCCAAACACAGCTCCAGAACATGACATTTAAATGAAATAATTCACCAAACTAACATCGGAACTACAGCACTGAAAGTCCTCGTCAACAACACCAACAGTTGTTGTTGTTGTCTAATAAAGATAAAACATCTGAGGTTGTTTATTGAAGGAGCTCTTCTGATTCTGGCCGGCATTGAACCATCCTGTAATGAATTCATCCTGCAGCCAAAAGCTCTCTGATCCTCTCATCATTGTTCAGGTGATTTATTACTGTTACCAGCTCATATATATATATGTATATTTATATATATATTTTATATACTGTATATAAGCAGGTGAATGTGATGAGCAGGAGGAAAAGAAGAAGCAGGATGTGGTTACACATGAACCTCCACTGAGGGGCGCCACAGATCTATTGTATTATCCACTGCATTAATAAATATATGAGTGAATAAATAAATAAATATGTCATTAAATGTAGCAAAAAATAATATTAAAAATAAATGTAGTAACCCTAACCCTAACCCATAAATTGATATTTCTGTTTTAATTTGCTTCTTTATTTATTTATCTTTGTATTAATTCCCATATTTATTTAATTTTCTGTTTAAATTTCTTTTTTATTTATTTGCATATTTCTTTTTTTAAATTTGTTTTAATTAATTTATTTGTTTTTGCATTCATCAATTTATTTGTATTATTTATTTATTTTATTTACATATAATCATATAATATATATTTATATACTTAGTTTTATCTTATAATTATAATTGTTTTATTTGATAATAATGACTTTTTTTATCTCATAATAATGACTTATCATTGGGGATTTTTTATTATTAAGGTTAGTTTAGACTCAATAAATAAATTAAATAATTTAAATGTAGCAAAAATAATATAAAAAATAAATGTAGTCATTAATTAATTGATAAAATGTGACATAAATTGATATTTATGTTTTAATTTGCTTCTTTATTTATTTATCTTTGTATTAATTCCCATATTTATGCATTTTTCTGTTTAAATTTCCTTTTTAATTATTTGCATATTTATTTTTGTTAATTTTTGTTAATTTATTAATTTATTTTTACATTCATTTATTTATTTTGCATTATTTATATATATATATATATATATGTATTATATATATATATATATATAATATAATATATATTTAGTTTTATCTTGTAATTATTATTTTTTAAATCTCATAATTATGAGTTGTATCTCATAATTATGATTATTATGGGGATATTCCTTTATTATTAAGGTTAGTTTTCATCTTATTTTGTATTTTTTAGGCGGAAATGGGCTATCATTGTATTAATTCCCTTATTTATTTACTTTTCTGTTTAATTTTCCTTTTTATTTATTTGCATATTTATTTATTTATAATAATATATTATGCAATATATATCTATATATTTAGTTTTATCTGATAACTATTAAAAAAAATGTAATCTCATAATTGTGACTCTTTTATCTCATAATTATGATTTTTTATCTCATAATAATGAATTATTATGGGGATATTTTTCTATTGTTAAGGTTAGTTTTCATCTTATTTTGTAGTATTTAGGCGGAAATGGGCTATCATTGTATTAATTCCCTTATATATTTACTTTTCTGTTTAATTTTCCTTTTTACTTATTTTGCATTATTTATTTATTTATTTATATACAATAATATAATATATAATATATATTTAGTTTAATCTCATAATAATGGCTTATCGTGGGGATATGTTTTATTATTATGAGTAGTTTTCATCTTATTTTGTAGTATGTAGGCGGAAATGGGATTCTACAGTCTCTGTTGCCAACGCATGACGTAATGACACGACTCCCCTCTCTGATTGGCTGAGCGGCCTGTCACTATGCGCCGCAGCGACCAATCAGAGGCGGCGGCAGGCGATACAAACCGTCCGCCGCCATGTTGTGTCTCCAGCGGAGCAGCGACGTCCGTCACCGTCACCGTCACCGTCACCGGTAGTAAACAAACCGACCGATAGATGACTTCACCGGCACCGGAACCGCCCGGGAGCTCACAGGAGGAACCATGAGCCGGCCGTCCTCAGCCGGAGGAGGCGGCGGTAAGGCTGGAGGAGGTAAACACGGAGGAGGAGGAGGAGGCTCCGGAGCCGCTCAGCAGGCAGCAGCAGCAGCCGGCGGGGTGAGCCCCGTGGCCGGTACCGGGTCCGATCAGGTGTCCGGTCCCGGTACCGTGTCCCTGCCCGCGGTGTCCGGTGGTCTCCCCGGTCTCCACGGTCAGTCCCCGGAGCTCACGGCTCTGTTTGAGTGCCCGGTGTGCTTCGACTACGTGCTGCCGCCCATCCTGCAGTGCCAGGCGGGTCACCTGGTGTGTAACCTCTGCAGACAGAAGCTCAGCTGCTGCCCGACCTGCAGAGGCCCGCTGACACCCAGCATCCGGAACCTGGCCATGGAGAAGGTGGCCTCCACGCTGCCGTTTCCCTGCAAGGTAACACACACACACACACACACACACACACACACACTAACACACACACACACAACAACACAACAAAACCACAGCAACACCACCATAACAACCCCATAACACCACCACAACAACACCACAACAACACCCATAACACCCCCATAACACCACCATAACAACACCCCCATAACACCCCCATAACACCACCACAACAACACCCATAACACCACCATAACAACACCCCCATAACACCCCCATAACACCACCATAACAACACCACCATAACACCACCACAACACCACCATAACAACCCCACAACACCCCCATAACACCACCATAACAACACCCCCATAACGCCCCCATAACACCACCATAACAACACCACCATAACACCACCACAACACCACCATAACAACCCCACAACACCCCCATAACACCACCATAACAACCCCATAACACCACCACAACAACACCCATAACACCCCCATAACACCACCATAACAACACCCCCATAACACCCCCATAACACCACCATAACAACACCACCATAACACCACCACAACACCACCATAACAACCCCACAACACCCCCATAACACCACCATAACAACACCCCCATAACACCACCATAACACCACCATAACAACCCCACAACAACCCCATAACACCACCATAACAACCCCATAACACCACCATAACACTACCAAAACACCACCACAACACACCCATAACACGCACACAACACACAACACCCCCACCAACACCACCACCATAACACCACCATAACGCACACAACACTCCCACAACAACCCCATAACAACCCCATAATACCACCACAACAACCCCATAACACCACCATAACACCACCATAACAAGCACACAACAACCCCATAACAACACCATAACACCCCATAACACCACCATAACAGCACCATAACACGCACACAACAGCACCATAACAACACCACTACAACACCACCATAACACCCCCACAACAACCCCACAACAACCCCATAACAACCCCATAACACCACCACAACACCACCACAACACAACCACAACACAACCATAACACAACCACAACACAACCACAACACCACCATAATACAACCACAACACCACCATAACACAACCACAACACCCCCACAACACCACCATAACACAACCACAACACAACCACAACACCACCATAATACAACCACAACACCACCATAACACAACCACAACACCCCCACAACACCACAATAACACCACCATAACATCCCCACAACACCACCATAACACCACCATAACACCCCCACGCACCATAACACAACCATAACACCCCCACAACACCACCATAACACCCCCACCAACACGCGCCATAACACAACCATAACACCCCCACCAACACGCACCATAACACCCCCACCAACACCACCATAACACCCCCACCAACACGCACCATAACACGCACACAACACGCTCACAACCCCCCCACCAACAGTATATTTTGCTGCACAATGAATACTTTTACTTTAAGTTCAGTATAGTTTAACTATATTTAGATTATAATACTTGTCACTGGGTGGTATTGGTACTTTTACTGCTGATAATACTCGGATACTCCAGTAAGGTTTAGAATGCAGGACTTTGACTCTTCGTGTAGTATTTTCTCAGGGTGGTATTAGTACTGGTACTGCAGTAGTACTTCCAGTGTGAAGGACTCAGTCAGAGTTAATTAGATCCGTTCACAGCTCTGAGATCAGCTGCTCGTGTTACTGTTGAAATAGTCATAGAGGCTGTCTGACTGTCAGATGGAGACTGGAGACTGACTGGAGGTGTTGGTGTGTTACTGAGTGTTCAGTTGTCTGAGTGTTGGTGTTAATACTTTATATATATATATATATATATTTATATTTCTTCATCTAAAACACAGACACTCCTCTGGTTACACAGTCCAGTTAAGAAGTTAATTATTCCAACTCATATTATCAGTAAAATAAATATTATATATTAATTATTTGGGTGAAACAACGTGTTTTAATTCATGTTTATAAATCAGATTTAAGACCAAGAAATCAAAGATCAGCTGGTGTAAATCATGTTAATAACTTAATAACCGTTATCATCATCATACTGATGATGAGCTGCTGCTGCTACACAGTAACCTGGTTCTTAACCCGGTTCTTAACCTGGTTCTTAACCCAGTTTAACGAGTTGTAAACAAACGCTAAGCGTAACTTTGCACTTGAGGTCGTTTACCTGAGCCGGTGTTGGGTCACGTGACCTCCTCATAAATGTGTCTATATATAATGTAATTATATAGAAATGTTAATACCTTTATTCACTATAACCAGCAATAACAACTGGAAGTGGAACAACAGACGTTCAACTATAACAACAACAACAAATACAAAAAATAATGAAAATGATAAAAAGAAAAAATATAAATAATAAAAATAAAAATAAATGAAAATAATATATATAAAAAATATAAATAAGAAAAATGGCAATAATGAAAATAATATATATATAAAATAAAATAATCAAAATAATCAAATAAATTAAAAAAAAGATAAAAAATGAAATAAAATAAAACAATAATACAAAATTAAAAATAAGAGTGAGTGTGTTGTTTACCCATCAGCCTTTGCTCTACTGCTGTTGGTGTGAGTGTGTTTACCCATCAGCCTTTGCTTCCTGAGTGTGTATTTGTGTGTGGTTGTCGGCCGCTGCAGGTTCATGGTGTGTCATTAATGTCTGTGTTGTAGTAACTGACTCTGACCACCAGGAGGAGCTCTTCCCTCCAGAGGAGAGCAACAACAGAACAGACTACACTAGCAGCAGCCTCAATAGACCACAATGCATTGCAGCTGTTTGAAAGCTGACTCTCTGTAGACTGAGTAGCTGTTTCTCCATCTGTGTTGCTATGGTAACATCCTGTCAGTCACACAGGGATGCTGTTGTTCATTGTTGGGTTACTGTTTCTGCTGCAGGTCGACGTGTCTCTCTTTAATATCTCTGCTCAGCATCAGCACAACTGAGTCACAGTAATAATTCATTTACAGGATTTGAAATCAAATCTGATGAAGTTCTTTGATCTGTGAGGTATTTTTAGGGCTGTACTGAATATATATATTTTTTTTCTCACATTTTTTATCTTTTCAAAATGTACCAAGTATTTATTACTCTTATCATGAGAGAGGACAAATATGCGGCTTTATGCAAATGTATGTATCTGCATAATAAATGCTAAATAAATAAAAATACATGCAAAAATAAATAAAAAAATAATAAAAATAAATATATGAATAAATAAATAAGTAAATGCAATAATAAATAAATCAATTCAAAACAAAAATAAATAAGTAGATTAATTTAAAAATTAATAAAAATAAATACATTTGAAAATTAATAAAAAAAAATTGCATTCATATTTTATTTATTTATTTGTCAACTCTGGTCTTCATTCCCGGCTCCGTGCAGCGGGTTTATTTATGACTGAAATTCATGCATAAATAAATAAAAAAAAGGAAGAAAACACATTTAAAAATGAATAAAAAATAAATACATAAATAAATAAAGGGGAAAAGAGTAGAAGAGTAAATAAATAAGGTAATGAGGACAAAGATAAATAAATAAAGAAGCAAAATAATATAGAAACATCAATTTATGTCACATTTTATCAATTAATTAATGGCTACATTTATTTTTAATATTATTTTTGCTTCATTTAATGACGTATTTATTTATTTATCGAGTCAGTTATTATTTTTTTATTCATTAATTTATTATTTTGTCAGGTTCTGTCCTCCATAGCGGTGGAGTTGGTATTGTCCGCCGTTGTTGATGTTTTTGGCTCATTACACTTATGGTCATCCGCTAACAGAGACAACGTTTCATTGACCTAAAACATCTGTATAAAAACATCTGTATACGGGTAGATGGTGAAGGTCAGAGCAGCAGGGGATTCTGGGACGACAAAAACAACAACACCACACGCATTTACACACAGGTACAACATGTGATGTAAACACACACTGCAGAGGGGGGGTGTTAACAGATGTGAGGAGGAGGAGGAGGAGGAGGAGGAGGAGGAGGAGGATCATCTCACTCGGTCGAGAGATACTGTCCTTTTATTCTCTCTCTCTCCGATTCCTTTCTCCCCACCCCCACTGTGTGTGTGTGTGTCTGTGTTAATGTGTGTGTGTGTGTGTGTGTGTGCTGCAGCGTCGTGGTGACGGCGCTGTGCGGCGGTCGGTTGGAGGCTGAATGTTTTTGCGCCGCTCATTCAGAGAGGACGAGAGACTGACAGCAGAGAGAGAGAGAGAGAGAGAGTGTCAGTGTGAGAGAGAGTGTGTGTGTGTGTCGCCGGACGGACGGACAAACGCCACACAGCTGAGAGTGTGTGTGTGTGTCAGTGTGTGTGTCAGTCGGTGCTTCGTCTTTTCACCACAGAAGAAGAAAACAGTTCTTTTTTCTTCTACTGCTGCTGCAGCAGGAGAGAGAGAGAAAGAGAGAGAGGGAGCGGGCGAGCGAGGTTCAGCTGCATTACTGCTGGTACGTGTGTGTGTGTGTGTGTGTGTGTGTGTGTGTGTGTGTGTGTGTGTGTGTGTTGGTGATGTTTCATATTTTGGTATCTTGACGTAAACAGGTGATTATTGATTTCATGTTCAGATCAGGTTAATTGATCGTTCAGAGTGAAGTCAACTTTTCTCGCGGCCTGTTAGTGATGTCACTTCTGGTAAATAAACTTGTGACAACACCGGTGTTACCGATTACACCGGACATGTTACAGGAAAAGATGACGGTCAACGGGGGCGGGAAAAATCCATCCATCCATGGTCAGCTCCATCGGGGCCGTTTCAATGCAGAGAACACAAATGTCAGTATCTGGGTGCTCTACAGTCGTAGCATCGGCCCATTTGACCACGGTGACGAGAGCGACGGCCGGCTCCACCACCACGTTACCGCCATACCAGAACCTTTCCTGCTAACTTTTTCACACTTTTTTTCGGATATTTTGCAGACATTTTTCACACTTTTTTTGTAAATGTTTCAGACATATTTTGGCCTTTTTTTGGACATTTCTTTTGCCATATTTCGGACATACGTTTGGCATTTTTTCAGCCTTTTTTATCTGACATATTCAGACATTCTTTGGACTTTTATTCCGACATATATCAGCCTTTGTTCTGACTTATTTTCAAACATATTTCGGCTTTTTTTCCTCACTTATTTTCGGGCATATTTAGACGTTAGCATGCAGCTTTAGCCGTCATGTCTAGCTCTGCTTTTCCTGTCAATGTGTGAAACCCAAAGTGTTTCCATCCTTTACTGGATGTGTAGTGTTTACCACGCTGGATTTAACATGGGAGGGTGCAGGTCGTATCCACGCTGACCCTCCAACGTTTTAGACTCTCTGAGGTTTGTTTTGGTTGACGGATACGGAACGGATATGACGTCACGTTACTCAGACTACCACAGTAAAAGCGGTAACTTCTTCTACCTCCACATAGACTCACATGAAGCAGATATATAGATTCTGACATTAAAACAACTGTTTCTAAATCGCGTTACATACAGTAGGTGAATCAATTTTTTTTCCCGCCCCTAATTATTACAGTGTATTTCCCAACGCTTTACGTACTATGAGGTAGAAGATTCCTTCATGTAGAGGAGACCACAACCCACAGACCGTCTGTTTAACCTCATCGCTGCGTCTGTAAAACTATGTGGTTGGAAACTGGGCTCATCAGTTGAGTCATGTTGCCTGTAATGTAAATACGAGCCGGTCTCGTAATCTGACGCCTCAAACTGAACTCACACGTGGACGTCATGAAACGGTCCGAGTGTTTAACGGAGGATCTGCTTCCACGTGCAGACGGAGGTGAAACCTCTGATTTCATGTGTTTGTCCTGGTTAAACAGTCAGAGAGTCGTCGTCCTGCTGTTCAGTTTTAATCTCTCTGCTATATGATCTCTGCAGTCTGTCTGAACAGCTGCTGGCCGGCTGCTGTCGTCTGTCTGCTGATGTACGGAGGCTAGAGAGGGACAAATAACATCACAAATACACATTTAACTTCAAAGTCTTAAAACAAGAGAAGCAGCGAATGATTTGTCGATTAAGTAAACCAACTACCTGATAACCAACGTGTAGTTCTGCGTCTTCTGATACACAACAACTGGTAAACAGGTTACAGTAATCATTTAAATCAGAGAGAAAGAGACGAGTGTAGTTGTGAGTCCATTACTAACTTTAATGGATCAGATTAAATGTTATAGTCGACAATAAGGGCCTTTTCATCACCTGAGAGTCTGAACCACGGTTCACATTTTTGTTACATTGATCTGGTTAGGTTTGGTTTCATGTTGCAATGATGCGAGCGCACTGTCGATATCACTTACAAACTGTCGACATCACCTACGTCCTGTCGTTGTCGCCATCACCTACGTCCTGTCGTTGTCGCCATCACCTACGTCCTGTCGTTATCACCATCACCTACGTCCTGTCGTTGTCGTCATCACCTACATCCTGTCGTTGTCATCATCACCTACGTCCTGTCGTTGACGTCATCACCTACGTCCTGTCGACATCACCTACGTCCTGTTGTCACTGCCTACGTCCTCTCGTTGTCGTTGTCGACATCGCCTATGTTCTGTTGTCACTGCCTACGTCTTGTCGTTGTCGTCATCACCTACGTCCTGTAGTTGTCGCCATCACCTACGTCCTGTAGTTGTCGCCATCACCTACGTCCTGTAGTTGTCGCCATCACCTACGTCCTGTCATTGTCGTCATCACCTATGTCCTGTTGTTGACGTCATCACCTACGTCCTGTCGACATCACCTACGTCCTGTTGTCACCGCCTACGTCCTCTCGTTGTCGTTGTTGACATCACCTACGTTCTCTTGTCACTGCCTACGTCTTGTCGTTGTCGTCATCACCTACGTCCTGTCGTTGACGTCATCACCTACGTCCTGTCGACATCACCTACGTCCTGTTGTCACCACCTACGTCCTCTCGTTGTCGTTGTTGACATCACCTACGTTCTCTTGTCACTGCCTACGTCTTGTCGTTGTCGTCATCACCTACGTCCTGTCGTTGTCGTCATCACCTACGTCCTGTCGTTGTCGCAATCACATACTTCCTGTCGCAATCGCCTACTTCCTGTTGACATCGCCTACGTCCTGTTGTCACCACCTACGTCCTCTCGTTGTCGACATCACCTACATCCTGTCACTGTCAACATCACCTATAAATTTATTAATACAAAGGTTATTATAAATAGAAGAGACGTTTGTGTTTCTGCGGTGAGGAACAACCTTTTCACACCTTTAGCTGCTCTGTGGTTGGAGTGATATCTGTCTGCTGACGTTTGTGGACTAAAAGTTTGTAAGTAATCAAGGTTTGTGTGTGTGTGTTTGTGTGTTTGTGTGTTTGTGTGTGTCAGCAGTGAGTGTGTGTGAGTGTGTTCGATGCTGTGTCCGGCCTCCTGCCTGCCTCTCCTCAGGGAGCTGGCTCAGTGGCGCTGCCTGCTGGGCTGGCATCGCCACCACGGAGTCGGTTCAACTAGCGCCTCAGGGCTAACCGCTAACACCGGACAACAGCAGCAGGGGTCAGAGGTCAGGGGCCAAGCCGGTCGACCTGTCGGCCACACCAAGCCGCTGCCGGGCAGCCAGGTGAGTCCTGGGAGAAACGCAGAGGTTAAAGGTCAACCTGCTGGAAGCTCACCGACACCAAACCTCATGTTTACCGCTTTAAATCGTTCTATTTCTACTTGTTACCGGCGGACGTTGCAACAACTGTCTCCACACTACAGGAACTAAACTGTTTAATCTAACATGTGGTTATGTGTGGAGTCGCTCATATTTTACACATCTGGTAACATCTGTCAGTGTGGGCCAGCCTTTAGTCTGTTAGTGTAACGTCCTGACTTCATCTCTTTAAGTTCTTTAATCTGATTTGATTATTGATCTAAAACCAGCTGACTCCACTGGTTTCCTCCTGATGAAAAACCCTGAACCTGAAGCGTGATGGAGGGAATCCTTTTACCACTAACCTCTTTACCAGCCGGTCTCACCGCTCATACACTCTCTCTCTCTCTCTCTCTCAGAGCTCTTAGCCTGATTGGTATTGATCGTGGTGATGTTGAGGCTCTGCAGAGTGATGGTGGATCACTGTGGAGGAGGAAGTGGTTCAGTTTGATGTCTCCTACTGGTTAAAGGTGTTTGTTAACCGTCTGGTTAAAGACGCTGCATTTACAGGTAGGGATGCACCGATACCAGAATCGGGTATTGGGTCCGATACTGTGCTCATGTACTCGTACTCGCGTAACGGCTCCGATACAACGGCACCGATACCACTTTACGGCAGCGTGACGTTAACCTCTCATTACCATCTTTCGGGTCCTCACGCTCCACCTCCGGTGCGGTGCGAGCGGGCCGGGCCGGTGGTGCGCCCGACCCCGCTGGGCCAGGATCCCACCTCAGCCGGCGCGCCAGCCCTCACTTTCATTGCACCACGGGGTTTTGCTTGCACCCTCTGACTCACACGTGCGTTAGACTCCTTGGTCCGTGTTTCAAGACGGGTCGGGTGGGTTGCCGACATCGCCGCAGACCCCTGGCACCTTTTCGTGGGCTGCGGCACGACGTGTTTGGGACGCACTGCGGACAGTCCGCCCTGGTCGTCAGTCGCACCGGGAGCAGGGAGCCCCGTCACGGTGCGGCGAGGTCCGGGCGAGCCACCTTTTCTGTCTGAATGAAGTGGTATCGGTGCATCCCTACTTACAGGAAGTAGTAGATCAGTTAATGTGATTATTCTGTGAGGGTCCAGCTATGAACCGAACGGATCAGTTCACACGTTTTAACTTTAACGTGTTCTTTAAACACGTGTGAAAGTGTTCATGAGAAAAACAACAGTTTAAAAAATATATATTGACGTGCAAATTAATCGCACATAAAAAAAAAAGTCTTAACATTCAAACAACTCTTTGAGCACCGCCGAGGTCTCACAGTCGTCACAAAAATAGAAATACAAGAGAGTATTTATATCCACAAAGTGAGTCCTGATGAGAACCCGGCACCGGTTTCTGTCTCTAGATCCTCTGAAACATTCATTAATGCAGCTGGATTAGAGGACTCACGTCTCCGTCTGTGTTTATTACAGTAGATGAGTGTATTTGGGGCAACATGCTGAACTGACGTGAGATCGTTTTTAAACAGTTTCATCCTTCAGTTCATCACCAACAGTCAACATCAACACATCTGGAGATACATGAAGGAACTAAAGCTGTCAGATCAACGTAGTGGAGTATAAAGTAGAGATGTACGTTAGTGGAGTAGAAAGTAGAGACGTACGTTAGTGGAGTACAAGTAGACAGAAAATACTCAAGTAAAGTACTTTGAGTTTGTATTTAAGTACAGTACTTGAGTAAATGTACTGCTAAACAGAACCATGACTTAATTTCCTTTCAAGCCTTCCTTTTTTCTTTTTTTTTTACAGTCGAGTTTGAACCTTTTTATCGGAGGAAGATTTTTTCAGTGTTGAAACCGATAACAACCAGCAGCAGTTTGGTAGTTTGGAGTAAAGACGTCTTCAGGAAGCTGCTGCTGCGTTCTGACCTGCAGCTGATGAATATTTAATCAGACTGAACCGCCTGCATTATTACAGTTATTGGTTCATTATTTAATGAGGTAATCTACATATAACATGTATTTATTTACGCATGAAAAATCATAAATAAACACATTTAAAACTAAATATAAAATAAATGCAAAAATAAAATTAATTCATCAAAAATAAATATAATAATTAAATACATTTAAAAATGACTTAAAATAAACACATAAATAAATAAAAATAAAAGGGAAAATAAACAGAAGAGTAAATAAATATGGGAAATAATACAAAGATAAATAAATAAAGAAGCAAAATAAAAAACATTTTATCAATTAATTAATGGCTACATTTATTTATTTAATATTATTTTTCCTACTTTTAATGACATATTTATGAATTTATTTATCGAGTCATTTATTTCTTTATATATTTTTTCTGCTTGTATTCGTCTCCGGCGGTGAATCTGTCTCTCCTCATGTTTATGGATGGCGGCGAAGTTCAAACAGCATCGCTAACGACGACGCCTCCCTCGAGTGCCCCCCCCATACACCGCTATAGGCTCTATCTATAGGTGCTCTGTTGTTGTTCAACATGAAAGCAGTGAGGGAGGAAGAATCCCATCAGTGACCTTCAGCATCTCACAGTATTGTAGGAGGAAGCTGCAGCCGTTACACCGTCAAGGAAAACACAGCCGTTCATACAAAGGGTTTTATTTTGAAAATATTAAGATAACATTTCATAACATGAAGGGCAACAAACATCAAAACACTTGCAAGTACATTTTGAGGTACTTGTACACGGTCACAGGGCATATTCTGCTGCACAACCACTACTTGTACTACTGATACTTTAACTACATGAAGCTGATAATACTTGTGTACTTGTACTACTGATACTTTAACTACATGAAGCTGATAATACTCGTGTACTTGTACTACTGATACTTTAACTACACGAAGCTGATGGTACTTGTGTACTTATACTACTGATGCTGTGTGCTGTGTGGTCCCTTAGTACTCGTCGGCCGGCTGTCTGCTGTCGCTCCACCACACCGAGAAGCCCGACCACGAGGAGGTGTGTGAGTTCCGGCCGTACACCTGTCCATGTCCCGGAGCGACCTGCAAGTGGCACGGCGCCCTGGAGGCCGTCATGCCGCACCTGATGCACGCCCACAAGTCCATCACCACGCTGCAGGTCAGCACCATCACTTTAACTTTATCACCACGCTGCAGGTCAGCACCATCACTCTAACTTTAACTTTTCATCACCACGCTGCAGGTCAGCACCATCACTCTAACTTTAACTTCATCACCACGCTGCAGGTCAGCACTATCACTCTAACTTTAACTTTATCACCACGCTGCAGGTCAGCACTATCACTCTAACTTTAACTTTATCACCACGCTGCAGGTCAGCACCATCACTCTAACTTTAACTTTATCACCACGCTGCAGGTCAGCACCATCACTCTAACTTTAACTTTATCACCACGCTGCAGGTCAGCACCATCACTCTAACTTTAACTTTATCACCACGCTGCAGGTCAACACCATCACTCTAACTTTAACTTTTCATCACCACGCTGCAGGTCAACACCATCACTCTAACTTTAACTTTATCACCACGCTGCAGGTCAGCACCATCACTCTAACTTTAACTTTTCATCACCACGCTGCAGGTCAACACCATCACTCTAACTTTAACTTTTCATCTCCACGCTAAAAGGGTTAGTTAAGTTATTTTTCTGATATTGTTGACCGTGAACTCGACGGGCCACTGTTAGTAGCTAACACTCGGGAGGAAGGGGAAATAACAGCCATCATGTGTCCGTCTCTCTGCAGGGGGAGGACATCGTCTTCCTGGCGACGGACATCAACCTGCCGGGCGCCGTGGACTGGGTGATGATGCAGTCGTGTTTCAGCCACCACTTCATGCTGGTCCTGGAGAAGCAGGAGAAGTACGAAGGCCACCAGCAGTTCTTCGCCGTCGTGCTGCTCATCGGCACCCGCAAGCAGGCCGAGAACTTCGCCTACCGCCTGGAGCTTAACGGCAACCGGCGCCGACTCACCTGGGAGGCCACGCCGCGCTCCATCCACGACGGGGTGGCGGCCGCCATCATGAACAGCGACTGCCTGGTGTTCGACACCTCCATCGCCCATTTGTTCGCCGACAACGGCAACCTGGGGATCAACGTCACCATCTCCATGAACTGAGGCGAGCGGAGCGGCGATGACGGCAGAACACGGACGTCACAACGGACACGGGGACTCCTGTGCTGCAGACGTCCTGCGGTGTCGGCGATGCAGCCGGAGGCGTTCGTGAGATTAAAACACAACATTTGAAGCGCCGCCCTGTGTGATGTCTGCGTATTTGACGAATGACGGGACAGAACGGGTCGTCCTTCTGTCCCTTGATCGGGCGCCAGCGAAGAGCATCGTCCTTCTGGATGGAAAAGAAGTCGGGACGCTGCTTTGACCGCCGCGACACAGAGCTGTCCTGAGTTTACTCTCCCGAGCAGAACGGGTTCTGGTGTCAGGTCCATCTGACTTCCTGTCGGCCCGGCGTGTTCACAGTATTCTCAGCCAGCGGTCCCGGTGATCACCGTAGACCAGAACCAGAACTGAGTCCACATAAAGGACGACTGGTTTCACCGGAGCTCCACCAACATAACGGCTTATTGCAGATATATCTCAACACGGGAGCTGCCATTGATTTACATCATGGTGCGTTCAGGCTCTATTCAGTAAAACTGAGCATTGGGCGAAGGTAATTTCTAACATCATCTTGATGAAATTGGTGTCGAGAATCGTTAAATTTCACTGGTATTGGTATCGACTACTACATTTCTGGTGTGGTGACGTCCCTGCTGATGTATAACAAGACACACACTAGTTTAAATGTCATTTAAAAAGGCTGTTTGTCCACCAGAGGGCGCTGACGAGTTTATTATTCCACTGTAAAATGAGCCGTTTAGTGCGTCCTGGTCACTTTCTATTAAAACATGTAAGGGATCCAGATGTTTAAACTCCCAAATATTAATCTCAGTGTTGGCCTTAATAGTTGAGCTGTATCAGGTACAGGAAGTGAACACAACTACCTTTCTATGTATAGATGGTCGTACCCGTTCACCGACACGTCTTCACAGCAAATAAAGAATAACAGCAGAGTAATGTGGAGATGTTTCCTCAGTGGGAGGTTGCTGGTTTGAATCCCTGCAGCCGTCTGCGAGGCCGACGGCGTTCTGACTGCAGCTCGTCTCTCTCATATTTTGGAGGTCAGCGTTTGTGGGAACGAGCTGAGCTGTGGATCCAGTTTAATCCTCCGACCTTCTTTAATCTCAGATAAAAGCAGTAAAACGGAGGACTAATCCTCCATCCCTCTTCCTGCAGGCTGTTCAGCCGCCAGCGCCTTAACTTTTCTACCGCCAACCTCCTCCTCCTCCTCCTCTTCTTCTTCCTCTTCCTGTTGGAGCTCAGAGCGGCCCGGAGAAACACAACTGACCCGTCAGACGTCACGGTGACGTTGATATTCTCTCTCCGGGTGATTTCCCAACATTCTTCGTCTCTAAACCTTCGTAGCAGCCGACCAGGAAGAACTTCACCAGATACCTCTGAGCACAGACACGTCTGTAACTGAACCGCTAACCTCAGACCTCGCCGCTGTTTCCTCCGTGTTTCTTTATGATGAGCGCCGCCGCGGTCACGACGTAGACGACAGACATCCGTTAAAGTCTAAAGTCACAATAATCATCTGACATCACGGTATGCAGGAGCTGGAATGATGCATTAGGGAGGACTGAGGACTGCTGCTTCAGCAAACCTTCAAACTACATTAACTTATCAGTATTCATTAGAGTAATAACATCCTTTATGCTTTCATGTTCAGAGACTTTGAATCCCGTCTTTGGATGTAAACGTTGACGTCTGTAATCAAAATGATCTGGTGAAATAAGTAAACTCTGCTCGCTCATCAATCAATCAATCAATCAAACCAGCTCATCAATAATAATAATACTAATAATAATAAATATGAAACACAGAGGAAACACGGCTGATAATCACTTCCACTCTACAACCGCTGACTTTCTACCAGATGTTTAACGATATTGTAAATGGAGTTCTAACGACAGTATATTTTCTAAAAACAAAGAGACTACATCGATGGCGTTCGTGTCGGCGTTCGCTCCACGGAGATTTTAAAGTCATTTTCTAAAACGCTTTCTGACATTTAGTTTTAATTAATTCTGCTGCTGGACTGTCGGTACCTCAACATCTGGACTGATGCTGAAGGAAAAACCTTTTTATTACTGGACATGAAACTCTCCTGTTGGATCATCAGAGAAGTCAACTACGACTCCCAGGGTGCATTTCACTGACTAACATCCAATCACAGAGCTTTATTCTAACGGTTAGCTGACGCTAAACCTGAAACAGCAGTTTGGATCTGAATTTAGTAACTAATATCTCCATAGCAACAGCAGCTGAGGCTCATGGGTATTGTAGTATTTAGAGCCGTCCACCAAACTGACAGAAAAAAACAAGAGTTAAATCTGATTAAATAATTAAATCTGATAATCTGAACATAAACCTGTAGTATAATTAAATGATCCTCATTAAGCTAACGAGGCTGTCCGTCTAATTACGGCTTTAATTAGGGTACAATATAAATATTAATAAATGTGGTTAACATTTTATTTTGTAGGTTGGTTTTTCCAGGATTATTTACAAGACTTTAAAATAATTATAGGTAAAATAATTCTCAATAATAACTGAATATTTATTTGGGTTTAAATTGAGCTTTTATTTTCCTTAAAATTAATACCAAATCTAATATTTTTTCAGGACACATCTTGGAAATGATTGAACTAATGGGGTATTTATTTATATATATGAGGTATAAAACACAATGAAGAGGGGAAACGTTTATGATTGTATACAGTATGTAAATGTCTCCAGATTTCAAACCAAACGGCCCGTGATGAATTATTGATGAAATATTGACATGTTGATGATATTGTCCTCGTTAACGTGCAGATGATCATCATCAGCTGTTTCAGGTTCTTCCTGTCGCGGCAGCAGGACGATCAAAATCTCAAATCCACTGAATCTACTATAAGAAGATAAAGTTTACACGTCTGACTGATATCTGAGGATGTTTTAATATCTTTTCTTTGTTCTCAGTGTCCTGTGGTGTTTCTAGAATAAACGGGTGCAGTTTGATTCTCTGTGTGATTCTCATCTTTTACAGGTTTCACCATCAACATTCTTTTTCTTACATTTTATGACATTTTTTTAGACGCCCACCAACATTCTCTTCTTTAATTTTATTTTATTTTTTAGAGGGCGCCCACCGTAATTTTTTTCTTAAATTATATTTTATGTTATTTATTTTTTTAGAGGGAGCCCACTGCTATTTTCTTCTTAAAAATTGTATTTATTTATTTATTTATCTTTTGAGAGGGTGACCAGCTTCCCCCAGAAGGTGGCGTCCTATGCGACCGCCTCTACCTTAAGCAGCCCTGTCACATGATAATAAAGACGTTTATATGTTCGCCCAGTAAAATGAGTAAATATTTCCACATCATCATGTCAATCTGTGTGATTTAAAACCCACTTCATAAAAACATCGCTGCACCAGCTGAAGACATTTCTTAGTTTTATTACAGTTATTACATATTTATTCATCCAGTGCTGCTTCACATGTTGAGTAATGACCTCTGCGTCCTCTAGAGGGCGCCAGCAGGACGGCAGTAGGATTCCAGAATTAACACATCTGGAAAGTGAAGTTTGTTTAATGTCGAGTTCACTTTACACCAACACCACCATCAGAGTCCTCTGGTCTCAGTGTCTCCGTCTCTCTGTCTCCCTCATCCTGGTCTCAGTGTCTTCGTCTCTGTCTCCCTCATCCTGGTCTCAGTGTCTTCGTCTCTCTGTCTCCCTCCTCCTGGTCTCGGTGTCTTCGTCTCTGTCTCCCTCATCCTGGTCTCAGTGTCTCCGTCTCTCTGTCTCCCTCCTCCTGGTCTCGGTGTCTTCGTCTCTTTGTCTCCCTCATCCTGGTCTCAGTGTCTACGTCTCTCTGTCTCCCTCCTTCTATCACTGTCCCTCTCCCTGTCTGACTCTCTTCTTCTATCGCCGTCTGTTTGTCTCCCTCCTCCTATCACTGTCTCTGTCTCTACTGTCATTATCTCTGTCCGTCTCTCTTCTTCTATTGCCGTCTCTCTCTCTGTCTGTCTCCCTCCTCCTATCGCCGTCTCTGTCTGTCTCTCTTCTGTCGTTGTCTCTGTCAAACTCTCTTTTCCTTTCATAGTCTCTGTCCGTCTCTCTCCTCCTGTCGCCCTCCCTGTCATGATTCCTCCTCCTGTCTTCGTCTGTCTCTCTCTTCCTGTCTTCGTCTCTCTCCCTGTCTGTCTCTCTCTTCCTGTCTTCGTTTCTCTCCCTGTCCGTCTCTCTTTTCCTGTCTTCGTCTTTCTCCCTGTCTATCTCTCTCTTCCTGTCTTCATCTCTGTCCCTGTCCGTCTCTCTCTTCCTGTCTTCATCTCTGTCCCTGTCTGTGTCTCTCTTCCTGTCTTCGTCTCTGTCCCTCCTCCTGTCCTCCTCACCCCGGAGTCTCTCGTTGTCCCTGGCTCTTTGTCCGTTCTGCTGTCCTCCCGGCGGCGCCCCCCTCTGGTTGTACTTGTCGTAGGCGGCGTCCTCCTTCTCCTCTTTGACGCTGACGTCAGGAGGAGGAGGAGGAGGAGGAGGTGATGAAGAGGAGGAGGAAGAGTGCGGCGCCCGACTCGCCCTCTCTTTCTCCTTCTTCTTCTCCTTCTTCTCTTTCTTCTTCTTCTTCTTGTCTTTCTTGTCTGCGGCAGAGACAGAGAAGAGGAGACATTAACGTCCGTCTCAGAGTGATTCTGGCGTCCGGATCAAACAGGAAGTGACCTCACCTTTCTTGGTCTTCTTCACGGGGATGCTGTACTGCTCCTCTTCCTCTTCCTCTGAGGATGAGGACGAGGGCTCGCGGTCTTCAGGAGCGCGGTCTTTAGGAGCGCAGCCCTCTTCCCTTAGGTGTTTGGTGATGTCGTCGATGTCCTCCGTGTCTTTGGGAGGACGGTAGTCTTTGACGTGGTCCACGCGGATCGTCCGACCTTTAATCTGACGGTAAACACAGATTCATTAAAGCGCTCCGCTCGCCGTTCCTGCATCACTTCCTGTATAACATCATGGTGCTCGGCGGCGTCACCTTGATGCCGTTGAAGTTGTCCACGGCGAGGACGGTGCTCCGCTGGTCCTCGAAGCAGATGAAGCAGAAACCTTTGGACTTCCCCGTCTTCTTGTCTCGCACCAGGTTGATGTTGACGATCTCGCCGTACCTGACGGAGGGGGGGGGGGGGGACAGGAAGGTGTTATAGAGACGCAGCGACATCACAGCTGTGGACGGACATAAAGTCTGCAGCAACGTACTGAGAGAAGACGCAGATGATGTCTCCTTCAGTCAGCTCGTACGGGAATCCTCCTGCAGGAGACACACTTTATTATCTCTGAACCAGCTGATACTGGTCCTAATGAGGGACACAACCGTCCTGTCTCTTACCCACGAACACCCAGGCGCTGTCTTTGTACTCCGTGTGCCAGGAGACGGACTCGTTCACACCGAGGTTGGCCTCACGCTCATTCAGCTCGTTGATCAGCTTCACCTTCGTTAGCGGACTGAAAACAGACGACAGAAGCTTCTAAATACAGATGTTGAGTTTCACTGTTGAACTCTGCTAATCAACTGAGCTGTTAAAGGTCTCATATTGTAAAAAGTGAGATTTTCATGTCTTTTATATTATAAAGCAGGTTAAAGTGCTTTATAAATACTGTTAAACTATCAAAACGCTCAATATATGGATAAATACACACAGCATGTATTCAGAAATTGTGCGTTTTAAAACAAGCCGTCAGGATTTCTGTCCTTTTGTGATGTCACAAATATACAATATTTAGACCATTACACGGTTTTAAACGTAAACATTCTAAATGTGTCCCAGTTTATTTCCTGTTGCAGTGGATGTAAATAACATCAGCTGGCAGGAAGTAAACATGGACCCAAACTGTTGCCTAGCAACGCAATTCCGTTGAAATGAGCTAAAACGGAGCGTTTCAGACAGAGTGTGAATACAGGTATATTCAGACAGACAGTATGAGGAGAATAAAGTTTTTTTTGAACATTACAGCATGTAAACATGTTTTAATAGAAACACAAAATACAAGTATGAACCTGAGAATGAGCTGATATGGGACCTTTAATAATTAAAACAAAAACAAACTGTCCGTGGAGCTCCAGAACAGGAGCAGAGAAACACGCTGAAACACTGATTTAACTGTGATTATATTGACATACGAGCTGCTTTGTTAAAGCCGAATTAATAAACTGCTTCTAAATGTTTATTAGAACGTTAGAAGTTGTGTTTTATGATTATGTTTATAAGCCGAATAACAAGGTAAGCGTTAAATTATACGATTTTTTAACGAGGTTTGGTGCAGCAGACTGTCTGAGCGGGAGGTCGGAGGATAGACGTCATATTCAGGATACATTAGGGCCGAACAGCAGATAGAAGCACACAGAACTATTTTAATGTGAGAATATTTACTTACTTCATGTTGATCTGGTAGATTTCACCTCACAGGAACACGTGACACAAACATGGATGTATTAAAAGAACAGAAACAACCAATGCCGGAAGTGACCACCTTGCTGACATGAGCCACTTCCGGATGAATTCCCGCTAGTGATGTGCTGGTCACGAACGAATCGGCTCTTTTAGCTGAACCATCAGAGCCGGCTCCCATTCGAGTCGTTTTTTTTTTCTTTACTTAATTGAAGGCAGAATGATAGGACGATCTTCTCCGCACCACGTGCACTCCATGCACTGACTGTGACTGAATGTTGTGTTAATGACGTCCGCTCGACCAATCAGGTGATGACAGACGAGGATCATACCATCAAGCGGGGAGGGGCGGGGATGCACTATGCGCTGACGTCTACAGGTACAGAGCAGGAAGGAGAGGAGAAGAGAGAGAGAGAGAGAGAGAGAGAGAGAGAGAGAGAGGAGAGCGGTGCGCGAATAGCAGACAAGATGAGTGACAGTCGGAAACGAAGCAGCATGTAAAGTTATGGTATTCTGGAAATTATAAGGTTTAGTATAATTATATTTAATTATTTAAGTGATATATGTGCACACATACTAATCATAGGTCAAAACAGCTAAAGCGAAATTGGGCTGAATTATAAAAGGCAGAAGTGGTAAAATGAAGAACCGTTTGGGAGCCGAAAGAGCCGGCTCTTCTTGGTGAGCTGAGCCAAATGATCTGATCACTAAAAAGAGACGGAATTCCCATCGCTAGAGTCCTGCCTCTGCTTCCGCCTGCTGTTTGGATGACGTCACAACAAGCTACGCTCATGTGACTAAATAACTAAATTATTATTATTATGAATGTATAGACATGTATATATTATCAGAATATCAGCATAATCATAGTTTTATATTTATTTTTTAGTTAGTTTATAAAAATAAATATTATTTATGGTGTAAGTTGTCCGGCCGTAAAGCAGGAGGCGCTGCTGTGAAGATGCTGTCCGGCCGTAAAGCAGGAGGCGCTGCTGTGAAGATGCGGTCCGGCCGTAAAGCAGGAGGCGCTGCTGTGAAGGTGACCCGGATGGTAAACAGTAGTCAGTGAGAGCCAGCAGATTAAAACACATTAAACACATTAAACTGAGTTTAACTGAGTTTAACTGCAGCTTTTAAAGCTTTATTGAACTATTTGATGTGTAGAGAGTTGTCGGTGTTGATCAGTTCATCATGGACGGGTCTCCTGTGGTTCATTAGAGGTTTAATCAGCTGTAATGTCTGTTAGTCTGTTAGTCTGCTAGTCTGCTAGTCTGTTAGTCTGTTAGTCTGTTAGTCTGCTAGTCTGCTAGTCTGTTAGTCTGTTAGTCTGTTAGTCTGTTAGTCTGCTAGTCTGTTAGTCTGCTAGTCTGCTAGTCTGTTAGTCTGTTAGTCTGCTAGTCTGTTAGTCTGCTAGTCTGCTAGTCTGCTAGTCTGCTAGTCTGTTAGTCTGCTAGTCTGCTAGTCTGTTAGTCTGTTAGTCTGTTAGTCTGCTAGTCTGCTAGTCTGCTAGTCTGCTAGTCTGCTAGTCTGTTAGTCTGCTAGTCTGTTAGTCTGTTAGTCTGTTAGTCTGTTAGTCTGCTAGTCTGTTAGTCTGCTAGTCTGCTAGTCTGTTAGTCTGCTAGTCTGTTAGTCTGTTAGTCTGCTAGTCTGCTAGTCTGCTAGTCTGCTAGTCTGTTAGTCTGTTAGTCTGCTAGTCTGCTAGTCTGCTAGTCTGCTAGTCTGCTAGTCTGTTAGTCTGTTAGTCTGCTAGTCTGTTAGTCTGCTAGTCTGCTAGTCTGCTAGTCTGCTAGTCTGCTAGTCTGTTAGTCTGTTAGTCTGTTAGTCTGCTAGTCTGCTAGTCTGTTAGTCTGTTATTCTGCTAGTCTGTTAGTCTGTTATTCTGTTAGTCTGTTAGTCTGTTAGTCTGCTAGTCTGCTAGTCTGCTAGTCTGTTAGTCTGTTAGT
Source organism: Sebastes miniatus (assembly GCA_916701275.1). Taxonomy (NCBI): domain Eukaryota; kingdom Metazoa; phylum Chordata; class Actinopteri; order Perciformes; family Sebastidae; genus Sebastes; species Sebastes miniatus. Next base: position 550,394 of record CAKALS010000016.1, read on the forward strand.
CTGTTATTCTGCTAGTCTGCTAGTCTGTTAGTCTGTTAGTCTGCTAGTCTGCTAGTCTGCTAGTCTGTTAGTCTGTTATTCTGTTAGTCTGTTATTCTGCTAGTCTGTTAGTCTGTTAGTCTGCTAGTCTGCTAGTCTGCTAGTCTGCTAGTCTGTTAGTCTGCTAGTCTGCTAGTCTGCTAGTCTGCTAGTCTGTTAGTCTGCTAGTCTGCTAGTCTGCTAGTCTGTTAGTCTGCTAGTCTGCTAGTCTGCTATTCTGTTAGTCTGCTAGTCTGCTAGTCTGCTAGTCTGCTAGTCTGCTAGTCTGCTAGTCTGCTAGTCTGTTAGTCTGCTAGTCTGCTAGTCTGCTAGTCTGCTAGTCTGTTAGTCTGCTAGTCTGCTAGTCTGTTAGTCTGCTAGTCTGCTAGTCTGTTAGTCTGTTATTCTGTTATTCTGTTAGTCTGTTAGTCTGCTAGTCTGCTAGTCTGCTAGTCTGCTAGTCTGCTAGTCTGTTAGTCTGTTAGTCTGTTATTCTGCTAGTCTGTTAGTCTGTTAGTCTGTTAGTCTGTTATTCTGTTAGTCTGTTAGTCTGCTAGTCTGTTAGTCTGTTAGTCTGTTAGTCTGTTATTCTGTTAGTCTGCTGGTTAAACTGCTTTATTTAACATTAATGGATCATTAATCTGATAAAGAAGCTTGTTTCTCTGTGAATCTACTGCAGGTGAGTAGAACATTAACTGGAGTTAAATCAGTGTTTAATTCAGAGATAATCTTCTCATGTTAATAGATGTAACATGAACTTCTTTACAATTTCACTCAATTTAACCTTCTTTACCTGTTTTCACCTCCTGTGATCATCTTACAAACACCTTCAGTACTGTTTCTGACTCATATGGGACTGGTGATAAATTAGGCAAACAATTAACCAGACTCTAATCACAATAATGTGTTTAAATTCAGACTTTAATCACAATAATGTGTTTAAATTCAGACTTTAATCACAATAATGTGTTTAAATTCAGACTCTAATCACAATAATGTGTTTAAATTCAGACTTTAATCACAATAATGTGTTTAAATTCAGACTCTAATCACAATAATGTGTTTAAATTCAGACTCTAATCACAATAATGTGTTTAAATTCAGACTTTAATCACAATAATGTGTTTAAATTCAGACTTTAATCACAGTAATGTGTTTAAATTCAGACTCTAATCACAGTAATGTGTTTAAATTCAGACTTTAATCACAATAATGTGTTTAAATTCAGACTTTAATCACAGTAATGTGTTTAAATTCAGACTTTACTCACAGTAATGTGTTTAAATTCAGACTTTAATCACAATAATGTGTTTAAATTCAGACTTTAATCAGAATAATGTGTTTAAATTCAGACTTTAATCAGAATAATGTGTTTAAATTCAGACTTTAATCAGAATAATGTGTTTAAATTCAGACTTTAATCACAGTAATGTGTTTAAATTCAGACTTTAATCAGAATAATGTGTTTAAATTCAGACTTTAATCACAGTAATGTGTTTAAATTCAGACTTTAATCACAGTAATGTGTTTAAATTCAGACTTTAATCACAATAATGTGTTTAAATTCAGACTTTAATCACAGTAATGTGTTTAAATTCAGACTTTAATCACAATAATGTGTGTAAATTCAGACTAATCACAGTAATGTGTTTAAATTCAGACTTTAATCACAGTAATGTGTTTAAATTCAGACTTTAATCACAATAATGTGTTTAAATTCAGACTTTAATCACAATAACGTGTTTAAATTCAATGTCACAACTGCTTCAGGTGCTATTTAATGACAGTCCTCATTTTCGGTGAATAGTATAAATAACCGGTTTGCATATTGCATATATATATATATATATATATATATATTTCTTAAATTTTTTTTATTATTATTTATTTATTTATTTATTTTATAGGGCGCCCACAGCCATATTTTTCTTACATTTTATTTTTATTTGTTTTTTTTAAAGGGCGGCCACCGTCATTTTTTTCTTAAATTATATTTTATTTTATTTTATTTATTTTTTTAGAGGGCGCCCACTGCCATTTTTTCCCCTCTATCTATATATATAAATTAAAATTGTTAGAATATTGAATGTCGTTTGTTGGGAGCGTTTCTCTCTCCTCTCCTCTCCCCTCCTCTCCTCTCCTCTCCTCTCCCCTCCTCTCCTCTCCTCTCCTCTCCTCTCCTCTCCTCTCCTCTCCTCTCCTCTCCCCTCCCCAAAGACCATAAAAAAACAAAAAAACATAATGTAACAAAAGGGTCATAAATAATATTTTGTCATGACTGACTGTATCAGATATCACCAGTAGAGGGAGCTACTGTACTGTCTCCTGTCTGTCTCCTGTCTGTCTCCTGTCTGTCTCCTGTCTGTCTCCTGTCTGTCTCCTGTCTGACTCCTGTCTGTCTCTCGTCTGTCTGTCTCTCAGCAGGATGATCTCTCAGGTCTTCATCTTGTCCTCAAAGGGAGACCACCTCATCTATAAAGACTGTATCCTCTCCTTCTTGTCCCACAAACACAAATAACTGACTAAATACAAAAACTGTGTATTTATTCTTGTCCCCTGATTGATATTCCCCCCAGCCTTTATTTAAAGACTGTTAAACCTCAACACTCCTCATCATAAGAACACTGTTGGACAACGTTGTGAATCTGACTCTTCTCTCAGGAACAAACTGGAGAGCAGACTGATGAAGATGTTTGTGAACGAGTCTCAACGTTTGTTTCAGTCATTACTCCTTCATGGCATCAGTGTGTGTTTGTAGATGATAGTTTCTTAGCAACAGATGAAGCAGTAATGAAGCTCTTTGTTTTACTTTCTGTTTGTTGTAAATATACATATATATATATATTCTTAACCTCCCATCAGTCCGAGGAGAAGCAGGAAGTGATGTCGTCAGTGTTTTCTACGAGAAGGTCACAGCGCTGACCGGAGACCAGCCTCCGGTCGTCATGGTAATAATAATATTAAACTTATATCACATTTCACACCAGACATGCAGCTCAGAGTGCTTTACATTTAAAACAGGAAACACTAATTAGGGCTGTCCTCGACTGAAGAGATTCATAGTGGACTAACTCTCATAGGATTTTATTTACTAATCGATGAGTTGATTTAATCCACAGATCTGTTAAACTGAGTTCCTCCACTAAAACACCTCTTTAGATCTGCTGTTTACCAGATGTGCTCAGAAGAGTCTTAGAAAACTTAGTGAACTAAGACCAAAACAACCGATTAGTCCACTAATCGACTGAGAAGAGGCAGCCCTCGTGAAGATGTAATGAAACAGAATAAAAGAGATAAAGTGCTTAGTGTTGCAGAGAAAGATCAACTAATAAGAAGACATTTAAAGGTCAGTTAAAAGCAGCATGTGGTGCTAGATAAAGGCTCCTTCATGGAGAGATGTTTAAAACTTCCATCAGAGCCTCTCTAATATCTTTCCACAGTTTGGGAATATAGCTGAGTTTCAAACTTCAAACTCAATCCTATGTGTGAGAGAGGCCTTTTCATTTACAGGAGGTCCTCCTTCACCTGCAGCTTCACTCTCAAACCTCTGTCAGGATCACGTGTTAATCTTTATTTAGAAAGAAGGGTTCTGCTTGAGGACTGAGTGAAGTCCTCTCATTTATAACAACAGGAGAATGACAGTATCAGTTTTTCATGGAGGTCCTTAAATGCAGCATCGGTCCTGTGTTCTGTTCTGCAGAGTCACAAAGATCTTCACTTCGTCCACGTCCGGCAGGGAGGACTGTACTGGGTCGCCACGACGACGGATGACTCCTCCCCCTTCACCGTCATCGAGTTCCTCAACAGGTACGGGTTTATATGAGTCTTAGTAGGTCTCTGATAGCAGCAGTCACCACATGACTCACTGGAAGCTGTAAAAGACTACAAACATGGAGCTCGTTAAAATATATAACCAGGATTTTATTTTGGTCGTCTCCATCTTGGTTTTGCTTTATGGTCTGTGTGACTCTAAACGGGACCATCATTTACTAAATGAACATCATGCTGTATTGAAGAAGACTTGAAACTAGAGATTGAGACCATAAACTCATGTTTACAATGTTTACTGAGGTCATAAATCAAGAGAGAAGTAGAAGATCATGTTCTCAGAGACGTCTATAGAACCAGACGCCCCCTGCTGGCTGCTAGACAGGATGCAGGTTTAAGGTACTTCAAAACCCCAAATATCCCCAAACAGAAGTGAAGTTGACTGAATCCCTGATGTGATGATGTGTCTACAGTGAACAGTGTCTGTTGTGTGTCTGTTGTGTGTCTGTTGTCAGGTTATCAGCTCTGGTTAAAGATTACTGCGGCAGCCTGTCGGAGAAGTCGGTGCAGATGAACTTCGCCCTCATCTATGAGCTGCTGGACGAGGTCGTGGTGAGTTCATCCAGGAATCATTACATCGTAGTTTAGTCACAGCCGGGGTGGTAAAATTCAAAATGCAGATAATAGCACCTCTTCCATGTAAAGGCTGTGTGTTCAGGTAAATATCACAGGAGTTATCTACAGGAGGTTAGATATGCAAAAACATGACGGCAACATTAATAAATAACTCAAATCTCATTTGGACCAACACACCATTTACAAACAGGCAGGTTAACACCAGCCAGCCTCTTTAAGTGAACGCTATATCTACAATATTACACCTCTTTACCTCTCCGTCAGACAGTCCTCTACCTCTCCGTCAGATGGTCCTTTACCTCACCGTCAGACAGTCCTCTACCTCTCCGTCAGATGGCCCTTTACCTCACCGTCAGACAGTCCTTTACCTCTCCGTCAGACAGTCCTCTACCTCTCCGTCAGACAGTCCTCTACCTCTCCGTCAGACAGTCCTCTACCTCTCCGTCAGAGAGGGGAGAGGGGTCAGCCCTCTCTGACGGGGAACTGAAGCCGTTATACCGCTGCCTTTAGGACACCAGACTCCATTCATAACACCATCATTTCACCTCTCAGGACACGGAGGAGCTGCTGGTCTACCGCTGCATCCATCGGTTAGTTAGTTTGTGTTATTGTGAGACTTTGGTGAATCTGAATTAACCCTTTAAAACACCAAAGTCACACAATAACACAAACTAACTAACTAACCCATCCATTTCTGTCAATTCAACTTTATTGGCATGAAAGTTTCAAAAAAACAAAGTTGCCAAATCATCAAAATACAAAAAGTACACAATAATATAAAAATGAATATTAACACCAGATTATGATTGTTATATATTATTATTATTATATGAATCTCTCTCTCTGTCTGTCTGTCTGTCAGGACTACGGTTACATCCAGACGACGTCCTCTGACGTCCTGAAGAACTTCATCCAGACTGAAGCCGTGTCCTCCAGACCCTTCAGCCTGTTTGACCTCAGTAACGTCGGCTTGGTACGTCAACACCGGCAACACGTTAGACTAGAGGTCAGAGGTCAGAGGTCACTGAGGGCAACAGGTTGTCTCTGATGAGAAACAAATAATCACGTCTGAGTTGTCAGAATTAGGATTGAAGTCCCTCTATCCAGCGTTTATAAGACGTATAAAACACTTAATACAGAGTTTATAACACACTATAACGTCGCTGTATGAAACTATGTGGAGTTTTAAAATGATTTTTAATGTACAGTGTTTGACAACAATTATAACGTCTCCTATGAAGAGATATTTTATGATTACAACATTGTTGAATTGAATGAAATTGATTTAATGTGTCTGTGCAGTTTTCAGCAGCTTGGTGTTGTTGTTGTTGTTGTTGTTGATGATGATGTTGTGGTTGTTGTTGTTGATGTTATTGTTGTTGTTGTTGCAGTTTGGAGCGGAGACTCAGCAGAGTAAAGTGGCTCCGAGCTCTGCAGCCAGCCGACCCATCCAGTCCAGCAGAGAGCAGGTAACCAGCATCACTCCACTAAACACTAAACTGAGTATTTAGTTCAGTTCTGGGAAGAAAACCAAATGACATTTTTTTTTTCAAAGTTTAGATTGTTATTGAAGATCTAAACTTAGAAACGTTATAGGTCGGTATGATTGTTAAAAATTAGAAATATCCATAATACAGACCAAGAAATGTATTAAAAGTTCCTATAAACAACAGAAGAACTCGTCTTCTGTGTAACGTAACAGGAAATAATATCTGCTCCTTTTACTCAGACGTCCTGCAGTTACTGCGTTCACTATCTGGGTTAATGTACAGTTTATTATTGTTATGCATTGAATATGAAATATGTCACTTAGTCAGTTTACTAAATGATAGAAACGGTCCTCGGTAGTCCTGAAGAAGATGAACAATAGAGACAGTAAACCTGCAGCTGGCACACACTTTAACATCTTTATTTTCCATTTCACTTTAGTCTTTAAATAAAACATCCAGCACAGAAGAGACCCTGGTCTGGAACGTCTTTTAGACTTAGGGAAGTCCTGGAACATTTTCCAGTTCCCAGAGTTTAATTTCGTCTTTTAGAAACAGGAACATGAAGGTGAACAAACCAGAGACGGAGCAGAGGACAATAGAGAAGTTTATATTCCAGCGTTTGTCTTTTAAATCAGCAGCTTGTTAAACCACTGACAGTCTTATTATTCAACATGTTTAAAGATCCTGTTAACGTACAGCACACAGACGTCTAACTGTATAAGTCTGATAATAGAAATGGTCTATCTCTGTGTTAAAGTGCACAAACTGATGTGTTGATGTATTTATAGATGTAAATGTTTCCAGGGTTGGTCCGAGTCTAAATCTGGTGTCTGTTATTGATGAGCAGTCGCTGGCTGTTTGGAAAATCACTGACATGTTCCAGTAAATAGTCGGGTCCCAGCTCCACTTCCTGAAACAGACTCAGCGTTTCCGTACACATGTGTGTTTCATGTGTGTGTTCCATGTGTGTGTTTCATGTGTGTGTTTCATGTGTGTGTTCCATGTGTGTGTTTCATGTGTGTGTTCCATGTGTGTGTTTTATTTTCCAGGGAGGGAAGAGCGAGATATTTGTGGACGTGATTGAGAGGATGTCGGTCGTCATCGGCTCCAACGTGAGTCTGAAACACCAAATACACTCATTAAATGTATTAAAGTGTCTTCTTTGTGCTTTTTACAACGGCCAGTTATTATTTAATGTCAAGTTTCACCTCCAGACTTTGGTCTGGTGTGATATCTGTAAACTCAGCTGGTTTGTGCTGCAGGGGGTTCTGATGAAGGCCGACGTGGAGGGAGAAATCAGAGTCAAGTGCTACATGCCGAGCTGCTCAGGTGAGTCTGGACAGATGTTTTAACACCAGAATGGATATATCTGCTTCATCTGAGTCGATGTGGAGGTAGAAGGAAGTCACCTCTTTTATTGTTGTAGTCTGAGTAACGTGACGTCATATCCGTTCCGTATTCGTCAACCAAAACAAACCTCAGAGAGTCTAAACCGTTGGAGGGTCGTCGTGGATACGACCTGCACCCTCACATGTTAAATCCAGCGTGGTAAACACTACACATCCAGTAAAGGATGGAAACACTTTGGGTTTCACACATTGACAGGAAAAGCAGAGCTAGACAGAGCAGAGCTAAAGCTGCATGCTAACTTCTAAAGAAGGACAAAATACGTGTCACAGTAAACGGCCTCTTTCAGCCTCCAAGCAGCGGTTCATTGATAATTGATGGTAGTGGCTGCAGGTGGTGTGTGTGTGAACGATCCGTTCATCAGAGCTGATTCCTAACATCATGAGATTATGAGGGTTAAGAAGTGTCACAAAGACAGAGTTGATTTATTCTGTGTAGTTGGACACTGACTACATGAGGGGGACATCTGATTTATGTGGTTCATAAATAGGACTAAACTCTGTGTAACGTGATGTCTTCTGTCTTCTGTCTTCGGTCCACAGAGATGAGAATCGGTCTGAACGAGGAGTTCAGCATCGGAAAGTCACAACTGAGAGGTAAAAACAGAAACCCTTCAGAGTATATCTGTTTATGTAATAAAACATCTGATAGATCATAATCTCAAACTCTCAAATATCAATACAGTGCTATAAATACAACACGTTTTATTTGTATTACTTTAAATCAGAATCAGGTTTATTAACACGTTTCTTCAACCGTTAGACCATTAGTCTTTAACTTGTTTTAATTAGTCTCGTTGGTTTCATCTTCAGCTTGTTATTATTTATTATTCATTATTTATTATTTATTATTTATTATTTATTATTTATTATGTCTTCTTCAGGTTACAGATGTTCAGGTTGTTATTATGTATTATTTATGATATATATTTATATATATTTATTGTTTCTTCTTCAGGTTACGGAGCTGCTGTCCGTGTAGACGAGTGCAGCTTCCACCAGGCAGTCCGACTGGACGAGTTCGACAGCAACCGGATCCTCCGCCTCTGTCCGAGTCAGGGAGAGGTACTCTACTGATCTACTGATCTACTCACCACTCAGCCGTCACGGCTTTCAGTAACACTCTCTCTACTTTAGAGATTAACCTGTTGGTCTGGAGCGCTTTAGTTTCAGTCAGGTGTACCTAATAAACTGACCACCTCACACAACACAACACAACACAACACAACACAACACACAACACAACACACATGACTCTTCTTCATGTGTTTCAGCAAACGGTGATGCAGTACCAGCTGAGTGACGAGCTGCCGTCAGCGCCGCCGTTCCGTCTCTTCCCCACCATCGAGAGGGACAGCGGAGGAAGGTAGAGTCCCCCAGAGTCCAGGACCAGAGTCCTAGTCCCCCAGAGTCCAGGACCAGAGTCCTAGTCCCCCGGAGTCCAGGACCAGAGTCCTAGTCCCCCAGAGTCCAGGACCAGAGTCCTAGTCCCCCAGAGTCCAGGACCAGAGTCCTAGTCATTAGAGGTATTAAAGGTCCATTCTGAATATGAGAGAACATTAAAGCTGTTGTTGTTGTTGTTGCTCTGCAGGCTGCTGATGTACCTGAAGCTTCGCTGTGATCTGCCACCAAAGAGGTGCGTTTATATTTATATATTTATATATTTATATTTCAACAAGCTTCAATCCTTCAACTAAACTCTGAGTATCAGACTAGAACCGTTAAATCAGCTCTACACCAACCAGACGATGTACCGGAGTGTTTTAATAGTTCTGTTGGGGATAACATGGGGAGGAATCAGCAGTACAATCAGCTCCATGGGCTCATCATAAGTATTATCATTATATCAGATTATATATATATATATATATACATATATATATATATATATATATATCAGAGTATAAACTGAGTTCTGATTCACCAGAGTTCACACAAGATGCTTTCATTATGAGGAGACAGAATCAGTCCTGGAATACCTTTAAACACGGACCTCCAGCTGGAGATCGTTGTTAGCCTGAACCTGTTAACAGGGATCTGAAATAATAACCAGAATATCTAAACCGCGTTGCGTCGCCTTACGTTAAGTTGCGTTACGTTAATTTGCGGTACGTTAATTTGCGTTATGTTAATTTGCGTTATGTTAAGTTGCGTTGCGTTGCGTTACGTTAGGTTGCGTTACGTTAGGTTGCGTTACGTTAGGTTACGTTACGTTGAGTTACGTTAAGTTGCGTTACGTTAAGTTGCGTTACGTTAAGTTGCGTTACGTTACGTTATGTTGCGTTACGTTATGTTGCGTTACGTTATGTTGCGTTACGTGTTAAGTTGCGTTACATTAAGTTGCGTTACGTTAAGTTGCGTTACGTTAAGTTGCGTTACGTTAAGTTGCGTTACGTTAAGTTGCTTTAAGTTGCGTTAAGTTGCGTTGCGTTACGTTACGTTAAGTTGCGTTACGTTACGTTAAGTTGCGTTACTTTAAGTTGCGTTACGTTAAGTTGCGTTACGTTAAGTTGCGTTACGTTAAGTTGCGTTATGTTGCGTTATGTTAAGTTGCGTTATGTTGCGTTATGTTGCAAATATATACGTACATTTGCATTGGTATTAAATTGTTCACTAATCTCTCTTTAAGGTTAATTTTGAAGGGATAAAAAAATGTGCGATTAATTTACGATCAATGACGATGAACTCTGGACAATCAGGCGATTAATCATGATTAAATGTCTGAATGGATTGACAGCCCTAGTTTATATATAATCTATGATAATGTTGCTGGTTGCTTGTAATGTTCTAGATAAAGAAGAACGTTTAAGAGAAGAGAAGTTTGACTTCCTGTTTATGGTTTCCTTGTTTAGTCCTCTAAGTTCAGTTTGTAACGTCGGAATGAACACGACACAAAACAAAAAGTCCTTTCCACTCTGCTGGAGAGACGAGAACAATAAACAGTCTGACAGGTGATGTGTTCATAACCATGAGGATTAGTAGATGATGGTGATGATGGTGGTGGTGGTGATGATGATGATGATGATGATGGTGGTGATGGTGGTGATGGTGGTGATGGTGGTGATGGTGGTGATGATGATGATGAAGGTGATGATGATGTCATTGTCTCTGCAGCGCTGCCATCAACGTGTGTGCCTCCATCCCGGTCCCTAAAGGCTCAGTGAGGTGAGACGCTTCAGTCAAATCAGCTGATGTTTGTTATGGAAATGTGTCTTCATGGAAACTAGTTTCTATTTGAATGTGACGACATGATGGAGTTGTTTCTGGAGGTGAAGAGGAAGTCAGCTGAGTTCCTCATCAGCTTTAGACTGTTTGAAACAATATTAACAAAGTAGGAGGTCAGCAGAGGGAAGAGCTCCTCATCTGGTATTTAAAGTCATGTAAAGTTAAACTAATGATGGGTGGAGGCCGGCGGCTCCGCCAGCAGCAGAGTTTAGACGAGTTAAGGTAGAGGAAATACACATCATACAGAAATGTGTGCAGATTTAAACTATAGAACCTGATGAATCCATCAGTACCAACCAGGTCAGACTGCTACTACTACTACTACTAGTACTACTACTACTACTACTACTAGTACTACTACTAGTACTACTACTACTACTACTACTACTACTAGTACTACTAGTACTACTACTACTACTACTGGTATCATAGTAAACTCTAGAACCTGATGAATCCATCAGTACCAACCAGGTCAGACTGCTACTACTACTAGTACTACTACTACTACTACTAGTACTACTGCTACTGCTACTACTACTACTAGTAGTACTACTACTACTACTACTACTACTAGTACTGCTACTACTACTACTACTACTAGTACTACTACTACTACTACTGGTATCATAGTAAACTAGAGAACCTGATGAATCCATCGGTATCAACCAGGTCATACTACTACTACTAAAAAAAATGTCCAAAAAATTTCTGAAATTTTTTCCAAACAATGTCCAAAAAATTGAAGAAAAAAAAAAAAAATCTTTAAAAAGTCCTGAAAATGTTCCAAAATTTTTTCGAAAAATGTCCAAATATGTAAAAAAAAAAAAAAAAAAGTTTGAAAAAAATTCAGAAAAATTAATTTAGTAATTGAATGTAATGTAAAGTTAGATTAATGATGCTGGAGGCCGGCTGTAGGGCTGCGGGGGGATGTTGCTTCAGGTATCAGTGAGATCCTGGAAGTCCAGTTTGAGGAACACATCTGTAATTTGAAGGTTTGTAATTCTCAGAAAAGATTTCACAACTATTTTATCTTTCAACACGACGATCGCGAGGCGGTTGGCCAACGCTGCACCTCACAGGAGCAGCATTAGCAAAGCTAAAGCGAAACAGAAAGCCTCTTGATGTCGATCATCTTGTTTTCATCATCGATAGAAGCCGTGATTATAATGTCAATGTGATTAATAGCTCCGTCCTAATGAGACGTCTTGGAAGGTTAAACTAACAGAAACAACATTAACAGACTATTTACACCTTAAAGGAGAAGTTGATGTGTTTATTTATGATATAAACCACTGAATGAGGAGGTGGAGGAGGAGGAGGAGGAGATGATGATGACTGTGGTGAATCAGCTGATCAGCTGTGTTCTGGACAGAGGCAGTGAGGTGTAACGTGATGATCTTCATCAGCTGAAAGCTTCAGCTGGATTAATATCTGTCAGATAATCACCTGAGATTCTACATCACTGATCGCCTGAACCACCGTGACCTCTGACCTCCTCATGCTCACCTCTATGTGTGCGTGTGCGTGTGCGTGTGCGTGTGCGTGTGTGTGTGCGTGTGTGCATGTGTGTATTGTGTGTCAGTGTGTCTCAGGAGCTCAGTAGTCCGGATCAGAGCGCTGAGCTGAAGCTGCAGAGTCGATCCATCGACTGGACGATCCCTCGATTCTCTGGAGGAACTCAGCTGTCTGCTCTGTTCAAGGTACACACACACACACACACACACACACACACACATACACACACACACACACATACACACACACACACACACACACACACACACACACACACACACACACTTATATTGTGTTGTATTGTAGCTCTGTTGGCATCGTAGCTCTAAATGTCGGTTGTTTCATCAAACTTCTCTCTCTTCTTCTCTCCTCTTCTTCTTCCTCCTCCTCTCTCTCTCCTCTTCCTCTTTCTCTCCTCTTCCTCCTCTCTCTCTCCTCTTCCTCCTCTCTCTCCTCTTCGTCCTCCTCTTTCTCCTCTCTCTCTCCTCCTCCTCTCTCTCTCCTCTTCCTCCTCTTCCTCCTCCTCTTTCTCCTCTCTCTCCTCCTCTCTCTCCTCCTCCTCTCTCTCTCCTCTCTCTCCTCTTCGTCCTCCTCCTCTCTTCCTCCTCTTCCTCAGCTGGAGGTGTCTGGTCTGAGCTCGTCCTCTATGCTGGAAGTTGGTCCGGTGGGTTTGACCTTTGAACTTCCTAAACTGACGGCTACGGGTCTTCAGATCCGGTTCCTGCGTCTGTCTCCGGTCCAGCCGGGTCCGTCTCAGCGCTGGGTCCGATACGTCACCCACTCCGACTCCTACATCATCCGCATCTGACCTCTGACCTCTGACCTTTGACCTCTGGCCATCGCTTCCATGATGCCGTTTATCTTTTATTGTCCTTTCAAAATAAGAGTGGACGTCATCATCTGTCTGTAAATAAATGTGACATCTTTATGTTTCCTTCTATCTGATGTCTTTTACTCTGAAGGTTTAATAAACTCGTCCTGTCAGCAGCTTCAGAGGAGAAATATCAGATATCATCGACAGGAAGCTTCAGAAGCAGAAATTCACCATAAACGTGATTAAATAGAAGAAGTGTTTCCCCTCACTGGTTTCACTTCTCCTTCAGGACTAATGTCCTCTGGTTACTCTCTCTGTGGTTTCTTGTTCTGGTGTTTGACCTTTAGTAAAGATCCCTTTAAACTTTAATAATGACAGAAGTTACAGTTTATTAATACAGCACATTTAAAGACAACAGGAGACGAGCCAGACTGTCCTCCAGTAGAGGAGGACCGGTGATCTGTCTCAGGTATTCACAGTTAAAGACATGGAAAGGTGCATAAAAGACAATAATACAAAATGTAAAACAATAAAAGAAAGGTCCAAATGAAATAAGACAAAGAGCCGTACAAACTTTTGTGAGTATTTAACAAACTGCTGTAGGATCTGGTAGGTATGTTTACCTTCGGACAGAGCCAGGCTAGCAGTTTCCACCTGTTTCCAGTCTTTATGCTAAGCTAAGCTAACCAGATTCATATTTACTGTACAGACATGAGTTTTATCAATATCAATCTGAACCTCTGACTCTCAGAGAGGAAGCAAATCATGATAATAACACATTTCCTTAAAGCTCACACTTGCTTTAAAGGTCCCATATTATGCTAATTTTCAACGCTCCATTTCAGCGCATTTTGACGGAATTGCAACGGAATTGCATTGCTAGGCAACAGCTTGGGTCCATGTGTACTTCCTGTCAGCTGATGATATTCACATCCACTGCAACAGGAAATAAACTGGGACACATTTAGAATGTTTACGTTTAAAATTGTGTAAATGGTCTAAATATTGTATATTTGTGACATCACAAATGGACAGAAATCCTGACGGCTTGTTTCAAATGCAGAGTTTCTGAATACGGGCTGTGTGTGTTTCTCTGTTGATTGAGTGTTTCAATACTTTCACAGTATTTATACAGAACTTAAACCTGCTTTATCATAAAAAGAACATGAAAATCTCACTTTCTTATAATATGGGACCTTTAAATACAGAAATACAGTTTATTTTTATGTTTTCTGCATATTTCTTTAAATATACAGGACTGTCTCAGAAAATTAGAATATTGTGATAAAGTTCTTTATTTTCTGTAATGCAATTAAAAAAACAAAAATGTCATGCATTCTGGATTCATTACAAATCAACTGAAATATTGCAAGCCTTTTATTCTTTTAATATTGCTGATTATGGCTTACAGCTTAAGAAAACACAAATATCCTATCTCTAAATATTAGAATATCATGAAAAAGTATACTAGTAGGGTATTCAACTAATCACTTGAATCGTCTAATTAACTCGAAACACCTGCAAGGGTTTCCTGAGCCTTGAAAAACACTCAGCTTGGTTCAGTAAACTAAATCACAAGTATGGGGAAGACTGCTGATCTGACTGCTGTCCAGAGGACCATCATTGACACCCTCCATCAGGAGGGTAAGACACAAAAAGAAATTTCTCAAAGAGCAAGCTGTTCACAGAGTGCAGTGTCAAAGCACATCCACAAAAAGTCTGTTGGAAGGGGGAAATGTGGCAGGAAACGCTGCACAACCAAGAGAGATGACCGCAGCCTTAACAGCATTGTGAAGAAGAGTCGCTTCCAGAATTTGGGGGAGCTTCAAAGACAGTGGACTGAAGCTGGAGTCCAGGTATCAAAAGCCACTGTTCACAGACGTGTCCGGGAAATGGGCTACAATAGCCGTATTCCCATGGTCAAGCCACTTCTGAACTCAAGACAACGGAAGAAGCGTCTGACTTGGGCTATGGAAAAGAAGCACCGGACAGTTGCAGAGTGGTCCAAAGTCCTCTTTTCAGACGAAAGCAAGTGTTGTATTTCATTTGGAAGTCAAGGCGCCAGAGTCTGGAGAAAGGCTGGAGAGGAGCAAAATCCAAGTTGCTTGAAATCCAGTGTGAAGTTCCCACAGTCAGTGATGGTTTGGGGAGCCATGTCAGCTGCTGGTGTTGGTCCACTGTGTTTCATCAAGTCCAGAGTAAATGCAGCTGTGTACCAAGAGATTTTAGAGCACTACATGCTTCCGTCTGCTGAAAAGCTCTATGGAGATGAGGATTTCATTTTCCAGCATGATCTGGCACCTGCCCACAGTGCCAGAACCACCAGTAACTGGTGTACTGCCCATGGCATTACTGTCCTCGATTGGCCTGCCAATTCCCCTGACCTGAACCCCATAGAGAATTTGTGGGGTATTGTGAAGAGGAAGCTGAAAGACACCAGACCCAACAATGCAAATGAGCTAAAGGCCGCTATTGAAGCATCATGGGCATCCATAACACCTCAGCAATGCCACAGGCTGATTGCCTCCATGCCACGCTGCATTGATGCTGTAATCCGTGCAAAAGGATTCCCAACCAAGTACTGAGTGCATTAATGGACATTTTCAAATGTTTGATTTTGTTTTACTGTTATCAATCTTTTTTTTTACTTGGTCTGAGGAAATATTCTAATATTTAGAGATAGGATATTTGTGTTTTCTTAAGCTGTAAGCCATAATCAGCAATATTAAAAGAATAAAAGGCTTGCAATATTTCAGTTGATTTGTAATGAATCCAGAATGCATGACATTTTTGTTTTTTTAATTGCATTACAGAAAATAAAGAACTTTATCACAATATTCTAATTTTCTGAGACAGTCCTGTATATATATTTAAGTACACATCTCAGCTGTAGCCAGATGTGTAAACAGTGTGCAGCACTGATAAACATTCATATTTATATTTGTTTATTTTGTTTATTTATTTTTGCACAATTTCAGACTATACAACATAATAAAAGAAATAAATGAATAATATTCAGTGCAGGAAGAGGAAAAAAACAAAACACTGTGCTGATCTGAAGCCTCCAGCTAGAGACAAGATTAATATAAAGACATAATATGACTACATAATAGTGATAACAAACGATTAGAGCAAGATATATATAATAACAGTACAGTAAATATATAAAAAAGACAAATGTGTGTGTTGTGTGGAAGTGTATGGTTAGTGTTTGTGAGGAGGATATTATTTAAATATCTATAAAGAGTTCTGGGTCATCGTAACCAAACAACATGTATGTGTATGTAAGAAAAGATAAGATAAGATAAGATGAACCTTTATTAATCCCTGGAGGGACATTCAGGTGTCAAAGCAGCAACATCAGCAAACAGAGTGAAACACAGGAGATGTACAGGTATACACACATTATAAAAACAATAATAGAGATATAAAAGATACAGAGTGAATGGGTGAATATAGTGTATACAGTCTGTCAATAAATAAATGTAATATGTACAATAAATAAATGTAATATGTACAATAAATACATGTAATATGTACAATAAATAAAGGTAATATGTACAATAAATACATGTAGTATGTAGAATAAATAACAATAAATACATGTAGTATGTAGAATAAACAATAAATACATGTAGTATGTAGAATAAATAACAATAAATAAATGTAATATGTACAATAAATACATGTAGTATGTACAATAAATAACAATAAATACATGTAGTATGTAGAATAAATAACAATAAATACATGTAGTATGTAGAATAAATAACAATAAATAAATGTAGTATGTACAATAAATAAATGTAGTATGTACAATAAATAAATGTAATATGTACAATAAATAACAATAAATAAATAAATGTAGTATGTACAATAAATAAATGTAGTATGTACAATAAATAACAATAAATAACTGTAGTATGTACAATAAATAACAATAAATAAATGCAGTATGTACAATAAATAAATGTAGTATGTACAATAAATAACAATAAATAAATGCAGTATGTACAATAAATAAATGTAGTATGTACAATAAATAACAATAAATAAATGCAGTATGTACAATAAATTAATGTAGTATGTATAATAAATAACAATAAATAACTGTAGTATGTACAATAAATAACAATAAATAAATGTAATATGTACAATAAATAACAATAAATAAATGTAGTATGTACAATAAATAACAATAAATAAATGTAATATGTACAATACATAACAATAAATAAATAACTGTAGTATGTATAATAAATGAATGTAGTATGTAGATATGTGCAGTGTATGAAGCTGTATACAGGATGTATGTAACAACATGTAACATGTGTGTGTAACTGTAGTGTGTAGATATGTGTGTATGTAACATGTAACATGTGTGTGTAACTGTAGTGTGTAGATATGTGTGTATGTAACAACATGTAACATGTGTGTGTAACTGTAGTGTGTAGATATGTGTGTATGTAACAACATGTAACATGTGTGTGTAACTGTAGTGTGTAGATATGTATGTATGTAACAACATGTAACATGTGTGTGTGTAACTGTAGTGTGTAGATATGTGTGTATGTAACAACATGTAACATGTGTGTGTAACTGTAGTGTGTAGATATGTGTGTGTGTAACAACATGTAACATGTGTGTGTAACTGTAGTGTGTAGATATGTGTGTATGTAACAACATGTAACATGTGTGTGTAACTGTAGTGTGTAGATATGTGTGTGTGTAACAACATGTAACATGTGTGTGTAACTGTAGTGTGTAGATATGTGTGTGTGTAACAACATGTAACATGTGTGTGTAACTGTAGTGTGTAGATATGTGTGTGTGTAACAACATGTAACATGTGTGTGTAACTGTAGTGTGTAGATATGTGTGTATGTAATAACATGTAACATGTGTGTGTAACTGTAGTGTGTAGATATGTGTGTATGTAACAACATGTAACATGTGTGTGTAACTGTAGTGTGTAGATATGTGTGTATGTAACAACATGTAACATGTGTGTGTAACTGTAGTGTGTAGATATGTGTGTATGTAACAACATGTAACATGTGTGTGTAACTGTAGTGTGTAGATATGTGTGTATGTAACAACATGTAACATGTGTGTGTAACTGTAGTGTGTAGATATGTGTGTATGTAACAACATGTAACATGTGTGTGTAACTGTAGTGTGTAGATATGTGTGTATGTAACAACATGTAACATGTGTGTGTGTAACTGTAGTGTGTAGATATGTGTGTATGTAACAACATGTAACATGTGTGTGTGTGTAACTGTAGTGTGTAGATATGTGTATGTAACAACATGTAACGTGTGTGTAACTGTAGTGTGTAGATATGTGTGTATGTAACAACATGTAACATGTGTGTGTAACTGTAGCGTGTAGATATGTGTGTATGTAACAACATGTAACATGTGTGTGTAACTGTAGTGTGTAGATATGTGTGTGTGTAACAACATGTAACATGTGTGTGTGTAACTGTAGTGTGTAGATATGTGTGTATGTAACAACATGTAACATGTGTGTGTAACTGTAGTGTGTAGATATGTGTGTATGTAACAACATGTAACATGTGTGTGTAACTGTAGTGTGTAGATATGTGTGTGTGTAACAACATGTAACATGTGTGTGTAACTGTAGTGTGTAGATATGTGTGTGTGTAACAACATGTAACATGTGTGTGTAACTGTAGTGTGTAGATATGTGTGTATGTAACAACACGTAACATGTGTGTGTAACTGTAGTGTGTAGATATGTGTGTATGTAACAACATGTAACAGGTGTATGTAACTGTAGTGTGTAGATATGTGTGTATGTAACAACATGTAACATGTGTGTGTAACTGTAGTGTGTAGATATGTGTGTATGTAACAACATGTAACATGTGTGTGTAACTGTAGTGTGTAGATATGTGTGTATGTAACAACATGTAACATGTGTGTGTAACTAGTGTGTAGATATGTGTGTATGTAACAACATGTAACATGTGTGTGTAACTGTAGTGTGTAGATATGTGTGTATGTAACAACATGTAACGTGTGTGTAACTGTAGTGTGTAGATATGTGTGTATGTAACAACATGTAACATGTGTGTGTAACTGTAGTGTGTAGATATGTGTGTATGTAACAACATGTAACATGTGTGTGTAACTGTAGTGTGTAGATATGTGTGTATGTAACAACATGTAACGTGTGTGTGTAACTGTAGTGTGTAGATATGTGTGTATGTAACAACATGTAACGTGTGTGTGTAACTGTAGTGTGTAGATATGTGTGTGTGTAACAACATGTAACGTGTGTGTGTAACTGTAGTGTGTAGATATGTGTGTATGTAACAACATGTAACGTGTGTGTGTAACTGTAGTGTGTAGATATGTGTGTGTGTAACAACATGTAACATGTGTGTGTAACTGTAGTGTGTAGATATGTGTGTGTGTAACAACATGTAACATGTGTGTGTAACTGTAGTGTATAGATATGTGTGGATGTAACAACATGTAACATGTGTGTGTAACTGTAGTGTGTAGATATGTGTGGATGTAACAACATGTAACATGTGTATGTAACTGTAGTGTGTAGATATGTGTGTATGTGTGTAACTGTAGTGTGTAGATAGTGTGTAGATATGTGTGTATGTGTGTAACTGTAGTGTGTAGATATGTGTGTATGTGTGTAACTGTAGTGTGTAGATATGTGTGTGTGTGTGTAACTGTAGTGTGTAGATATGTGTGTGTGTGTGTAACTGTAGTGTGTAGATATGTGTGTATGTGTGTAACTGTAGTGTGTAGATATGTGTGTATGTAACAACATGTAACATGTGTGTGTAACTGTAGTGTGTAGATATGTGTGTATGTGTGTAACTGTAGTGTGTAGATATGTGTGTATGTGTGTAACTGTAGTGTGTAGATATGTGTGTATGTAACAACATGTAACGTGTGTGTAACTGTAGTGTATAGATATGTGTGTATGTAACAACATGTAACATGTGTGTGTAACTGTAGTGTGTAGATATGTGTGTATGTGTGTAACTGTAGTGTGTAGATATGTGTGTATGTGTGTAACTGTAGTGTGTAGATATGTGTGTATGTGTGTAACTGTAGTGTGTAGATATGTGTGTATGTGTGTAACTGTAGTGTGTAGATATGTGTGTATGTGTGTAACTGTAGTGTGTAGATATGTGTGTATGTGTGTAACTGTAGTGTGTAGATATGTGTGTGTGTGTGTAACTGTAGTGTGTAGATATGTGTGTATGTGTGTAACTGTAGTGTGTAGATATGTGTGTATGTGTGTAACTGTAGTGTGTAGATATGTGTGTATGTGTGTAACTGTAGTGTGTAGATATGTGTGTGTGTGTGTAACTGTAGTGTGTAGATATGTGTGTATGTGTGTAACTGTAGTGTGTAGATATGTGTGTGTGTGTGTAACTGTAGTGTGTAGATATGTGTGTGTGTGTAACTGTAGTGTGTAGATATGTGTGTATGTGTGTAACTGTAGTGTGTAGATATGTGTGTATGTGTGTAACTGTAGTGTGTAGATATGTGTGTATGTGTGTAACTGTAGTGTGTAGATATGTGTGTATGTGTGTAACTGTAGTGTGTAGATATGTGTGTGTGTGTGTAACTGTAGTGTGTAGATATGTGTGTATGTGTGTAACTGTAGTGTGTAGATGTGTGTGTGTGTGTAACTGTAGTGTGTAGATATGTGTGTGTGTGTAACTGTAGTGTGTAGATATGTGTGTATGTGTGTAACTGTAGTGTGTAGATATGTGTGTATGTGTGTAACTGTAGTGTGTAGATATGTGTGTATGTGTGTAACTGTAGTGTGTAGATATGTGTGTATGTGTGTAACTGTAGTGTGTAGATATGTGTGTATGTGTGTAACTGTAGTGTGATGTTTGGTGTTGTGATGTTTGCAGGAGACTCTCTGAGAGTTGCGCAACGTGATCTGCAGCCACACGCACGCACGCACACGCACACGCAGGGATCGTGTCTTTGCGGAAGCAGAGAGGAGTCTTGTCTCCTCCTCTCCTCTCCTCTCCTCTCCTCCTCTCCTCCTCTCCTCTCCTCCTCTCCTCTCCTCTCTCCTCTCTCCTCATCAGAGACTCACTCACACCAGCAGAGTAACACCCGGAGCAGCTAGCAGAGCAGCAGAGCAGCAGAGCAGCAGCAGAGCAGCAGAGCAGCAGCGAGCAGGAGCTGATGAGTCGGGACGGCTGAGAGGAGCACTCAGTCCAACCACACCTTTACTCGGGATCTACCCTGCCGAGGAGATGGGGGACAAGGCGGGCACCAGGTAGGACCAGAACCAGAACCAGAACCAGGCTAACAGCTAGCAACTAACGGCTAACGGCTAGTTAGCATCACGCAGTTAGCTAGCAGCTAGCTTAGCCCGGGTTAGAGGAGGCTTTACAGAGATGTTTACCCGCTTTATGAGAGCCTATACCCGGACACAGAGAGCACCTTGACCCCTCTGGTGATCTGGTAGCTCTGCAGGGTGCGGTTATAGTGAGAGGTTAGCTGTTAGCAGACAGACTGCTGCACCAGACTCCACTCACTAAACACTCAATTTAACACTTCCTCCTAATGCATCTCTTTAACCTAACTAACACATCATTAACACGCATTATATATATATAAACACGCCTAACACATGCATCGGCACGTTAAAAACCATATATATAATCAGTTTAGTGTCGTAGACATGAATTCCGTGTTGGTGCTTTAACATGATAACACGGCCGTAGTGGGCGGTATCCACCTATAGACATCTACACTTAAACATGGTATATTATTGAATTAAAGTGCTGCATGCTGGATGTGTTAATGCCGATTTTAACTCAACACCTGAATGATTCATAATGGTTCATAATACATGCAGAGTTGTGTTTTATATTGGTGACAACATGAAGGATGCTTAAAATCTTAATATTTTGAATGGAGTTTGGTGCGATGCTGGGCTATCCGGTTTAGCCTGCTACTAAAGTGCTGCTTGCTGGATGTGTGAATGCCGATTTTAACTCAACACAGAGGGAATTGCACTTGTAGAATAGGTAAAGTAGATGTAATTAATAAAATATAATTAAAGGTAGTTGCACTTGAGGTGTATATTGCATCAAAGGATATATTGCACAGACAAATGTATTCACATTCAGTTAAACTTGATATATTATTGAATTAAAGTGCTGCATGCTGGATGTGTGAACGCCGATTTTAACTCAACAGCTCAATGATTCAGAATGATTCATAATACATGCAGAGTTGTGTTTTATATTGGTGACAACATGAAGGATGCTTAAAATGTTCATATTTTGAATGGAGTTTGGTGTGTCTAATACAATAACACTAAGTAAGATACATTTATTTTATTATTCATTTCTGGTCAGTGCTTTAAAACAAATACTTGATGAGACTAAACGAGGCAGATAAAACATATAACAGGTAAAACACACAGTTATAAAGCAAATAAAACAGGTAGAGTAGATGTAATAAATAAATATAAACAGAAGTGTTACACTGGAGGTATAACATATAAAAAATAGATGTAATGTAAACAGGTAATTGCACTTGTAGAATAGGTAGATGTAATAAATAAAATGTAAACAAAGGTAGTTGCACTTGAGGTGTATATTGCATCAAGGATATATTGCACAGATAAATGTATTCACATTCAGTTAAACTTGATATATTATTGAATTAAAGTGCTGCATGCTGGATGTGTGAGCGCTGATTTTAACTCAACACCTGAATGAATCATAATGCATGCAGAGTTGTGTTTTATATTGTTGATAACATGAGGATTTGTTAAATGTTAATATTTTTGAATGGAGTTTGGTGTGATGGTGAGTTAGCCTACTAACAGGCTGATTTCTGGTGTTTTTTGGTATCACAGGCTTATGCTAATCAGCTGTTGGTGTGTTTTGAAGGCTTCTCTTTGAGTTACAGCTAACATGAGAGTGAATGAGAGTTCTCTTTAGATGCTGGTTAACAGTAAACAGTGAAACATCATCTGACTGATGGAGATGATGTTGACACACTTGGAACATGTTACATCCTAACAGACTGATATTCAGGTTTCTTTAAGCCTCAGGATGTTTATTTTTTACTCTCCTTATTGATTTATGTTGTTTTAGTCTTTATTAATGAAGCATCTGCAGCTCCACATCAGCGTTAGAGAGAACTATGTGCAGGTTTCCAAACAATCCTGTTTACCTGGTTTCTCTGTTTATATCAGCTGATCAGGTGGTTCCTCACCTGTATACAGTCCAGGGTTGTGATTGGCTGAACTCCGGCTCGTAAGGCGATGACTGAGAGGTTAAAGTGCTGACTGGGAGCTGTAAAGGTTCCAGCTCTCTGTTTACCGGTCTATCAGATGTTCATGTTGAGTGTTTACCGGTCTATCAGATGTTCATGTTGAGTGTTTACCGGTCTATCAGATGTTCAGGTTGAGTGTTTACCGGTCTATCAGATGTTCATGTTGAGTGTTTACCGGTCTATCAGATGTTCATGTTGAGTGTTTACCGGTCTATCAGATGTTCATGTTGAGTGTTTACCGGTCTATCAGATGTTCATGTTGAGTGTTTACCAGTCTATCAGATGTTCAGGTTGAGTGTTTACCGGTCTATCAGATGTTCAGGTTGAGTATTTACCGGTCTATCAGATGTTCATGTTGAGTGTTTACCGGTCTATCAGATGTTCATGTTGAGTGTTTACCGGTCTATCAGATGTTCATGTTGAGTGTTTACCGGTCTATCAGATGTTCATGTTGAGGCTGCCAGGTTGAAACGTGTAAAATCATCAGTGATTTAAACAAACAGCTCCGTTGACGTCCACTAAACTCTCCTCAGTCACTTCCTGTTAGGAAACAGGTGGGAAACTGGGAGGAGAGGAAGCGAGCAGGAGGAAAGACAAACATGATGCAGACAGAATAATAGAGACGTTATCATCCAGGAAGACCGACTATAGTTCAGTTCTTCCATCCCACCAAACCTCTGAGGACATATCCAGCGTTTCAGTGACGGCTGTATCGCCTGTTTATATATTAGTGGATGTTAAAGGTGTTGCTCGTAGTGATGAAGATAAATGTCAGCTTTTATGTTTTCAGCTCATAGTTGTGTTTTTATGTCCGTTGGCTCGGTGTGTCGGAGACTCAGTAATGAGAATAGGACATGTATACATGTCGTGTGTGTGTTGTTGTTATTGCTTTATAATTCTTCCGTCCGGCTCAAAGACAGCGAGACACTTCACCTCCCGAGACTTCACAAGTTTCCTTTTAGTTTTGTGTTCAGGTTCATCTGGTTCGTTTTCCGTTGAATCGACGTTCACGTTAGTTTGTGATGTTGGTAGTTGAACTTTTCAACTTCAGTTAATCAGCTTCAGCTTTGTCTCTGAAACAGAAGACTGTGTGCATGTGAGTAAACGTACCGACGTACCATCAGTGTTGTCTGGTTCTGGTTCTGGTTCTGGTTCTGGTTCTGGTTCTGGTTCTGACTGTAACAAAACAGCATTTGTTTTGGGATGCACGTTTTGCTGTTTCTCTGTTTTTACTGGTTCAGATGAGGTCGTGTTCACCAGTAGAGTCCGTATGAACCCCCACCCCCCCCTCATGTCATATTCACGACCCCGTCAGTGGAAAGTTTCTGAAAGTTCACGACTTGTGACGTGTTTCTAGACGTTGTCAGAAATGGCGGAGGCCTTGGCAGTTCATTTCTCGGTGCATAATAAGTTAATATATTGTAGTCGTATATTGTTTTTCTTTGTAATTTTTTAATATATCTGAGGACGATGTTGATATTCCCAATGGCCTCATCTTTCTCCTCTGTCCTCATGTCTTTACATTTACTGCATTATGTTACCTGCTTGCTAGTTTGCTAGCTTGTTAGCTTCTGTGTCTTCTAGACGCCGAAGGTATCGTTAATACTGCCGTTGCTTAGCAGTGGTGTTCTCGCGACTTAACCACTTGAACGCCAAGCACATCGTGTACACGACTTCCCATGTTGTAAACACGAGTTCAGGAGTTTCATTTGAAGGCACCAGTAGTAGACGTTACTGATGGAAACCAAAGGCAAAGAACTGGTTGCCAAGGCAACCTGATTATTTATTTTTATATTTTAATTGCAGTTTCATGTTTAAATAAAGACGGCGCTGCTTTCACTTCCATGTTGTGCTGCGTTCCTGCTAATGTGCAAATCTTTGCATCAAGATAACACTTAAAATGAGCTTCTTCTCCGGAACTCAGTTTGCTGTGAGCGGAGCATTTTAAACCTCAATAACAGTCCATCATGTTCCTTTAATGTGGAAAACCAAAGTCGTGATCATGATTAATATTCCATTAATCGTGCAGCCCTAGTAGTAATAATGAAAATCATTTTATTTCTATAGCACTGTTTTAAAACAGTATTACTGTTAGCTTTACATGGGAAAACCAAATTAGAACAAATCAACACCACAATTAAATAAAATCCAGCCAATAAAACTACGGAGAATAAAATACAATCAAATATAACAAAGCAGAACTGGGAAATAAAAAACCTTAAACATTGGACTAGTAGTTTAATAAAAGTCTTTTTTAAAAAGACATGTTAAGAAGTGATTTAAAAGATGTTGGTGGTTCTGCAGCTTCAGATCTTCAGACACCGTTAAGCGTTGATTAGACTCCCGAACAGACTCATAGTACTTCTGTTTGTACCGTCTGCTGGGAGGATACACGTACACAGTAGAACGCTACGCTACCGCGCGGTCACCTCTGATTGTTGACCCTGTCGGACGTGTAAAGTGTAATCTAATATAAGTTTGAGTCTTGAATCTCTTTAAGTCCTGAGTGTGGACTCAGGCTGCGTTCACAGATAGACGTCGTGGTATCATTCAGCCTCTGGTCTGTATGAAGCTGTGTAGTAATAGAAGTAATGTACATACTCTGTTCTGATTGGACGGTTGTTATCTGATGTCTCCGCCGTACTGAACATGAGAGAGTAGATAGATTAGTGTTGCACAGTTTGTTTCCTGAGTAAAGAGCAGCTTTGTTTTGGTGCTACGTGTCGCTGAAACTGTTTTTAATACAACCAGAGTGAGTCTGACTGATCTACATTAGGATCCAAACAGGCAGTAAACAACTCTGTTTCTGTTTCCTCTAATAAACCTGTGAGCACGTCTCAGGAAACCCAGATCTAAAGAGGAGGAACTCCCTTTCACTGATCTGTTGAGTGTTAGTGGACTAAGATGGACGGCCCAGTTTAGATATGATCAATACCATATTAAACCTGACTGGGAACCAGTGAAGAGAGACCAGAGCAGCAGTGGTGTGATGTCGTCTTTCTACCTCCTCGTTTGGTTTTAACATGACAATAGTCCAGATGTGACTAAATAAAAGCACGTATGACCTTCTAGAGAGGAAGGATGTCGGCCACGTTGAACCGGGATTGATCGACTCCTGTGATCAGTTGATCAGATGAGACGTATCTATATTAGTATATATATTAGTATATATGCATTATTATATATTATAGACGTAATCTTATTTAATAAACAAATGAGACGTCATCATTAATATAATCTGCTGAGTGAGTGAAGGAACCGTCACAGGTAGTTTTAGGACGTCAGGACTGCTCCTGCTCCTCCTCCTCCTCCTCCTGCTCCTCCTCCTCCTCTTCCTGCTCCTCTTCCTCCTGCTCCTCCTCCTCCTCTTCCTCCTCCTCCTCGTCCTCCTCCTCCTCCTCGTCTTCTGGCTCAGCGTGTTTTTCCAGGTGTAACGGAGCGTGAACGGCGTCCTGTTGTGTGGATCCGTGTGTGAGAGCAGGGCGGGTCCTGGTCCTGGTCCTGGTCCTGGTCCTGGTCCTGGTCCTGGTCCTGGTCCTGGTCCCTGGTCCCTGGTCTGTAATCTGACAGAGTGCTGAAAGCATCAGTAGAGACGTTAATCAGCTTTAGAAGCAGAGAAGCAGCAGACAGATCAGAGCTGATAGCTGCTGACATGATGACAGAACCCCATCACATGTTTCTGTTATCAATAACTCAGATTCATGTGTGATTGATCTTTGAATATTCTGACTCTTATTGTCTCTATAAATCAGTTAATAGTGACAGGTCTGGTAGATTTATTCCTCCAACGGTCCAAAACTCAAACATTCAGTTTATTTTCATGAATTATGAAGAAAAGCATCAAATCGTCTCATTGGAGAATATTTTTGGCATTTTTGTTTGAATAATTATGATTCACATATTTAATACTAATAACTCATTATATTTGGACATTTTTCACAATTTTCTTTTCACAAAATGATTTTGAACATTTTACAGATGTTTTACTAAAATGTTTAAAATATTTTTCGGAAATTTTTCAATATCATTTTTTCACATATTTTAATATATTTTCCTAATTTACAGAAAGTTTTTTTTTACTTAAAATTTTCAGACATTTTTCGGATATTTTTCACATATTTATCGGACATTTTCTAGAATAAGTTTTGAATATTTTACCAATAATATTCAGATATTTTTCACATATTTTATTAAAATGTGTTTCTTCTTATATACGGTCTATAATAAAAAAACAACAACAATAGAATAAAAAACAAACAACAAAGGGGATCATAAAAACATATAAAAACCGGAGGATCAAATAAAGTTAACAATATATAAAAATAATGTAGTTAGTGATTATAGAAATGTAAAAGCTTTATTTTCGTGTTATAATAATGTTTATTTATTAACACTTTATGAAAAAACTGCTGCGTCGTTACGGGACAATAAATCTCCAGTGAAACTATTAAACCCAGCTGATAGAAACCAGTCGGTTCTTGTCCAGACACGAAGACTTGGCATCACCTCGGTCTCTGGGGGACGGACGGGGACGTCCTCAGTCTGTTTGTCTGAGCCGCCATGGCTACCGGAGGATCAGCGGCGACGTGTTTACCCGTCAGCAGCCAGCCGAGCGTTAAAGTGTGTTTACACGCAGACGGCTGTTCTCATGAGGAGCGTTATTCCCACGGCGGCCGGTCCGACCTCGGCTCACGCTCAGCGAGGATCTGAAGAGAGAAACATCTGATGAAATCAAAAACACAACCTCAGATCCTGAATCATCTCCGTCACGTCTGAACTCAGCTTCAACATTTTAATCTGAAACTAGAGCTGAAATAATGTTTTTATTTATCCATCAGTCATTTTATTTATTACTGAATACCTGAAACTACGTCCTTCTAAAGGCGGCGGAGAAAAACACAATCAGCTTCTTCTTCTTTCCTTCAATAATAACTATTTTTCACATATTTTACTGAAATAATTTGGATATTTTTCGGACATGTGTTTCACATATTTTACTAAAATAATTTGGATGTTTTTCGGACATGTGTTTCACATATTTTACTAATAACTTATGGAAATATTTTGGGATGTTTTTCACATATTTTACTAAGAATTTTAAGAAATTTTTCTGATATTTTAACATATTTGTCTGACATTTTTTTGAATATTTTTCTGATATTTTGCATTTATTTCTCACACTAACTAATCATTTTGGCCATTTTTCACAATTTTTTTCTGATATTTCTCACCATTTGTTGGACATTTTTTTCAAACATTGTTTTGATATTTTTTCCACATATTTTACTAATAATTTTCAGACATTTTTCAGGTATTTTACTAAATTGTTTCATATATTTTTTTGACATTTTCATGAAATATTTCCACATATTTTACTAATAATTTTCCCGCCATTGTTCTGAAATGTTTTGCACATTTGCTGGGTATTTTTCTGAATATATTTCGGATATTTTTCACATATTTTACTAATAATTTTTGGACATTTTTCAGTATTTTTTCTTCACAAAGTTTTCTAATAATTATCCAGATATGAACCCACAGACCATCGTGGGTCAACCATCACGGTTTGACCCACGAGGCGAGTCCGTGTTTGAGTTCACACGCAGCCGGCTAGTTTATTCTCACGGCGGCCGGTCCGACTACGTCCTTCTAAAGACGAGCACGGCTGAGAGGAACGCCACTAAAGTTCTTCTTCTTCTTCTCTTCATTAATAATTGGTAGAGCTACAGTGGAGATCATCAGTGTTTCAGTGTTCTAAAGCTCAAATCAGTCCAGTGATAAACAGAAGTTTAGTGCCAGAAAGTGGAGCCACAGAAACCTGTAAATCACTTTTAATGTGTGCTTTGAAGTGATCTAAATATAACTGTGGCGGCAACGTTGATCTGTGACAGGAAGCGGCCGTCAGCTGGAGCTGCTGCTGCTGTAAACACTTTACTGGCTGTTAAACAGTGAAAGCTGCTCAGAGGATGGCGGCTCGTTGTTTAGCTGCTTCAGCTTCAGACCGGTGAGGAGGAGAACCGGCGTTAGTTGTTACTTCCTGTTTGCGTGTTGAGGCGTCAGGTGTTAAAGGAAGTGACCGTTTCACAGTGACGGTGTGAACCTCGATGGTCCACGTCCTCTCTGGTGCTCTGATGGTGATGATCAATACTGTGATCAGGATCGTTATTGAGGGATCAAGGGATGACTGGAGGTAAATGGGGCACATTCTGTAAATATGTGAAAAATATCTCAAAAAATGTCCAAAAATTATTAGTAAATATTTGAAAAATGTAAAAAAATTAGAAGTAAATTTATGTGAAAAATATCTCAAAACATTTCCAAAAATTATAAGCAAAAATATGTGAAAAATATCTCAAAAAATGTCCAAAAATTATTAGTAAATATTTGAAAAATGTCTCAAAAAATGTCCAGAATGTATTAGTAAAATATGTGAATAATATTCGAAAAAATTCCAACAAATTTGTGAAAAATGTTAAAAAATAGTATTAGTAAAATGTGTGAAAAATATCACAAAAACATTCCCCAAATTATAAGTAAAATATGTGATAAATATTCGAAATGTCTGTGCAATAAACATGCAACACTTCAATCAATACAATATGTGCAATATAAAAAACATAAAAAATAAATGCCTGTGCAATATTTTTTATAGTATCCAATTCTGCTTCTATATTTATCTCACTGCCTCTTATACTGTATATATATATATATATAAATATGTTTTATTAGTCCCTGGTACAAAGTATTTCCTTTTATTATTGTAATATAAATTAATTTATTCTTTAATTTTCTTTAACTTCACACAATTGTACCTGTATAACAACCGACGTGACAATAAACATCTTGAATCTTGAACTAAACGTGATTAATGGACATTATTTCAAGTTTATTTTTTAATATCTGTAAATTTATTTTTTATTCATTATAAAAAACAAAGTGGATTTTAAACATTCCTGGTGAATGAAGAGTTAAACCAGCTGGTATCATGTCTGTGAGTTATTATTCAGACAGGAACAATAAAACCTGATTATTGATTATTGATTATTAATTATTGATTGTGTTTCTGATGAACTGAGTAGATTTAATCTAACTGAAACAGGTGAAGTGGTTCCTGGGTATCTGGAACAGGAAGGGCTGGACCTCCCCCGTATTAAAGCGGTGTGGTGACAGCCCATAATGACCCCGATCACATAGACTCTAACCACTAACCCCCCCCCTCGGCTTCCTGCTGTGTTCTGTGTTGAAACAGGCCGTGGCCTCGTTTGCACCATTTCCTCCTGACGTCTCCCACCGACACCAAACATTTCAAACAACTGTCTGAAATGATGTTTCTCATGTTGATTCACACAAATTAAAGAAAACTAACGTCAGTCTTTTCTTCCTCTTCTTCCTCTTCTTCCTCTTCTTCCTCTTTCTGAACCTCTCAGAGTTTTCAAGAAGTCGAGCCCCAACTGTAAGGTGAGTCAGCTCCTCTTCCTCCCTCTGCTGCTGACACATAAAGAGTACTCACATAGTACAAGTAGTAGTACCACCATGAGAAACTACTTCATTACGAGTACTAGTACAGAAGTTGTTCCTGTGCAGCGATGAAGGAGAGAACAGCCGGAACCAAACAGGAATATAAACATGATTTTATATAAAATAATAAAGCCAAATTGTGATTTAAATAATCAGAAGACAAGATAATGAACTAGATGAGCTGTTCCTTCATCACCATGACCACGTTTACTATCATTCCTCTATTATTCTGAGTTTGATTCTGTTGTGTTTGATATTTTGAATTATTGTGGGTGGATCATGTTCAGATGGAGACGTGTGATCTGCTGATATTATTCAGGTTTAATGAGCGTTCTCTGGATATTTATAACATCTCATTCACTACATGAGTCTCAATCAGGGTTTCAAAAATAAAGGAATAAATAAATAAATGCCATTAAAACTAGCAATGATAATATTAAAAATAAATATAGCCATTAATTAATTGATAAAATGTGACATAAATTGATATTTCTGTTTTAATTTTCATTATAAATACTGTGATAGACGTGTGTGTGTGTAGGTTTAAAATATATATAAAATATAGAATATATATAAAATAACAATACTGTGTTAAAAGTATATATATAAAATCATATTTTTAAAATATATTTAAGATATGGTATACATATAAGATACATTTAGATCAAATATATAATACTGTGATAGACGTGTGTAGGTTTAAAATATTTATTAAATATAGAATATATATAAAATAATATAATCTATAATACTGTGGTAGACGTGTGTGTATTTTTAAAATATTTATTAATATATATAAAATAATATATAATACTGCATTAAAAGTAAAAATGTTTTTTTTGAATAAATACAGAAATAAATAAGTTAGGGAAAATAAATAAGGCGTGCAATGTAAAGGGAAAATCATGCAGAAAAAAATGCTTAAATACATAAATAAGAAAATACATTTAAAGATAAATATAAAATAAATAAAAAATAAATGCAAAGGCAAAATCATGCAGAAATAAATGTTTAAATACATAAATAAATGCATACATTTAAAAATAAATATAAAATAAATAATAAATAAAAAATAAATGCAAAGGGAAAATAATGCAGACATAAATGCTTAAATACATAAATAATAAATAAATGCAAAAATAAATAAATAAATTTAAAAATAATTACATAAATAAATAAAAGTGGAAATTAAACAGAAGAGTTTAATTTGATGATGTGATTGATCATGTCTGAAGTTTTAGTCGTGTGAAAAAGATTTTTCTTATAAAGAAAACAGGAGAAATGAATGAATAATAACCTCAGACGTGTGACGCTGTGATTGGTCCGTTCAGGTGACAGTGTACCTGGGAAAGAGAGACTTTGTGGATCACCTGGACCACGTGGACGCAGTAGGTGAGTCGGCACATCTGGAGGCTTACGGAGGTTCAGTGTTTACTGTCCACGACTCCAGATGTTAAAATCATTAATCATGATGCTTTTCTGATATTTATGAACTCAAATATCTGTTTAATAGACGTTATGTATCTGATATAATATAGGTTATTTGTAAGAGTTGTATGTAAACTTTAGTAACGTGATCACTGAAGAGTGACCTGAAGTCAGGTTTATTTAATGAACGTTGGTCGGAGCTGCTGAGCCGGGCTGTGATTGGACGATCAGAGCTGCTGAGCCGGTCTGTGATTGGACGGTCGGCTCTGAACTGTGTGATGACGCGGCGGTTTGTCTTCCCTCCTTCCTGCTGACATGACAGATGGCGTGATCCTCGTCGACCCCGAGTACCTGAAGGACAGGAAAGGTAGGACCGCTTCCTCCTGAACATCTGAGGACGTGTGTGTTTGTTTAAATTATGTATAAAATATAGAATATACATATAAAATAAGGTCTAAAATATAGTACTGTGGTAGACGTGTGTGTATGTTTAATATATATCTAAAATAAAGTATAATCTATAATACTGTATATAGTGTATATATATATATTTTTATATATATATACTGTAGTAGAGGTCTGTGCAGGTATAAACAGGAAGTTGAAGGTAAAGTGTTCAGCAGCTTTCAGACAGAGAATAAATGTATTAAACATTTAATAAGGAATCAAAACTAGATCAATATCTTACAGAGATTAAAAGAAACATGTCTAATAAAATATAAATAATAGATGAGAAATAGATTTAATGTTTTAATGAGTTTCACTTTCACTAAAGAAAGTAAAGGTTCAGAGAACTGATTTTACTGAAGATAGAAGGGACAGGTAACATTCCTCCTCTTCCTCCTCCTACTCCTACTCCTCCTCCTCCTCCTCCTCCTCCTCCTCCTCCTCCTCCTCCCCCTCCTCCTCCTCCTTTTCTTCCTCTTCCTCCTCCTCCTCCTCCTCCTCCCTGTAGTCTTCGTCACGCTCACCTGTGCGTTCCGATATGGCCGTGAGGACCTGGACGTCCTGGGTCTGTCCTTCAGGAAGGATCTCTACATATCCACCTTCCAGGTGAGAACTCCGCCTCCAAACCTCCAACTACACCTGAACACATGAACACCTGAACACCTGAACACCTGAACACATGAACACCTGAACACCTGAACACCTGAACACCTGAACACCTGAACACCTGAACACCTGAACACATGAACACCTGAACACCTGAACACCTGAACACATAAACACCTGAACACCTGAACACCTGAACACATGAACACCTGAACACCTGAACACCTGAACACCTGAACACCTGAACACATAAACACCTGAACACCTGAACACATGAACACCTGAACACCTGAACACCTGAACACCTGAACATGATGTCATCTCTCTTCTTCTTCTTCTTCTCCTCTCTCTCTCTCTCTCTGTGTCTCAGGCCTTCCCTCCGGTGCCGGAGGAGAAGAAACCCAACAGCCGGCTGCAGGAGAGGCTGCTGAAGAAACTGGGCCAGCATGCACACCCCTTCTACTTCACTGTGAGTCCCTGAGACCAGGACCCCCATCGGTTCCTGGTCCTCCTTCACACTAGAGACCAGGACCCCCATCAGCTCCTGGTCCTCATTCACACTGTAAACATGATGGAGACCAGGACCCCCATCAGCCCCTGGTCCTTTAATAAGGTCTCAGCCACCTCGATCATGGCCTCTATATCTATTAGAATATATGATTATATTATATACAGGTGCTGGTTCAGCTGGTTTGCATAACATCAAACCGGTTTAAACTGGTACTCCGAAACGGATCGGACCGACAGAACAGGAAGTCCACCTGACTCTAGTTCTCCGTCTCCTGTTCCATCTCTATTTCCTCTTTATTTAATTCATTAACTGACTACAACTCAGTCTATCAGTCTATCAGTCTATCAGTCTATCAGTCTATCAGTCTATCAGTCTATCAGTCTATCAGTCTATCAGTCTATCAGTCTCACTGCAGCAAATACAACAACACGTTGTTCTTTAGAGGAAACACAAGAAGACCTCGCCGACAGCCTCCTGTTCCTCGTTAGGATGTTCCTCGTTAGGATGTTCTCCACTAAACGAAGCCTCAGTTTCTGCGATGGCTTCTTCGTCCGTTTGGTAAACAGAGACCGTCTTCACCTTCACCTGCTGAAAAGTCCTGTGAAAAGTTGCCGTGGACTTTTGGTGAAGTGGCGCTCAACGTTACATCTTCTAAAGACTGACACGCTCACACCGCAAATGAGACACACATATTCATATGAGGATGCAAATAAAGGAACTTTAGTTCCTGGAACTATTTGATAGTGAGCTGGTAAATGATGCAGCAACACTTCCTTTTGCTCAGAGTCGGTCTGACGGGTTTCTGACCAATAAACTCTCCAAAGATCTGTTTCCTTAACATGAGATTAAATCCCCAACAAGCTGTTGACAAAGCATCCCATCCCTCCAGACAGGTACTAAACTAACCGAGTGGAGTACGAAAAATTAAACGAAAAAATTTCCGACAAAATGTACAAAAAAAAGTTTTGAAAAAGTAAAAAGAAAATGTCCGAAAAAAATGTTAAAAAAAATGTTCGACAAATGTCAATTTTTATTTATTTTTTTAAAGTGAGAAAAAATCTGAAAGATGTCAAGAAAAAGTCAGAAAAATGTCTAACAAATGTCCGAAAAAAAAGTAAATAAAAAATGTCTGGAAAATATCTGAAAAATATACGGGGAAAGTAAAAAAAAAAAAAAAAAAAAAAAAAAGCCCCCCCCAAAAAATAACAAAAATTCCAAAAACGTTAAAAAAAAAAAAAAAGTCTGAAAAATTTTAAACAACCGTCCAAAAAAAGGTTTTAAAAAGTCAAAATGTCTGGAAAAGTCAAAAAGTTCGGAAAAAAAAAATGTCCGGAAAAAATATCTGAAAAATGTCCGACAAATGTCCAAAGAAAAAGTTTTTAAAAAGTTAAATAAATATCCGAAAAAATATTAGAAAAATGTCAGAATTTAGTTTTTTTTAAACATGACTGAAAAATATCCAAAAGGTGTCTGACAAATTGTTCAGAAAAAAAAGTCAGAAAAATGTGAAAACAAATGTCCAAAAAATGTTGTCGAGTCGGAATCTGAGGACTTCCTGTGTGCTGCAGCAGCTGCCTGATGTCTGTGATGTCATCAGAGTCGTGATCGTACGTCTCTCTGAATGAATTAACGCCGCGTCGGCGTCGGCTCCACCTCTCCGTCTCTCCGTCTCTGTGGGTTCACCGCTAACGGATGAAGAGTCTCAGTGAACCGCTGACGTAATCTCTGTAATCTGAGGCAGTCAGGACGGTACCGCTCATCATCATCATCATCATCATCATCATCATCATCATCATCATCATCATCATCATCATCATCATCATCATCCTCCCCATCCCTTCATCACATTAACTGAACCATCAGGTTCACCTTCACACCTCGCTGACTTCCTCTAATCTCTACACTCTGTTCTAGTTGTTCTTTATGGTGGACGGTAGTCGGTCAGATGAGATCACATGTCAGTAGAGGGGGGGGGTCCGGTCTGGTCCGGTCTGTTTGTCTTCATATGGAACCAGTTAGAACCCGTCTCCAGCGACGCGACTCTGTGAAACCACTGACTGTTTTTCTTTTCTCTGCTGGTTCAGATTCCTCAGAACCTCCCGTGTTCAGTCACTTTACAGCCCGGTCCAGAGGACACCGGGAAGGTAACGCACACATTCAACACGCCGTCACTTTGCCTTCCTGTTAAATATCCTGTTACGTGTTCAGAGTGTTTCAGAGTGGATCATCACCTCTGGTGTCTCTGGTCTCTCTGCAGGCCTGCGGCGTGGACTTTGAGATCAGAGCTTTCTGTGCCAAGTCAATAGAAGAGAAGATCCACAAGAGGTGAGTCCAGACCTGCAGGAACCTGGTTCTATAGGGGGTCCACCTCAGTCCCGGGTCCCACTTCAGAGAACAGCTCTGAGTCTACGAGGGATTCAAATCTGTCAGCTTTTATTTAGTAGATCCCTGAGATGTTTGTTCTCCTGAAGCTGGACGAGCTTTAAGGTTCTGACCCAGTCCATTAATCGATCAGCTGATCAACAGAACATTAATCACAGCTGTTTACAGAATTCATTAATCACTTGTGTCTGTTCCTGAGGGGTGAACATTTTCTGTTTTTCTTTGTCATGTATGAAAAAAATTGTTTTACTTTTAATTAAAAATTAAAAACTAATGTGAAAAAAAATTAGATATTTTTGTTGTTGAAAATAACAAAACAAAAAAAGAAAAAAGAAACTCCAGATTACACCATGACTGCCAATAAAAAGCTAAAATATGCAATTTTTTTTTTATGAGGAATGGGTAACAGAAGTTAAATCCACTATGTGGAAAAAAACAAAACACAATAAAATTATTAAATAAGTAGATAAATAAAAAATAATGACATATGTTTTCTTTGTCATGTATGAACATTTATTTTTACTTTTAATTAAAAATTAAAAACTAATTTGAAAAAAAAATAAAAATAACAACTTCAATAAATAAATAAAAAAATGTAAATAAAAAAAGGCTCAAATATGCTACGTTCATGAGGAATGGGTTACAGAGGTTTAATTGACTGTAAAAAAAAGAATACAATTAATGAAATAAGTAGATAAATACAACAAAATGACGTGAAGGTTTTAGAGTCAACAGGTTGAGGACATTACAGACATTTATTTACTATGTTTAACACAACAAGCGGCAAGACGTAGAGTAATACAGTAATATAGGACCACCTGTACAGAGACATGCTTGTGTACATACTGTATGTGTGTATCAGTGTAGTGAGTCAGACTGAAGTGATGTACTTCCTGTTTGCAGGAACTCGGTGCGTCTGGTGATCAGGAAGGTCCAGTACGCTCCGGAGAAGCCCGGTCCTCAGCCGATGGTGGAGACGACCCGCAGCTTCCTGATGTCTGACAGATCCCTACACCTGGAGGCCTCTCTGGACAAGGAGGTAATGTTTCCGCGAATGTCCAAAAAAAATGTTTGAAAAAGTAAATAAAAAATGTTCGAAAAATATCTGAAAAATGTTTTGAAAAAGTAAAAAGAAATTTTTACATTTTTAAAATTTTTTTAATTCAAAAACGGTCAGGAAAAAGTAATAAAAAAGGCAAAAAAAAGTAAAAAAAAATATCTGAAAAAAAAGTTAAAAAAAAAAAAGCCAGAAAAAAAGAGTAAAAAAAAAATATATCCAAAAATGTCCAGAAAAAGTAAAACAAAAAGTCAGAAATTTAAAAAAAAAAAGTAAATAAAAAATATCTGAAAAATGTTTTGAAAAATAAAATGCCCGAAAAAATTTCCGAATTTTTTTTTTTTTTAAAATGTTCGACAAAT
Organism: Sebastes miniatus; assembly: GCA_916701275.1. Classification (NCBI taxonomy): domain Eukaryota; kingdom Metazoa; phylum Chordata; class Actinopteri; order Perciformes; family Sebastidae; genus Sebastes; species Sebastes miniatus. Next base: position 587,896 of record CAKALS010000016.1, read on the forward strand.
GTCATTTTTTTTTAAGTCAAAAAAGGTCAGGAAAAAGTAATAAAAAAGGCAAAGAAATGTCAGAAAAATGTCAGAAAAAGGAAATAAAAAAGTCCGCAATTTTTTTTAAAAAGTAAATAAAAAATATCTGAAAAATGTTTTGAAAAAGTAAAAAGAAAATGCCCGAAAAAATTTCCGAATTCTTTTTTTTTTTTAAATGTTCGACAAATTTAATTTTTTTTAAAGTCAAAAATGGTCTGGAAAAAGTAATAAAAAAGGCAAAAAAAAAAAGTCAGAAAAATTTCTGAAAAAAAGTAAAAAAAAAAAAAAAAAACAGAAAAAAAGAGTAAAAAAATATATATATCCAAAAATGTTTTGAAAATATAAAAAAAAAAGCCCGAAAAAAATTCCGATTTCTTTTTTTTTTTTTTTTAATGTTCGACAAAAGTCCTTTTTTTAAGTCAAAAACGGTCAGGAAAAAGTAATAAAAAAAGTCAAAAAAATATCTGAAAAAAGCCAGAAAAAAAGAGTAAAAAAATATATATATCCAAAAATGTCAAGGAAAAAGTCAAAAAAAAAAAAAAAAGTCTGAAAAATGCCAAAGAAGTTTGGCGTTCACCTCGCTCTGAGGCGGCTGTTCAAACTATTTCATCTGGTGCAACCTTTAAAACGTTAGCAGCTCGTAAACTCTTCGGTTAGAAATGATGTTGAAACTCGCCGGAGCGACTCAGTGCTGCTGATCTCACTGTGAAGTATCTGAGTAGTTCTCTGTAGTCTCCTGATTATTTAATTAACACTCTCGTTAAGGTGTTTTAATAACACTAATACATGTCTGTGTTTTCCCATGATGCATTGTGTGCAGCTGTATTACCACGGAGAGCCCATCAGCGTCAACGTTCACGTCACCAACAACTCCACCAAGACCGTCAAGAGAGTCAAGATCTCCGGTACGTCCTCCTCTTCCTCCTCCTCCTCCTCCTCCTCTTCCTCTTCTGTTTATCCTACTCTCACTCTTTAAATCCCCTCTTCTTCTTCTTCTTCTTCTTCTGTGGTGCTTTAATGGCACTGACCAGGTGTTTATAGATATTATGGTCTGTTCACATTGAGAGAGAAGCAGCTTCATACTGATGTTCACTCATCAGGAGAGTTTAGCACTTTAGTTTCTGGTAATTCGTTTGAAGTTTGTGCTTTTCATCCTGATGAAATCTGGACTTTATGATTTAGTTTTTCTGACATGAAATTCTGAATGTGTAACATTACTTCTCTCTCTCTCTCTCTCTCTCTCTCTCTCTCTCTCTCTCTCTCTCTCTCTCTCCCTGCAGTGCGTCAGTATGCAGATATCTGCCTGTTCAGTACTGCCCAGTATAAATGTCCAGTGGCCCAGCTGGAGGCAGAGTGAGTCCCAGTTTAATGTCTCTGTGCTCCCAGTACCAGTCTCCTCTGGACAGACTATCTGAAGGTTAACGAGGTCAATACGTGTGAATTCATTTAGATTTAATACTTTATAACACCCGACTTGACTTGATTCTCCGGTTAGCTCATTTAAAAAACAAACCTTAATCTGAATAAACTCGATTGAAGTGGGTTTAAACTGGTTTTGTTTGGTTTGAAACTGGTTCAAAAAAAGATTAAAACCAGTTTCAAAATGATGAACTGATTTTAAGACTGTTTCAAAATACGAGAAACTGCTTTAAGTTAACTGAATTAAAGTTCAACCTAGTTTAAATTAGTTTAAAACCAGTTTGAATTGGTTTGAAATCAGTTTAATTGGTTTGAAATCAGTTTAAATTGGTTTAAAACCAGTTTGAACCAGATAAAAAATGGTTTAAACTGGCCTCAACAGGTTAAACCCAGTATAAAGTTGATGTAGACTGGTATAAACAACACAGTGAGGTTATTATATCATCACAACATGATTTTTGCTTTTAATAATAATAATAATAAATCATGATATCTGATCTGAAGTCAGTCTGTGGCGTGCAGCTGAGTGGGCGGGGCTTAACCGACCAGTTTGATTGACAGCAGCGTGTCGTCTCCATAGTGACCAGGTGTCGTCCAGCTCCACCTTCTGTAAGGTGTACACTCTGACCCCGACGCTCGACAAGAACCGAGAGAAGAGAGGACTCGCTCTGGACGGGAAGCTGAAACACGAAGACACCAACCTGGCCTCCTCCACCATGTAAACACACACACACACACACACACACACACACACACACACACACACACACACACACACAGTGTACAGGTGTGTGTGGGTGCAGTCACATGACCACGGCGTTCCTCTGTCTGTGTGTTTCAGAGTGAAGGACGTCACCAACAAGGAGGTTCTGGGGATTCTGGTGTCCTACAGAGTCAAAGTCAAGCTGGTGGTCTCACGTGGAGGGTACGACACACACACACACACACACACACACACACGGCCCCCTCCCACTCTGCTGACATCACTTCCTGTCCTCTTAGCCTCACTGTTTCCTGTTAATGTCATCAGTGGAGTTTTGAGCCTTTGTTTCAGGACTCTAGTCAAATTTTAAAATATTTGTGTCTGAGCTGCACCGTCATTAATTTATATTAATAACACATGAATCACGTTGTGATCATGTGTTATCATATCTATTTTAACAACTACAAATCCAGACAAACATTTATGAACAGTGTGTCATGTGACTCGCTTCATATGTTCAGATAAGAAGGGTAAATTAAATAAATAAACAATCTTATATTGTTGTTTATTAGATGTTTCTGTTTCTGTCTTCTCTAAACGTGTGAAGCGAGTCACATGACCTGTTAAGAAAGGTTCTGTTCTACGGAAGCTCATTGCTGCCGCGCCAGAAAAAGAAAAATAGATCCGTATCACGTGAAAAATGAGTTATTATAATATGTTGTTCCCGTTATAACCACAGACTGTATGTCTGTGGTTATAACGGGAACAACATATTATTGGTTTTTAATACGAAGTGGATGAAGTCACTCTGACGTCACCCATTGGTTTGTGAACTACAGTATTGAAGCCTACAGTTCAGCATTTTGGCCGTCGCCATCTTGGTTTTTGATCGCCTCCATCTTGGTTTTTGGGCGTCGCCATCTTGGTTTTTGACCGTCTCCATCTTAGTTTTTGGCCGTCACCATCTTGGTTTTTAGTCGTCGCCATCTTGGTTTTTGGGCGTCGCCATCTTGGTTTCTGGCCGTCGCCATCTTGGTTTTTAGTCGTCGCCATCTTGGTTTTTAGCCGTCTCCATCTTGGTTTTTAGTCGTCACCATCTTGGTTTTTAGTCGTCTCCATCTTGGTTTTTAGTCGTCTCCATCTTGGTTTTTAGCCGTCTCCATCTTGGTTTTTAGCCGTCTCCATCTTGGTTTTTAGTCGTCGCCATCTTGGTTTTTAGCCGTCGCCATCTTGTTTTTTTTTGCAACCAGAAGTGACCTCAGAGGGTGGAGTTAAGTACAACCGAACGCTGAATAGGATATTTTCAGGCGACCTAAATGTTCTAATTAATTAATTAATTAATTAACTGATTACTATAATTGAAAGCTGAATCCTGACCGATGCGTCCATGTCCATGTCCATGTCCATGTCCATGTCCATGTCGGTGCAGCTCAGCCTCAGCTTCCTGCTTCGTCCTCTAACTTCCTGTTGTCAGTTAGCGTGGAAACCGTCTGCTTGTTGCTGTAGTTGCTCCTCACTGTGCTTTGCTTTTAGGTTGTGAACTTGTTGTGAACATGTCGCCTCCTGCTTTTCATTTCATCTCCCCTCTGTGTTTTTGGTTGTTTTGTTTGGCTTCCCTCCTCTTCCTCCACCCTCCTCCCCCTCTGTGTGTCCCCCCCTGCAGGCTGCTGAGAGGCATGTTGGACAGGTAAATGTGACCGACAGCCTCAGTGTTCGTTCAGTCTCAGACATTACCTCTTCCTCTGTGTGTCGCCGACCACGACTCAGTCGTCTACAACCAGTTTACACCCAGTTAGCCTCTAATTTAATGCCATTTAGGTGTTGTTTTAAATCAGTTCATCGCTTGTTTAAACTGGTTTTAAACAGATTCACACCAGAGAGACCTGGTTTTATATTAAACACTGGTTTAAAAAGTATTTTAACAACAGATAGATTGCTTTAAATTAGAGTTTAAAGTAGTATCAACCTGTTTTAAACATATTTAAACCAGTTTAAATTGGTTTTAAATGATAAACTAGTTTAGAAAGTGTTTTAACAACAGATAAATTGCTTTAAATTCTAATTAAAGTAGGTTTAGAGTAGTTTTAACTGGTTTTAAACATATTTAAACCAGTTTAAACTGGTTTTAAATGATAAACTAGTTTAGAAAGTGTTTTAACAAAAGATAAATTGCTTTAAATTACAATTAAAGTAGGTTTAAAGTAGTTTTAACTGGTTTTAAATGATAAGCTGGTTTTAAAGGGGTTTTAACGGCAGGCAAATTGCTTTAAATTAGAGCTAAAGTCAGTTTAAAGTAGTATTAACTGGTTTTATACATATTTAAACCAGTTTAAACTGGTTTAAAATGATAAACTGGGAGATAAATTGCTTTAAACCAGAGATAAACTGGATTAAGAACCGGTACAAGTACTCTATTTTAGGCTTTTAATGTGAAACATATTGCAGGAAGTTGAGTTTCACTGATGGTAACTATTAAAAAGCGGTAAAGTAGAAGTGAGAGGAACTAATGAGAATAAAATAGTGTTAAACTGAATTAGCCTTCGTGCTAAGCTAGTTTATAATAATGTTTATAATGAACACTTTAATATACGAGAATCACATGATCATCTGAACCCTCCATGTAGCTCTCTGATTGGTTGGCTTCAGCTGTTTTTCACAATAAAAACCTCATGGAAATGGACTCAGCTACTGTGACATCACTTCCTGTTTCCTCATAGCAGAACTAAATATCAATGATTTAAAAATAGGAAGTGGACCGAGCGGTGACTTCCTGCTGAAGTGACGGCGTGTTTGTTTGTTGTTTTCCAGGGACGTGTCGGTGGAGCTGCCGTTCATCTTAATGCATCCTAAACCTGTGGAGCCGCCGCTGTCCCGCCCGCAGTCAGGTGACCTCACAACGCATCATCTTAATATTAACCTGGACATTTAATACCAACAGTCATCAGCTACAGTGAGAGATTCCTCTCTAAGAACGATCATTCAGAGCGCACGCAAACTACTATGGAAAATTAAATTCTGAACATGTGTCTGTCCCGCTGTCCCGCTGTCCCCCTGTCCCCGTCCTGAGGGGTTCCTTAGTGGTCCATTTAGGTCCAACCCTTTTTAAGATCTTCATAAATAATGTTGCTGGCAGCTCTCTCATCCACCGGTATGCTGACGACACCGTTCTGTACACATCCGCCCGTATGCTGACGACACAGTTCTGTACACATCCATCCGTATGCTGACGACACCGTTCTGTACACATCCACCCGTATGCTGACGACACCGTTCTATACACATCCACCCGTATGCTGACGACACCGTTCTATACACATCCATCCGTATGCTGACGACACCGTTCTGTATACATCCACCCGTATGCTGACGACACTGTTCTGTACACATCCACCCGTATGCTGACGACACCGTTCTATACACATCCATCCGTATGCTGACGACACCGTTCTGTACACATCTGGATTATTACAACTTCATCTACAGATTCACTTCCAAGTATTTAACATGTTGGACCAATATGCTGCTTTATGCAAATGATAGGGACGCACCGATACCACTTTATCTCAAACCAAGTACAAGTACTTACATTTGGGTACTCGCCGATACCGAGTACCGATACGAGTACTTCTCTGTGCCTAAAGACCCTCGTTAACAGCCAGCTGGAGGGTGTGAGCGACACACGGCAGGCTGGGGAGTCCCGCATACGAGGCGGTGCACCGCCACCGGCTCTAGGTCGGTTTGGAAAGGCTCGGGGTGAAGGTGGCTCGCGGCCGCAGCTTTACAGTGCTCCCCGCCCGGACCTCGCCACACCGTGGATAAAGGACTCGCTGCGGGGAGGGAAGGGGCTCCCTGCTCCCTGCTCCCGGTGCGACTGTTGACCGGGGCGGACTGTCCTCAGTGCGCCCCAACCGCGTCGGGCCCACGTAAAAGGCGCCAGGGGTCTGCGGCGATGTCTGCAACAACGTCTAATCTGAGAACTCTAACTCCGTCAGCCTCGATGTTACGTTACGTAACTCTCCTTCCTCGTCTCCTCTTCATCGTGCACTGAATCTCCATGGAGACCAAGAAGCAGTTTCCATGGAAACAGTGGTGTGACATGCTAATGTGTGTGTGTGTGTGTGTGTGTGTGTGTGTTACAGCTGTGCCGGAGATGGACCCCCCCATCGACACCAATTTGATAGAATTTGACACAAAGTGAGTTTATTATTGTTTTATTTATTTCACTTTGTTCCAGACTGACAACACGTCAACAACTATTATTATTATTATTATTATTATTATTAATGATAATAATAATGAATTAATATGAATTCTTTCTCTCCGTCTCACAGCAGCATCTCCCAGGACGACGACTTCGTCTTCGAGGACTTCGCCCGTCTGCGGCTCAAAGGCGTCGTGGACGACAAAGACGAGGACTGCTAGGAGCTCGCCACCCTTCATACGCTCGCTTCGAAACCACACACACACACACGCACACACACACACACACACACTGTTGACGTTACATTCCCCGGTTGGGGGTGGTGGGTGGATGAGGGCATGTTTGGACGGAGGCAGGGGGAGTTGGGGGGGGGTGGGTGGCGGGGCTCGGTGGTGTTCTTCCTCTCTTGCTTCAGCCATTTCGTCACGCCGCCGCTGCCGCCATTTTTTCTCTCCATCCGTCTTTCTGTGTTTCTCTTCTTCGCTGAGAAGCTCTAAATGTTGAGCAGCTGCAGGACAGATGTTGGATGTTGGATGTTGGATGTTGGCGGCCGGAAGCTCTGAAGGAAGCATCGATGTAGGAAGCCGCCGCGGCAGCGCTCGTCTCGCTTTTACTTTGAAATGTCGTTTGAATGTCGACCGTTTCCTGCGGCGCGACGATCACCGTCTTGTACAAACAGAATATATATTTGAAACATAGAAAAAAACTAATCTTCTACGAGCAGTTTGAGGTCTGTGTCCGGTGGTGATCGCCGCTTCTCTTCCAGTTCAAACACTGTAGACGCTTCTTACATCACGGCGAGGGGAGGACGCACACACACACACACACACACACACACACACACACACACACACACACACACACACACACACACACGGCAGTCTTACTCAGATTTCACCAGCATCCACTCTCGACTCTCTGAACCCTGTCGTACATTTTGTAAAATGTCTGTTCTGTCAGCCGCACTGTTTCTTTTTCTTTTATTTTGAAAGAGCCATTCCAGCGTTGACGGAGTTTCCTGTTTTTATTTAAAACTCCGTCTGGAGTCAAGCGATCAGTTGAAATCATTCTGTAGTTCTTTACGTCACTCAGCTGTTAAATGAAGCCGACTAAACGTTTCTTCTCAGAGTTCAGATGTAACGTCGTCGCCTCTCTTCTTCTTCTTCTTCTTCTTCTTCTTCGTTAGTTTGGTGCGTTTTTATTTACAGTTCCATGTTTTCTACTAAAGGTCGAGGTTAGAACGAGCGAGCACAAACTCTGATGACGCTGGAATCGTTTTTTAAACTCTGATCAGACTTTAGACCTCGAGTCCTTCGACTTGTTCCGATTATTCGAGGATTGTTGCTCAGCAGATATTTATGACGGAGCATCTGGAACACTGTAGGTAAAAAGAATATTTAAAAATGACGAAGCTGAGAAACAATAAATCACAAAAACAACTTGAAGTTTCTCTGAGATTATAAGGTTCTAAATAAAAAAGAAAAAACTCTAAAATGTAATATTCCTTGAGATTATAAAGTCATAAATTTATGGGAAAAAAACTTTAATATTCTGTAATTATAAAGTTTCCATAAATTTACAAGAAAAAATTAAATATAATACTTCCAAGATAAAAGTCGTAAGTCTACAAGAAAAAAAATTCACAAATTTACGAGAAAGAAACTTGAATTTTCTCTGAGATTATAAAGTCATAAATTTATGGGAAAGAAAATGTAATATTCTTTGAGATTATAAAGTCATAAATCTACAAGAAAAAATTCACAAATTTTCTCGTTAAATTAATTAATTAAATCTCGTAATTTGTCAAAATATTTTTAAAAAAATCTCAGAAATTTGTGTTTTTTTCCTCAGAAATTTACCACTTTAATTTTGGAAATATTACATTTCTTTTCTCGTAAATTTAAGACTTTATAATATTATTATAGAATATTGTAATTCTTTTCCTGTAAATGTACGACTTTAATCTTGAATAATCCCCCCCCCCCTCCCGCGGCTCTGTAAGGTTTATGTTTCTCCCTCCGGTGCTCCTGATACTCCGTCGTTTGATCTGATCATCTGGTGTGAACCGATCCGGTTTCTGTCAGTTTGGTTCTCTTTACAGCCGACCGACCGGCGGAGTGGGTTTCTGAAACCGAGTTGCTCTTAACGTCACTTCTTTACTTCTTCAGTTCTTCAGTTCTTCAGTTCTTTAAAGCTGAAGCTGGATTCTAGTGTCAGAGCAGTAGAGTCTGTTTCTAGTGTGTTTTATCAGACCAGCTGTTTTAAAGCGTCACCATCAGCCTGTTAAAGGGAAACACTGCTGCTGTTCTTCTTCGTTGGTTCTTCGACCCGATCGACCTTCAGCAGATCACTTTAGATCCGTTCAGTTTGTTTTTTCTCGTCGTGTGTTCAGTAACTTCTGTAAACTGCTTCGTGCCTTCTCGATATCTCTGCTGCCAATAAGAGAAACTCTTTTAATGACCAGTTTAATTGTTTTTGTGATTATTATTGTGACTGAAAACTGAATCTGTAGTTCTTGTTTTTTTGTTCCTCTGTAGTAAATGACAGGAAACGACTTAAAGTCAAACTAATGATCCCGTACTTAACGTAATTATAATGAAGTGTTATTGTTTATTATCTTTCCATAAAGTCCAACTAAAGTCTGATATTAGAAATTCACAGTTCTGAGTTTTTCTAAATGAATTTCAAATGAATTCTAGTAAATAAAAAAACATCTGATTTTAAAATGCCAAATATTGAGAGATAAATCATTTTCATTTTGTGATAATAGAATAATAATTCATTAATTAATCTCTAAAATGCGTCATGAATTCCAGTGAAAGTTCGACTGACTTCGAGTCGATCAAACCAATTCTTATATTTATTATAACAGATTTATCTTCTATTAATCTCCTCTTTTATTTCTTGAATATTAAGACTTTGTTTTCATAAAACGACGCCTTTAGTCTCGCAGATTATAGTTTATTCTCTAGAGGACTGTTTGTCTTGTAAAATTACATTTTATTTTTACTGTTTCGTGACTGTTGACTGACTTTATTCACAAATTTATCATTTTTAATCTCAGAACAACTCAAAATAATTCAACTTAATTCTTAAACTCCTTTTCTTTTCTTTTTTTTTTTAAATTTCATCACCGGCTTTTAAGGTCGACGTCGTGACAAAATATATCATAAGTGTAAACGTACAAATTTATTTCCGGAATATTAACGACTTAATTCCTAAAATATTTCAACATTGTTCTTGTAAATTACTATATTGTTAATATTTAGCCCTTTTCTCACAAAATGTATATATTCTTGTATAATTTGACTTTATTCTCCAAATGTTTCTGATAAACTCTCTAAATAACATGAGATCTACGTCTCGATGCCGCGTCACAAAGTCTCTAATAAACTGGTACAAACAACCAAATTTATTTACCTTATATTTTGATGTTATTCCTGAAAAAATGTTTTAATTCTCAATATTTGGCCTTTTCTCATAAAATCACCAGAATATAATATTATGACTTTTTCTTATACAATTACAACTTCATGTTTTTCCCCACATCATCGTGACTTTATAATACTAGTAATACTAGTAGTAATACTAGTATTACTACATGATACTCCTCTGAGAGTACAACCTGCCGTGGTTCAGACGTATCAGTAGCAGGAACTTAGAATACAATCGGCCAAATTATCAAAGTGCCAGAAAACAGAGAATGAGAGAAAACAAACAAACAGCACCAGTGATTCCCTTCAGATCCTCTTTATCCTCCTCCTCTTCCTCCTCCTCCTCTTCTTCCTCCTCCTCCTCTTCCTCCTCCTACTCTTCCTCCTCATCCTTCTTCCTCTTCCTCCTCCTCTTCTTCCTCCTCCTCCTCCTCCTCCTCCTCCTCCTCCTCCTCCTCTTCTTCCTCCCCCCTCCTCTTCCTCCTCCTCCTCCTCTTCCTCCTCCTCTCCTGACCTTCGTCCATGCTTTCATCATGTTTATTAGTCCTCATTGCAGCTCAGTCCAGATGTGAAGGACTTCAGCAGCTCGTCTTCTTTCTGTGTTTATTCTTAAAAACATCTGAAAGTCGTCAAATCTCTTAAATGTAAACATCGATCAACGTTTCCGACGACTCTCTGACTCTCTCACTCTCTCACTCTCTCACTCTGACTCTTCCACTCTTCTTTCATCAGACGTTCTTCTTTGCTCTTCCTTCAGGAGACACAGAAGACGTTTTCTTTGACCATTAATAGAAATAGTTTGTCGTGTTCTCGAAGCTTCACACAAACCAGCAAACTTTGATTTGTGTTTTATTTTGAAAAGCTGCCAGAACTCCCTCCCTTCCTCCTTCAGTCATGACCGCTGCGACCCAGAAGGGCAGAAGAAGAACCCGACACACGGAGCATGTTTTTCAGTTAGTTTTTTATTTTCCAAGCAGTGCTGTGAATCGTACGAGCTGTGATTCTGTCCTTACTTTGTCGTGCATTGTGGGGTAACTTTTGCTAAGTGTGAAAATATTTTGACAAGTGCCACGCCCCGGCCTGTGCGATGCTTACCATAATGTCTATAAAACAGGAAGTGATTTCTGCTGGTGGGACGAACACCAGAACAGATAGAATTATGATTATTATGCTTCTGATTATTATTATTATGGTGACTATTATTATTATATTATTATTATTATTATTATTATTATTACTTCTACTGTATCATCATTGCGACCATGATTATTTTCATAATCATTTAAGAGTCTATTGTTTTGCCATGTATTTTTTATTTTGAGATTTTTATTTTAGTTTTCTTTTTATTATTAAAGGTAAAATGAACTAACAGATCCTGCTGCTGTGTGGTGCTTCTGCAGTTAGTTAGTGACTGTACAAACACATCCACGTTCAACATGTTCCATGTTTAGGTGACATTTAAACTTTATTTTATACTTCAACATGAAGCAGGTCCTGACTGAATGCTGAAATACGGTCATTTAATGTTGATTAAAGAGAATTTAAATGTCACCGAGACGATGAAAGAATCTAATTGTTCAACCACATTTAGCCCAGTCTGGTTTCATCGAGTCTATGGAGGACGAAACCTGCCAAAATAATAAATAAATAAATGACTCAATAGATAAATAAATTAATTAATACATAAAGGACTCGATAAATAAATAAATGACTCAATAAATACTGTAAATATGCCATTAAATGTTGAAAAAATAATATTAAAACTAAATGTAGCAACATATATTTTTACATTCATTCATTTATTGATAAAATGTGAAAATTTCTGTTTTAATTTGCTTTATTTATTTATCTTTGTACTAATTCCCTAATTTATTTACTCTTCTGTTTAATTTTCCTTTTTATTTATTTTTATTAATTTTTAAATTAATTTTTATGTATTTTTTTTTTAATTGTCATTTATTTATTTCTAAATTTATTTTATATTTATTTCTAAATGTATGTATGTATTTATTTATTTCTGCACGGTTTTCCTTTTGCATTTCACTCCCGTTATTTCCCCAAACTTATTTGTGTATTCTTTCCTTTATACATTTATTTCTGCTACCTTTAAGAACGTATCTCCTCGTGTTGTTTTGATGACGTCATGTCTGGTCTGCAGTAGGAGCTCACCTGTAGTGATCACCTGACAGGATGTTGTTAGTCAACAGGTGTGAGCCTCGTGCAGGTGAAGACTCTGTTACAGAACAGTTCATCACGAGAATAGATTAAAGTTGTTCATATTATAACCGACCAGAACCAGAACCAGAACCAGAACCAGAACCACGGCTGGAGCTCTGACAGTCTTTACCCGGACCCTGGTGGCCTGGAGCCGGGGAGAGAGGCTGGGTCGCTGCTCTGGTTCCACTAGAGTCTACTAGAACCTCCTGCTGCAGAGAACCTCCGGATGTCTCCTCTCAGGTTGGTTACTCCTCCGTTACTCTTCCGTTACTTCTCTGTTACTCCTCCGTTACTTCTCCGTTACTTCTGTTACTCCTCTGTTACTCTCTGTTACTCTCCGTTACTCCTCCGTTACTTCTCTGTCACTCCTATAGTATGTCGAAAAATTTCATGAAAAAAAGTCATAGTATTCTATGTCGAAAAATTTCATGAAAAAAAGTCATAGTATTGTATGTCGAAAAATTTCATGAAAAAGTCATAGTGTAGTATGTCGAAAAATTTCATTAAAAAAAGTCATTGTATTTTATGTTGAAAAATTTCATGAAAAATTTCATGAAAAAAAAGTCATAGTATAGTATGTCGAAAAATTTCATTAAAAAGAAGTCATAGTATTGTATGTTGAAAAATTTCATGAAAAATTTCATTAAAAAGAAGTCATAGTATTGTATGTTGAAAAATTTCATGAAAAAAGTCATAGTATTGTATGTTGAAAAATTTCATGAAAAAAAAGTCAGTATTGTATGTTGAAAAATTTCATGAAAAAAAAGTCATAGTATTGTATGTTGAAAAATTTCATGAAAAAAAAGTCATAGTATTGTATGTCGAAAAATTTCATGAAAAAAAGTCATAGTATAGTATGTCGAAAAATTTCATTAAAAAAAGTCGTATTTTATGTCGAAAAATTTCATGTAAAATTTTATGAAAAAAAAGTCAGTATTGTATGTCGAAAAATTTCATTAAAAAGAAGTCATAGTATTGTATGTTGAAAAATTTCATGAAAAATTTCATGAAAAAAAAGTCATAGTATAGTATGTCGAAAAATTTCATTAAAAAAAGTCATAGTATAGTATGTCGAAAAATTTCATTAAAAAGAAGTCATAGTATAGTATGTCGAAAAATTTCATGAAAAAAAGTCATAGTATAGTATGTCGAAAAATTTCATGAAAAAAAGTCATAGTATAGTATGTCGAAAAATTTCATTAAAAAAAGTCGTATTTTATGTCGAAAAATTTCATGTAAAATTTTATGAAAAAAAAGTCATAGTATTGTATGTCGAAAAATTTCATGAAAAAGAAGTCATAGTATTGTATGTTGAAAAATTTCATGAAAAAAAAGTCATAGTATAGTATGTCGAAAAATTTCATTGAAAAAAAGTCATAGTATAGTATGTCGAAAAATTTCATTAAAAAGAAGTCATAGTATTGTATGTCGAAAAATTTCATGAAAAAAAAGTCATAGTATTGTATGTCGAAAAATTTCATGAAAAAAAGTCATTGTATTTTATGTTGAAAAATTTCATGAAAAATTTTATGAAAAAAAAGTCATAGTATAGTATGTCGAAAAATTTCATTAAAAAGAAGTCATAGTATTGTATGTTGAAAAATTTCATGAAAAATTTCATTAAAAAGAAGTCATAGTATTGTATGTTGAAAAATTTCATGAAAAAAGTCATAGTATTGTATGTTGAAAAATTTCATGAAAAAAAAGTCAGTATTGTATGTTGAAAAATTTCATGAAAAAAAAGTCATAGTATTGTATGTTGAAAAATTTCATGAAAAAAAAGTCATAGTATAGTATGTCGAAAAATTTCATTAAAAAGAAGTCATAGTATTGTATGTTGAAAAATTTCATGAAAAATTTCATTAAAAAGAAGTCATAGTATTGTATGTTGAAAAATTTCATGAAAAAAGTCATAGTATTGTATGTTGAAAAATTTCATGAAAAAAAAGTCAGTATTGTATGTTGAAAAATTTCATGAAAAAAAAGTCATAGTATTGTATGTTGAAAAATTTCATGAAAAAAAAGTCATAGTATTGTATGTCGAAAAATTTCATGAAAAAAAGTCATAGTATAGTATGTCGAAAAATTTCATTAAAAAAAGTCGTATTTTATGTCGAAAAATTTCATGTAAAATTTTATGAAAAAAAAGTCAGTATTGTATGTCGAAAAATTTCATGAAAAAGAAGTCATAGTATTGTATGTTGAAAAATTTCATGAAAAATTTCATGAAAAAAAAGTCATAGTATAGTATGTCGAAAAATTTCATTGAAAAAAAGTCATAGTATAGTATGTCGAAAAATTTCATTAAAAAGAAGTCATAGTATAGTATGTCGAAAAATTTCATTGAAAAAATGTCATAGTATAGTATGTCGAAAAATTTCATGAAAAAAAGTCATAGTATAGTATGTCGAAAAATTTCATTAAAAAAAGTCGTATTTTATGTCGAAAAATTTCATGTAAAATTTTATGAAAAAAAAGTCATAGTATTGTATGTCGAAAAATTTCATGAAAAAGAAGTCATAGTATTGTATGTTGAAAAATTTCATGAAAAAAAAGTCATAGTATAGTATGTCGAAAAATTTCATTGAAAAAAAGTCATAGTATAGTATGTCGAAAAATTTCATTAAAAAGAAGTCATAGTATTGTATGTTGAAAAATTTCATGAAAAAAAAGTCATAGTATTGTATGTCGAAAAATTTCATGAAAAAAAGTCATTGTATTTTATGTTGAAAAATTTCATGAAAAATTTTATGAAAAAAAAGTCATAGTATAGTATGTCGAAAAATTTCATTAAAAAGAAGTCATAGTATTGTATGTTGAAAAATTTCATGAAAAATTTCATTAAAAAGAAGTCATAGTATTGTATGTTGAAAAATTTCATGAAAAAAGTCATAGTATTGTATGTTGAAAAATTTCATGAAAAAAAGTCAGTATTGTATGTTGAAAAATTTCATGAAAAAAAAGTCATAGTATAGCATGTTGAAAAATTTCATGAAAAAAAAGTCATAGTATAGAATGTCGAAAAATTTCATTAAAAAGAAGTCATAGTATTGTATGTTGAAAAATTTCATGAAAAATTTCATTAAAAAGAAGTCATAGTATTGTATGTTGAAAAATTTCATGAAAAAAGTCATAGTATTGTATGTTGAAAAATTTCATGAAAAAAAAGTCAGTATTGTATGTTGAAAAATTTCATGAAAAAAAAGTCATAGTATTGTATGTTGAAAAATTTCATGAAAAAAAGTCATAGTATAGTATGTCGAAAAATTTCATGAAAAAAAGTCATAGTATAGTATGTCGAAAAATTTCATTAAAAAAGTCGTATTTTATGTCGAAAAATTTCATGTAAAATTTTATGAAAAAAAAGTCAGTATTGTATGTCGAAAAATTTCATGAAAAAGAAGTCATAGTATTGTATGTTGAAAAATTTCATGAAAAATTTCATGAAAAAAAAGTCATAGTATAGTATGTCGAAAAATTTCATTGAAAAAAAGTCATAGTATAGTATGTCGAAAAATTTCATTAAAAAGAAGTCATAGTATTGTATGTTGAAAAATTTCATGAAAAAAAAGTCATAGTATTGTATGTCGAAAAATTTCATGAAAAAAAGTCATTGTATTTTATGTTGAAAAATTTCATGAAAAATTTTATGAAAAAAAAGTCATAGTATTGTATGTTGAAAAATTTCATGAAAAAAGTCATAGTATTGTATGTTGAAAAATTTCATGAAAAAAAAGTCATAGTATAGTATGTCGAAAAATTTCATTAAAAAGAAGTCATAGTATTGTATGTTGAAAAATTTCATGAAAAATTTCATTAAAAAAAAGTCATAGTATTGTATGTTGAAAAATTTCATGAAAAAAAAGTCAGTATTGTATGTCGAAAAATTTCATGAAAAAAAGTCATAGTATAGTATGTCGAAAAATTTCATTAAAAAGAAGTCATAGTATTGTATGTTGAAAAATTTCATGAAAAAAAAGTCATAGTATTGTATGTTGAAAAATTTCATGAAAAATTTCATTAAAAAGAAGTCATAGTATTGTATGTTGAAAAATTTCATGAAAAATTTCATTAAAAAGAAGTCATAGTATTGTATGTTGAAAAATTTCATGAAAAAAGTCATAGTATTGTATGTTGAAAAATTTCATGAAAAAAAAGTCAGTATTGTATGTTGAAAAATTTCATGAAAAAAAAGTCATAGTATTGTATGTTGAAAAATTTCATGAAAAAAAAGTCATAGTATAGTATGTCGAAAAATTTCATTAAAAAGAAGTCATAGTATTGTATGTTGAAAAATTTCATGAAAAATTTCATTAAAAAGAAGTCATAGTATTGTATGTTGAAAAATTTCATGAAAAAAGTCATAGTATTGTATGTTGAAAAATTTCATGAAAAAAAAGTCAGTATTGTATGTTGAAAAATTTCATGAAAAAAATCGAAGTATAGTATGTTGAGAAATTTCATGAAAAAAGTCAAAGTATAGTATGTCGAAAAATTTCATTAAAAAGAAGTCATAGTATTGTATGTTGAAAAATTTCATGAAAAATTTCATTAAAAAGAAGTCATAGTATTGTATGTTGAAAAATTTCATGAAAAAAGTCATAGTATTGTATGTTGAAAAATTTCATGAAAAAAAAGTCAGTATTGTATGTTGAAAAATTTCATGAAAAAAAAGTCATAGTATTGTATGTTGAAAAATTTCATGAAAAAAAAGTCATAGTATTGTATGTCGAAAAATTTCATGAAAAAAAGTCATAGTATAGTATGTCGAAAAATTTCATTAAAAAAAGTCGTATTTTATGTCGAAAAATTTCATGTAAAATTTTATGAAAAAAAAGTCAGTATTGTATGTCGAAAAATTTCATGAAAAAGAAGTCATAGTATTGTATGTTGAAAAATTTCATGAAAAATTTCATGAAAAAAAAGTCATAGTATAGTATGTCGAAAAATTTCATTGAAAAAAAGTCATAGTATAGTATGTCGAAAAATTTCATTAAAAAGAAGTCATAGTATTGTATGTTGAAAAATTTCATGAAAAAAAAGTCATAGTATTGTATGTTGAAAAATTTCATGAAAAAAAGTCATTGTATTTTATGTTGAAAAATTTCATGAAAAATTTTATGAAAAAAAAGTCATCGTATTGTATGTCGAAAAATTTCATGAAAAAAGTCATAGTATTGTATGTTGAAAAATTTCATGAAAAAAAAGTCATAGTATAGTATGTCGAAAAATTTCATTAAAAAGAAGTCATAGTATTGTATGTTGAAAAATTTCATGAAAAATTTCATTAAAAAAAAGTCATAGTATTGTATGTTGAAAAATTTCATGAAAAAAAAGTCAGTATTGTATGTCGAAAAATTTCATGAAAAAAAGTCATAGTATAGTATGTCGAAAAATTTCATTAAAAAGAAGTCATAGTATTGTATGTTGAAAAATTTCATGAAAAAAAAGTAATAGTATTGTATGTTGAAAAATTTCATGAAAAATTTCATTAAAAATAAGTCATAGTATTGTATGTTGAAAAATTTCATGAAAAATTTCATTAAAAGAAGTCATAGTATTGTATGTTGAAAAATTTCATGAAAAAAGTCATAGTATTGTATGTTGAAAAATTTCATGAAAAAAAAGTCAGTATTGTATGTTGAAAAATTTCATGAAAAAAAAGTCATAGTATTGTATGTTGAAAAATTTCATGAAAAAAAAGTCATAGTATAGTATGTCGAAAAATTTCATTAAAAAGAAGTCATAGTATTGTATGTTGAAAAATTTCATGAAAAATTTCATTAAAAAGAAGTCATAGTATTGTATGTTGAAAAATTTCATGAAAAAAGTCATAGTATTGTATGTTGAAAAATTTCATGAAAAAAAAGTCAGTATTGTATGTTGAAAAATTTCATGAAAAAAAAGTCATAGTATTGTATGTTGAAAAATTTCATGAAAAAAAAGTCATAGTATTGTATGTCGAAAAATTTCATGAAAAAAAGTCATAGTATAGTATGTCGAAAAATTTCATTAAAAAAAGTCGTATTTTATGTCGAAAAATTTCATGTAAAATTTTATGAAAAAAAAGTCAGTATTGTATGTCGAAAAATTTCATGAAAAAGAAGTCATAGTATTGTATGTTGAAAAATTTCATGAAAAATTTCATGAAAAAAAAGTCATAGTATAGTATGTCGAAAAATTTCATTGAAAAAAAGTCATAGTATAGTATGTCGAAAAATTTCATTAAAAAGAAGTCATAGTATAGTATGTCGAAAAATTTCATTGAAAAAATGTCATAGTATAGTATGTCGAAAAATTTCATGAAAAAAAGTCATAGTATAGTATGTCGAAAAATTTCATTAAAAAAAGTCGTATTTTATGTCGAAAAATTTCATGTAAAATTTTATGAAAAAAAAGTCATAGTATTGTATGTCGAAAAATTTCATGAAAAAGAAGTCATAGTATTGTATGTTGAAAAATTTCATGAAAAAAAAGTCATAGTATAGTATGTCGAAAAATTTAATTGAAAAAAAGTCATAGTATAGTATGTCGAAAAATTTCATTAAAAAGAAGTCATAGTATTGTATGTTGAAAAATTTCATGAAAAAAAAGTCATAGTATTGTATGTCGAAAAATTTCATGAAAAAAAGTCATTGTATTTTATGTTGAAAAATTTCATGAAAAATTTTATGAAAAAAAAGTCATAGTATAGTATGTCGAAAAATTTCATTAAAAAGAAGTCATAGTATTGTATGTTGAAAAATTTCATGAAAAATTTCATTAAAAAGAAGTCATAGTATTGTATGTTGAAAAATTTCATGAAAAAAGTCATAGTATTGTATGTTGAAAAATTTCATGAAAAAAAAGTCAGTATTGTATGTTGAAAAATTTCATGAAAAAAAAGTCATAGTATTGTATGTCGAAAAATTTCATGAAAAAAAAGTCATAGTATAGTATGTCGAAAAATTTCATTAAAAAGAAGTCATAGTATTGTATGTTGAAAAATTTCATGAAAAATTTCATTAAAAAGAAGTCATAGTATTGTATGTTGAAAAATTTCATGAAAAAAGTCATAGTATTGTATGTTGAAAAATTTCATGAAAAAAAGTCAGTATAGTATGTTGAAAAATTTCATTAAAAAAAAGTCATAGTATAGCATGTCGAAAAATTTCATGAAAAAAAAGTCATAGTATTGTATGTCGAAAAATTTCATGAAAAAAAGTAATAGTATAGTATGTCGAAAAATTTCATTAAAAAAAGTCGTATTTTATGTCGAAAAATTTCATGTAAAATTTTATGAAAAAAAAGTCAGTATTGTATGTCGAAAAATTTCATGAAAAAGAAGTCATAGTATTGTATGTTGAAAAATTTCATGAAAAATTTCATGAAAAAAAAGTCATAGTATAGTATGTCGAAAAATTTCATTGAAAAAAAGTCATAGTATAGTATGTCGAAAAATTTCATTAAAAAGAAGTCATAGTATTGTATGTTGAAAAATTTCATGAAAAAAAAGTCATAGTATTGTATGTCGAAAAATTTCATGAAAAAAAGTCATTGTATTTTATGTTGAAAAATTTCATGAAAAATTTTATGAAAAAAAAGTCATAGTATTGTATGTTGAAAAATTTCATGAAAAAAGTCATAGTATTGTATGTTGAAAAATTTCATGAAAAAAAAGTCATAGTATAGTATGTCGAAAAATTTCATTAAAAAGAAGTCATAGTATTGTATGTTGAAAAATTTCATGAAAAATTTCATTAAAAAAAAGTCATAGTATTGTATGTTGAAAAATTTCATGAAAAAAAAGTCAGTATTGTATGTCGAAAAATTTCATGAAAAAAAGTCATAGTATAGTATGTCGAAAAATTTCATTAAAAAGAAGTCATAGTATTGTATGTTGAAAAATTTCATGAAAAAAAAGTCATAGTATTGTATGTTGAAAAATTTCATGAAAAATTTCATTAAAAAGAAGTCATAGTATTGTATGTTGAAAAATTTCATGAAAAATTTCATTAAAAAGAAGTCATAGTATTGTATGTTGAAAAATTTCATGAAAAAAGTCATAGTATTGTATGTTGAAAAATTTCATGAAAAAAAAGTCATAGTATAGTATGTCGAAAAATTTCATTAAAAAGAAGTCATAGTATTGTATGTTGAAAAATTTCATGAAAAAAAAGTCATAGTATTGTATGTTGAAAAATTTCATGAAAAATTTCATTAAAAAGAAGTCATAGTATTGTATGTTGAAAAATTTCATGAAAAAAAAGTCATAGTATTGTATGTCGAAAAATTTCATGAAAAAAAGTCATAGTATAGTATGTCGAAAAATTTCATGAAAAAAAAGTCATAGTATTGTATGTCGAAAAATTTCATGAAAAAAAGTCATTGTATTTTATGTTGAAAAATTTCATGAAAAATTTTATGAAAAAAAAGTCATAGTATAGTATGTCGAAAAATTTCATTAAAAAGAAGTCATAGTATTGTATGTTGAAAAATTTCATGAAAAATTTCATTAAAAAGAAGTCATAGTATTGTATGTTGAAAAATTTCATGAAAAAAGTCATAGTATTGTATGTTGAAAAATTTCATGAAAAAAAAGTCATAGTATAGTATGTCGAAAAATTTCATTAAAAAGAAGTCATAGTATTGTATGTTGAAAAATTTCATGAAAAATTTCATTAAAAAAAAGTCATAGTATTGTATGTTGAAAAATTTCATGAAAAAAAAGTCATAGTATTGTATGTTGAAAAATTTCATGAAAAATTTCATTAAAAAGAAGTCATAGTATTGTATGTTGAAAAATTTCATGAAAAATTTCATTAAAAAGAAGTCATAGTATTGTATGTTGAAAAATTTCATGAAAAAAGTCATAGTATTGTATGTTGAAAAATTTCATGAAAAAAAAGTCATAGTATTGTATGTCGAAAAATTTCATGAAAAAAAGTCATAGTATAGTATGTCGAAAAATTTCATTAAAAAAAGTCATTGTATTTTATGTTGAAAAATTTCATGAAAAATTTTATGAAAAAAAAGTCATAGTATAGTATGTCGAAAAATTTCATGAAAAAAAAGTCATAGTATTGTATGTCAAAAAATTTCATGAAAAAAAAGTCATAGTATAGTATGTCGAAAAATTTCATTAAAAAGAAGTCATAGTATTGTATGTTGAAAAATTTCATGAAAAATTTCATGAAAAAAAAGTCATAGTATAGTATGTCGAAAAATTTCATTGAAAAAAAGTCATAGTATAGTATGTCGAAAAATTTCATTAAAAAGAAGTCATAGTATTGTATGTTGAAAAATTTCATGAAAAATTTCATTAAAAGGAAGTCATAGTATTGTATGTTGAAAAATTTCATGAAAAAAGTCATAGTATTGTATGTTGAAAAATTTCATGAAAAATTTCATTAAAAAAAAGTCAGTATTGTATGTTGAAAAATTTCATGAAAAAAAAGTCAGTATTGTATGTCGAAAAATTTCATGAAAAAAAGTCATAGTATAGTATGTCGAAAAATTTCATTAAAAAGAAGTCATAGTATTGTATGTTGAAAAATTTCATGAAAAATTTCATTAAAAAAAAGTCATAGTATTGTATGTTGAAAAATTTCATGAAAAAAGTCATAGTATAGTATGTTGAAAAATTTCATGAAAAAAGTCATAGTATTGTATGTCGAAAAATTTCATGAAAAAGAAGTCAGTATAGTATGTTGAAAAATTTCATGAAAAATTTCATGAAAAAAAAGTCATAGTATAGTATGTCGAAAAAATATAAAAAAAGGAAAGAACAAAAGGCATACTATGTTGTAAAAGGTTTATGGGATACATACTATGACTATTAATGATAATATTCATCAGGTGGAGTTTTCCTGTAACGCAGTGTGAGTAAAGTAATAAAAACATGATCAGGTGAGATTTTCTTTGAACGTAGTTTATTGTAAATCAGTGGAACATCAGAGCTTCAGGGTGAATCCAGTCTGAGGTGAGACCTCCCAGCAGACTGGTAGTACTGGTTGACTCCCAGTCTGAACCCACAGGTCTTCTCTGGTTGAACTCTAACTACCCGGTGTGTCTGCTGAGGACAGCAGCAGGGGTCAAACCTAGTTCTGTATTTTTTAAAGAATATTAAAAAGGTGAATTTAAAAAAAGAAATCTTCAGTCACGCCGTCATAAAGCGTCGTAGTCATCGTCGTCTTCGTGCTTCCTCTTCAGCGAATCGCCACCGCCGGAGTTCTGCGACACCATGTTGGTGGTGATGAGGATGTTCTTGGAGCCGATCAGAGACGGGTTGATGAGGACGTTGGAGACGGCCGGCGTGGACGGCGTGGCTGTCGGGACGAGAAGAGCAGCGAGAGGTTCTTTTAGTCTACGTGTTCACTGACGACAGGTCAGAGTTAATCAGAGAGTGAGATAGTTAGTCAGTCAAAGAGAGTTTATCAAACTGATCAAAAACAAACAGTAGATACTATTATTATGTACAAAGCTAAACTAACTTAAAGTAGAACACTTCTTATTTCTTGGTTTCAGACCTTCAGGTTGTTTCTTTAATAAAAACGTTGTATTCCTCATTTTAAACTCACATTTTGTTTAACTCTGATTCTGTGACATTTTGTGTTTTATGTTTTTATTTAGTTTAGAATATTTTATCTGCAAACTATTTTGTCCAAAACGCTGATAATTAAATGTTAAATGTTGACTTCCTGGTTAAATAAAGATGAATTAAACAGCTTTCCTCTGAACTTCAGACCTTTGATTTAAACATACTGGTGTCAGTGGTTGACCTCTGACCTCTCACTGACTAGCACATGTTAAACGAGTCACTGGGAGGAAACAGTCTCTTACTGGTTTTGGTGGTGGCCGTCTGAGAGGGCGGTGGGATCTGCACGGTGAACCTCTGACCCGTCAGAGACACTGGAGTTCCCACTTTAGTGACAGACGGAGTTCCTGTGGAGAAAACACTGGTTAGAACACACTGGACCAGTACAGTACCACTGGAACCACTTGGACCACTGGGACTACTGGGACTGCTGGGACTACGGCGCTGGACAAATCAACTCCACTGAGCAGAACCGTCACATTTGATTCACAGAACATGTAATTAATGGATCCCACACTGCCGACGCTTTCAGACTGAGTTTCCGGTGAAAGTATAAACCTCATCCAGCGTTCAAAGTCGTCACATTAAAATAAAATCAAGCACAAATTACATTTAAAATCAACACGTTAGCTGATCCAGCAGCTGAGAAGCAACGTCTACAACGACAGACTCTTTTTAAATCACGGAGTAAAGCCTGACCAATCTGATGAAAGTTATGTGAAGTGGACGCTGCAGTTTCCTAAAGCCGAAGACGATGTCTTCAAACAGCTGGTTCTGTCCGACCAACGGTCCAAAACTTAAAGATGTTCAGTTTAATATTATAATAAGAAGACGAAAATAATGAAATCCCCAAAACTGAGAGGCTGAACTCAGATAATCAGATAATCAGATCATGTTTAGCTAGATTCTGCTTGAAAAATTAAGGATTATTTAATTAATTTTCTGTCGATCAACAAATTAATTAATTAGTTAAAATATTAAAAGGATTATTTGATAGTTTCTGATAAGAGATTAATAATGTGGGTATTTTAATTAATGACTTATAGCCGGATCTAAAAGAAATTACAAATTCATCTCTTAAACGTTTAAATATATTTGGGTTATGAAGTAGCAGATGACCTTCTCTTCCAGTTAGAGTGCCTACATTTCCCAGAATTCCTTTTTGACGACTGCGTTGAGCCTTGTTGCATTCAAAAGAAGTATACTTTTTTCGATTTACTATGACTTTTTTTTTATTACTTTTTTGA
Organism: Sebastes miniatus; assembly: GCA_916701275.1. Classification (NCBI taxonomy): domain Eukaryota; kingdom Metazoa; phylum Chordata; class Actinopteri; order Perciformes; family Sebastidae; genus Sebastes; species Sebastes miniatus. Next base: position 611,714 of record CAKALS010000016.1, read on the forward strand.
CATACTATACTGTGACTTTTTTAAAACTCTTTTGATGAACAGCAGAAAAACTATTAAAATAAATCTGTTCCTTACCAACTAGATGTAAACTTTACAGTAAAAAACATGTTAATTTAATAATTTAAACATAATATAAACACCTCGAGTGTCCTGCCTTCACCTGATGTCTCTCAGCGATCCTCCGGGTCAAATAAAAACATACTACACTGATGTTGATATATTCTCTCCGTCACCACGACTCATGAGCTTCCACTCTTTCACTTAGAGTGCCTACATTACCCAGAATTCCCTCTGACAACAACACACTGGCCTTTATGCCTCTGTAAACAGAAGCTCCAGTTCGCCCCCTACAGCCTCACCGCTGCGTTACAGAGACTCTGGTTTACAGTACAGAGTAGAGACTCACCGAGGGTCGGCGTGCTCGGTCTGCTGGAGACGGCGCCGACGCTGAGGCGAGGCACCGATATCCTGCCGGCAGACGACGACACCTGGAAGGAAACAAACAACAGATGAGTACTGGGATCTAACCGGTAGAGTAGAATATCAGAACAGAAGAGAAGTCTTTACCTTCTTCTGTACGGTCTTGAGTCGGTAGTTGGGCGCCGTCAGACAGTAGCGGTCTGGAGGAAGTCGGGGTCCGGTGTACGGTTTGATCAGCGGGAGAGGAGTCTGGTTCTTCTGCCTCGCCACCTCCAACAGGAACTGGACACGGAGCAGAGCAGGAGGGTACAGAATCAAATACACAACACCGACTGTCCACAGGAATCCTTTCAGAAGAGCAGCACTAACGTTTAGAACAAAGTTCAGTTGTTATGACATTTATAATAAAGTCTTCATAAACATTTTGTGACTTTTGAAAGGACAAATAACATTCTTTTTCCAAATGAAACATGTGATTCATAAAGAATAAACACACCACGCCACTGAAAACACTCCAGATGTAGCTGCTATCAGCTCCTGGTCAACTACAGTTACACAGTTTGGATTTATCGGTTTGCTGCTCAGATGCATAGAAGCATGAGTGAAGCTGCACAGGAAGACCTTTGACCTCTGACCTGCAGCTTCTCCTATAGTCAGACTTCATATTCTCGTTTTAGCAACCTTCTTTTTTTAACACAATAATGAAGTTATTTCTCAAAGAAATGTTGGTGAACAGGTCAGCTGCTCAACATCATCAGGAAACAGGATATCAGACTGAATATCATAGAAATGCCAAAATAAACTGGAGGACTTTAGTACATTCAGCTGATTTTAAACTCACCTGTAACTCGATCTCATTAAAAGCTTAAGAGGCTCCATCTAGTGGTGTAACCGAACACTACAGTACATCTACACACCGTCTTCTGACAGCTACACCACACGTCCCTCGTCTTCTGTGTTATCGGTTAATATATCCTTAATCTGTTCAATTATTCACAGTAATTAACCGATAAGCTGCCTCAGCACAACGAGACGTAGAGTGTAGCAGATAGAAGAGCGGCGAGCCGGCGGACGTCATCAACATTAACTGTGATCAGCAGCTCAGAGGAGGAACACCGTGAACACGGCGGCGGTGGAAGCTTACGTCTCGTGGTGGCGGCGAGGTGAACGACTGGTCCATGCGGCACTGGATCGCCAGTTTGATGTCGTCGGCGTCCACGCTGGACTTCTTGGCGTGCGTGGCGTAGATTTTGGCGTCCTCGATGATGGTCGTCACGTATCCTGAGAACAGACACAGCAGCTGTTTTATTGATTGATCTACTGACCAGCTTCATGCTCTGCAGTTTGCCATGTTATGATTGGAGCATATTGTTTTATGCTAAATGCAGTACCTGTGAGGGTTTCTGGAAAATACCTGTCATTGTTTTGTGTTCGTTGATTTACAATAATAAATATATACATACATTTACATAAAGCAGCATATTTGTCCACTCCCATGTTGATAAGAATATTAAATACTGGACTAATCTCCTTTAAGGTTCATTTTGAACAGATACAAAAAGTGTGATTAATCACGATTAAATATATTAATTGATTGATAGCCTTAATAATAATAATAATAATAATAATAACAATAATAATAATAATAAATAAACAACAAGAGAAACACAAAATTTGTACGACAATGAGCTTCTTTTGCCTACGTTCAATAAAAGTGCCCCTGTGTCATTGGTTTCAATTTGCTGGAGTTTTATGGAGGACGGAACCTGACAAAATAAAAAATAAATTAATAAATAAATTAATCGATAAATAAACTTGTCATTAAATGTATCAAAAATAATATTACAAATAAATGTAGCCATTAATTGATCAAATGTGACATTAATTAATATTTCTGTTTTAATCATCTTCTTTATTTATCCATCTTTGTATTAATTCCCTTATTTATTTACTCGTTTAATTTTCCCCTTTTATTTATGTATGCATTTTATTTAATGAATTTTCAAATGTATTTATTTATTTTTGCATTTATTTTTTAATCATCAATTTATTCCTTTACTTATCTTTGCAATAATTCCCATATTTATTTATTCTTTTGTTTAGTTTTCCTTTTTATTTATTTATGTATTATTTTTCAATTTATTTTTTATTTATCAATTTATTTTTGCACTTATTTTCTTATTTATTTTATATTTATCTTTAAATGTATTTATTCACGTATTTCTGCATTTATTTAGCTTTTTATTCCTGAACGATTTTCCCTTTGCATTTCACCCTTATTTATTTACCCAAACTTATTTATTTGTATTCTTTTCTTTACACATTTCTGCCTCATTATGCAAATGAGTAAGCTGTCACTCAACATGTGTCATCATGGGGCCAGAGTGCATGACTATATGCTAGCTATACATAAATAAATAAGAGGGAACATTTAACAGAAGAGTAAATAAATAAGGGAATTAATACGAAGTTAAATAAATAAAGAAGCTAATTAAAACAGAAATATCCATTTATTTATCATTTTATCATTTAATACCTACATTTATTTTTTATATTATTTGGCTGCATTTAATGACACATTCATTTATTTATTGAGTTATTTATTTATTTATTTTGGCAGGTTCCTCATAAAACATTTGCAAAGCTGATTTATTCATTCTGCATTGTTTACATCCATGTTTACTAGCTTTCAGTCTTCTTCTTCCTCTAAATAAAGCCCTATGGTGCTACTAAAGGTCTAAAGGGAACCTTTGTGTTGGTTACAGGCAGCTCATCAGCTCTCCACGTATAGAAACAGATGTTTTAACTCACTGTAAGTGAACTCCAACATCTGGTTGATGACTCGGGGCTCGTACTCGGTGATCCCCATGTCCTTCAGGATCTGGATCATCACCTGCAACACACCGTTAACATCCATCAGACGACGTGATGACAGCACACCGTTAACATCCATCAGACGACGTGATGACAGCACACCGTTAACATCCATCAGACGACATAATGACAGCACACCGTTAACATCCATCAGACGACATAATGACAGCACACCGTTAACATCCATCAGACGACGTGATGACAGCACACCGTTAACATCCATCAGACGACGTGATGACAGCACACCGTTAACATCCATCAGACGACGTGGTGACAGCACACCGTTAACATCCATCAGACGACATAATGACAGCACACCGTTAACATCCATCAGACGACATAATGACAGCACAGCGTTAACATCCATCAGACGACATAATGACAGCACAGCGTTAACATCCATCAGACGACATAATGACAGCACACCGTTAACATCCATCAGACGACATAATGACAGCACAGCGTTAACATCCATCAGACGACATAATGACAGCACACCGTTAACATCCATCAGACGACATAATGACAGCACACCGTTAACATCCATCAGACGACATAATGACAGCACAGCGTTAACATTCATCAGACGACATAGTGACAGCACACCGTTAACATCCATCAGACGACATAATGACAGCACACCGTTAACATCCATCAGACGACATAATGACAGCACACCGTTAACATCCATCAGACGACATAATGACAGCACACCGTTAACATCCATCAGACGACATAATGACAGCACAGCGTTAACATCCATCAGACGACATAATGACAGCACACCGTTAACATCCATCAGACGACATAATGACAGCACACCGTTAACATCCATCAGACGACATAATGACAGCACAGCGTTAACATCCATCAGACGACATAATGACAGCACAGCGTTAACATCCATCAGACGACATAATGACAGCACACCGTTAACATCCATCAGACGACATAATGACAGCACACCGTTAACATCCATCAGACGACATAATGACAGCACAGCGTTAACATCCATCAGACGACATAATGACAGCACAGCGTTAACATCCATCAAAAGGACATAATGACAGCACACCGTTAACATCCATCAGACGACATAATGACAGCACAGCGTTAACATCCATCAGACGACATAATGACAGCACACCGTTAACATCCATCAGACGACATAATGACAGCACACCGTTAACATTCATCAGACGACATAGTGACAGCGCACCGTTAACATCCATCAGACGACATAATGACAGCACACCGTTAACATCCATCAGACGACATAATGACAGCGCACCGTTAACATCCATCAGACGACGTTATGACAGCGCACCGTTAACATCCATCAGACGACATAATGACAGCACACCGTTAACATCCATCAGACGACGTGATGACAGCACAGCGGGATAACTATAAACTTTACAGCAGAATAATGTTCATAGGATGGGTTTTCTAATACTGATGATATATATGTATCCAAACTCACATGTAAAGTAATACAATTTATGTTCAGTGCAACGACGTGACTCTTCACACAAAAGAATAAACATCTTGATTTGAAAATTAATAAGCAAGAATGTTGACATTCAATTATTAATTTCCGGCATTTATCCAAAAATATTGTCAAGAAACTGACACTTACACAGGAATTAAAAGTACTAATACCACACTGTGAAAATACTACACTACAAGTAAAAGTCCTGCATTCAAAACCTCATTGAAGTAGAAGTATGTAAGAAGTTTTAGTAGTGAATTAATGCCTATGTTGCATTTTAAAAGTAGTATAAAGTACAATATTTACCTCTACTAGCGGAGTATAAAGTACAATATTTACCTCTACTAGTGGAGTATAAAGTACTATAGTTACCTCTGAGATGTAGTGGAGTATAAAGTACTATAGTTACCTCTACTAGTGGAGTATAAAGTACTATAGTTACCTCTACTAGTGGAGTATAAAGTACTATAGTTACCTCTACTAGTGGAGTATAAAGTACTATAGTTACCTCTACTAGTGGAGTATAAAGTACTATAGTTACCTCTACTAGTAGAGTATAAAGTACTATAGTTACCTACAAGTACAAATACCTCAAAACGTGTATTTAAGTACAGCACTTGAGTAAATGTATGAAGTTCTATTCCACCCCTGGTCTACAGTGAGAAATACTGAGCATTAAATGTGTCTGTATAATAATAATAATAATAATAATAATCAGTGTGTGTCTGATCAGTTATACAGTATGTAGTTTCATCATATTTCACATTACCTCGCTGTAAACAGGTGAGTAAACAGGTGAGTAAACAGGTGAGTAACCAGGTGAGTAACCAGGTGAGTAAACAGGTGAGTAACCAGGTGAGTAAACAGGTGAGTAAACAGGTGAGTAACCAGGTGAGTAACCAGGTGAATAAACAGGTGAGTAAACAGGTGGGTAACCAGGTGGGTAACCAGGTGAGTAACCAGGTGAGTAAACAGGTGAGTAAACAGGTGAGTAACCAGGTGAGTAAACAGGTGAGTAACCAGGTGAGTAAACAGGTGAGTAAACAGGTGAATAAACAGGTGAGTAACCAGGTGGGTAACCAGGTGAGTAACCAGGTGAGTAACCAGGTGAGTAAACAGGTGAGTAAACAGGTGAGTAACCAGGTGAGTAAACAGGTGAGTAACCAGGTGAGTAACCAGGTGAGTAAACAGGTGAGTAAACAGGTGAGTAAACAGGTGAATAAACAGGTGAGTAACCAGGTGAGTAACCAGGTGAGTAACCAGGTGAGTAACCAGGTGAGTAAACAGGTGAGTAAACAGGTGAGTAACCAGGTGAGTAACCAGGTGAGTAAACAGGTGAGTAAACAGGTGAGTAACCAGGTGAGTAAACAGGTGAGTAACCAGGTGAGTAAACAGGTGAGTAAACAGGTGAATAAACAGGTGAGTAACCAGGTGAGTAACCAGGTGAGTAAACAGGTGAGTAACCAGGTGGGTAACCAGGTGAGTAACCAGGTGAGTAACCAGGTGAGTAAACAGGTGAGTAAACAGGTGAGTAACCAGGTGGGTAACCAGGTGAGTAACCAGGTGAGTAAACAGGTGAGTAAACAGGTGAGTAAACAGGTGAGTAACCAGGTGAGTAACCAGGTGAGTAAACAGGTGAATAAACAGGTGAGTAAACAGGTGAGTAACCAGGTGAACTGTAAATGCTGGTTTGTTTTTAATCAGTTTCACTGCAACACCTGCTCAGCCTGTGAGTCTCTTATCGGTGTTCCGGTGTTAAACATCCCCATAGAGATGCTCACCTGACCGCTAATGATAATATCCTCCACCGGAGACTAACGTGAAGCGACGGGGTGGAAAACCCGCAGAGAAACCCTCAGAGAAACACGCAGAGAAACCCTCAGAGAAACACGCAGAGAAACACGCAGAGAAACACGCAGAGAAACACGCAGAGAAACACGCAGAGAAACACGCAGAGAAACACGCCTCTGTTTACACAGACCGCTCTCCTCCAGGCTACATGCTAGGCTACATGCTAGGCTACATGCTAGGCTACATGCTAGCGGTAGTGAATGGTAATCCAGCGCCTCGTTAGCCGACCGGCTAGCTCCCGTTAGCGGGTTCAGATGAGCTGGTTGTTTGAGGTGAACTGGGAGCAGCTGGAGGATGAATGCAGCGTTAGAGGAGAGGGTAAAGCGGGTAAAGGAGCACTACCTGAGCGTCTTTAGGGAGGCTTTTAGGAGCAGACATCTTCAAGCTCCCACAGCGACTTCCGGTTCTTCTTCTTCTGTGGTTTCACTGAGCACCAGAGCTCTGTAGAGAGACGTCACTTCCGGCATCACATCATCCACAATACAAACACTACAGATACTACCAATACTACAGATACTACCAATACTACAGATACTACCAATACTACAGATACTACCAATACTACAGATACTACCAATACTACAAATACAACCAATACTACAGATACTACCAATACTACAGATACTACCAATACTACAGATACTACCAATACTACAAATACTACCAATACTACAGATACTACCAATACTACAAATACAACCAATACTACAGATACTACCAATACTACAGATACTACCAATACTACAGATACTACCAATACTACAAATACAACCAATACTACAGATACTACCAATACTACAGATACTACCAATACTACAAATACTACCAATACTACCAATACTACCAATACTACAAATAAAACCAATACTACAGATACTACCAATACTACAGATACTACCAATACTACAGATACTACCAATACTACAAATACAACCAATACTACAGATACTACCAATACTACAGATACAACCAATACTACAAATACAACCAATACTACAAATACTACCAATACTACAAATACAACCAATACTACAAATACTACCAATACTACAGATACTACAAATACAACCAATACTACAAATACTACCAATACTACAGATACTACCAATACTACAGATACTACAAATACAACCAATACTACAAATACTACCAATACTACAAATACAACCAATACTACAAATACTACCAATACTACAGATACTACAAATACAACCAATACTACAAATACTACCAATACTACAGATACTACCAATACTACAGATACTACAAATACTACCAATACTACAGATACTACCAATACTACAGATACTACAAATACAACCAATACTACAGATACTACAAATACAACCAATACTACAAATACAACCAATACTACAAATACTACCAATACTACAAATACAACCAATACTACAAATACTACCAATACTACAAATACAACCAATACTACAAATACAACCAATACTACAAATACTACCAATACTACAAATACAACCAATACTACAAATACTACCAATACTACAAATACAACCAATACTACAAATACAACCAATACTACAAATACTACCAATACTACAAATACAACCAATACTACAAATACAACCAATACTACAAATACAACCAATACTACAAATACAACCAATACTACAAATACTACCAATACTACAAATACAACCAATACTACAAATACTACCAATACTACCAATACTACAAATACAACCAATACTACAAATACTACCAATACTACCAATACTACAGATACTACCAATACTACAAATATTACCAATACTACCAATACTACAGATACTACCAATACTACAGATACTACCAATACTACAGATACTACCAATACTACAGATACTACCAATACTACAAATACAACCAATACTACAGATACTACCAATACTACAGATACTACCAATACTACAGATACTACCAATACTACAAATACTACCAATACTACAGATACTACCAATACTACAAATACAACCAATACTACAGATACTACCAATACTACAAATACAACCAATACTACAGATACTACCAATACTACAAATACAACCAATACTACAGATACTACCAATACTACAGATACTACCAATACTACAAATACTACCAATACTACCAATACTACCAATACTACAAATAAAACCAATACTACAGATACTACCAATACTACAGATACTACCAATACTACAGATACAACCAATACTACAAATACAACCAATACTACAAATACTACCAATACTACAAATACAACCAATACTACAAATACTACCAATACTACAGATACTACAAATACAACCAATACTACAAATACTACCAATACTACAGATACTACCAATACTACAGATACTACAAATACAACCAATACTACAAATACTACCAATACTACAAATACAACCAATACTACAAATACTACCAATACTACAGATACTACAAATACAACCAATACTACAAATACTACCAATACTACAGATACTACCAATACTACAGATACTACAAATACTACCAATACTACAGATACTACCAATACTACAGATACTACAAATACAACCAATACTACAGATACTACAAATACAACCAATACTACAAATACAACCAATACTACAAATACTACCAATACTACAAATACAACCAATACTACAAATACTACCAATACTACAAATACAACCAATACTACAAATACAACCAATACTACAAATACTACCAATACTACAAATACAACCAATACTACAAATACTACCAATACTACAAATACAACCAATACTACAAATACAACCAATACTACAAATACAACCAATACTACAAATACTACCAATACTACAAATACAACCAATACTACAAATACAACCAATACTACAAATACAACCAATACTACAAATACAACCAATACTACAAATACTACCAATACTACAAATACAACCAATACTACAAATACTACCAATACTACCAATACTACAAATACAACCAATACTACAAATACTACCAATACTACCAATACTACAGATACTACCAATACTACAAATATTACCAATACTACCAATACTACAGATACTACCAATACTACAGATACTACCAATACTACAAATATTACAGATTCTACAAATACTATACTATTATGATGCCAGAATGTTTGTCTTGTTGTAAGTGTTGATGATTTCTACAATAAACAAATACAATATTTTATTTATTTATTTTATTCTAAAATGTATTATTATTATTATTATTATTATTATTATTATTATTATTATTATTATTATTATTTTATACTAAAATAAAATGTGCATTTTAAAAAGGAAAGAGAGCACAAACAAACACTGGTAGAAGAAGTACTCTGATGTAGAAATACTCTGTTACAAGTAAAAGTCCTGCATTCAAAATCAAAGTATCATCAGCGAGATGTACTTAAATCATAAAGAGTAAAGGTACTTTGTGCAGAATTACCTGCTCCAGAGTGCAGTATTATTCAGCGGTGGAAAAGTAACTATGTACATTCAGTCTAAGTAACATTTTAAGGATTTTGTACTTTACTTAAGTATTTCCATTTTATTTTACTTTATAATGTAGTTTTACATTTTGGTATTAACAATTTGAAGTAATTGAGCGACAGAGGAACCAACAACAGGAAGCCTGCAGGCGGCGCTACAGGGACACATACTGAACTCAGTTTACTGTCTCACATCATACTAATCCTTTTATTGTACTTTCCCCCAAACAAATACTCTGTTACAACTAAAAGTCCTGCATTTAAAATTTGACTTCAGTAAAAGTACAAAAGTATCAGCATCAAAGTATACTTTAAGTACTAAAAGTAAAAGTACTCATTCTGCACACTGAAGAGGTTTTTTATACAACATCCAGTTTCATCAAAATCTAATATTTACTAGATCGATACAAATGAACAGAAAGCCTTGAATCTAATTAAAGTTTTACTATCAGCATCAAAATATACTTTAAGTACCAAAAGTAAAAGTACTCATCATGCAGCAGATTAACATATTTTTATGTCATATATATGTATATATATATATATATATATATATATATATATATACATATATATATATATTATTATTAAAGTAGTTTAAAAATACAACTAAAGGTCTTGCATTCGAAACTTTACTTAAGTAAAAGTAAAGAATATATATCATAATATACTTAAAGTACCAAATGTAAAAGCACTCATTATGCAGCAGAATAACATATTTTTATGTCAGGGTAAAAGATGGAAGAAGAGGAAAATAAATAAATAGATTTATACATATAAATATATATATATATATTTATATGTATATATGTGTATATATATAATGTGTGTGTATTTATATAATAAATTATTATTATTATATATGATAAATAATAATAATTATTTATATAATAAAATATTACATAATAGTTATTATATAAAATATATAATTATATATATATAAATATATATATATATAAAATACTATATATTATATACTGCTGGTAGTTCAATCTATAAAACATCATTTATTATTATATACTGCTGCTAGTTTTATCTATAATAGTACATCATCATTTATTAGTTGATCATATTTTATATTAATAATCTGTAAAGTAACTAAAGCTGTCAGATAAATGTAGTGGAGTATAAAGTACAATATGTACCTCTGAGATGTAGTGGAGTATAAAGTACTATATGTACCTCTGAGATGTAGTGGAGTAGAAGTAGAAAGTAGCAAAACATGGAAATACTCAAGTAAAGTACAAGAACCTCAGAATTGTACTTAAGTAGAGTAATTGAGTAAATGTACTTAGTTACTTTCCATCACTGCTCACGATCAGTGTCAATAATATCACAGCACCAACACACTGAATGAGGTCAAAGGTCAAACATTCTGAATGTTATTGAAGAGTTTCCTCCTCTGTTGAAGGACCAGTATTTGAGTATTTGAGTATTTGAGTATTTGAGTATTTGATTCGTTTGTGAGCCGATAAGAAATCTTCTCAGAAGTCATAAAGCTGCTCTGAGTGGAGTCTTATCGTCCGCTGAACAAACCCTCAGAAGAGGAGCCGCTGCAGCTTCACACCGACCGACACCGATCGACGTTCCCAGAAGACTTCATCCAGATAAAACTGTTGACTCACATCATGTCATATATATATCTTATACATGAGAACACAGTACAGGCTAAATGTACACGTACTGTAAGTTACAGTGTGTACTTTAACAAGATACATTCAGGCTGAGCCCACTCAAATCCTACAACTAAGTAGTGATCAGAGTACCTGAGCAGGTAGTGAACAGAGTACCTGAGCAGGTAGTGAACAGAGTACCTGAGCAGGTAGTGATCAGAGTACCTGAGCAGGTAGTGAACAGAGTACCTGAGCAGGTAGTGAACAGAGTACCTGAGCAGGTAGTGAACAGAGTACCTGAGCAGGTAGTGAACAGAGTACCTGAGCAGGTAGTGAACAGAGTACCTGAGGATGAATGACCCTCCATCTCTATTTGTCCTTTTTACCGTCATTTGTCAGTTTGTAGTTTGTCTCGTATCCTTTGAAATGCAGCAACGGACTGTGATGCAAATATAGACAGATAGAGAGGAGGAGGAAGAGGAGGAGGAAGAGGAGGAGGAGGAGGAGAAGGAGGAGGAGGAGGAGGAGGAGAAAGAGAAAGAGGAGGAGGAGGAGGAAGAGGAGGAGGGCAGGTCAGGGTCGGTGGACTCTACTTTTCTTTCTTAAACGTGGGATAAATTCAGAGGATGAAATCAAGGTGGTGACAGGTGTTGAGGTGAGTGTGAGGGTCAGGAGGATGAAGAGGATGTGAGGAAGAGAGAGAAAGAGAAAGAGACAGAGAGAGAGAAAGAGAGAGAGAGAGAGAGAGAGGTAGAGAGAGGGAGGGAGATAAGAGCAATAAAAGAGGTCATGTGACTCAGTCATTTATAATGGGCAGCTGATGGAGAGAAGAGCGACCAGAGAGAGAGCACAGGTGGACAGGTGAGGACAGGTAGAGGTGAGGACAGGTAGAGGACAGGTGGAAATGTGGACAGGTAGAGGAGAGGACAGGTAGAGGTGAGGACACAGAGAGGACAGGTGGAAGTGTGGACAGGTAGAGAGAGGACAGGTGGAGAGAGGACAGAGAAAGGACAGGTAGAGAGAGGACAGGTGGACAGGTGTAGACAGGTAAAGAGAGGACAGGTGGACAGGTGTAAACAGGTAGAGGTGTGGACAGGAGGACAGGTGGAGAGAACCCAGTTTACCTGTGGAGCAGGTGAGAGGAGCGGGGACAGGGGACAGGGGACAGGGGACAGGGGACAGGGTCAGGCTGGATCCGCACTATGCTGAGGGAGTCCCCTCACCTGGAAAGATGTACGTGAGTTACCTGCAGCTGGACAAGGACCCGGCCATGTACCCGCACCAGAACCCGGTGACCCGCCACGCCGGGCTGAGCCTGAACCCGCAGAGCTTCGGGGCTCCGCCGCAGTACTCGGACTTCTCTGGTTACCACCACCACCACCACCACCACGGCCTCAACACCGACCCGCTGTCGGCCCAGCAGGCCGGACCGGTACCGGTACCGGGCGGCTGGAGCTCGGCCTACCCGCCTCCACCTCCACCGGCCCGGGATGAGTGGTCCTCGCACCACTACGCTGCTGCAGCTGCTGCGGCCGCGGCCGGAGGGCCTCCCTCTGCAGGCAACGGTTCGGTGGGACCCGGTCTGGGCTTCAGCCCCCCGGAGTTCAGTCAGTCGGGGCTGCTGAACTCCTCCACCGGGCAGCTGTCACCCGGCGGGACGCAGAGGAGGAACCCGTACGACTGGATCCGACGAGGCTCTGCACAGACCAGCAACAACCCCAGTAAGACCTGCTCACCACAAATACTACTAATACTACTGCACTTTATTATACATATTTAATAAGTACTTTACCACCTACTCTTTATTATTATTATTATTATTATTATACATATTTAATAAGTACTTTACCGCCTGTAGATCCTGCAGAAGATGCACAATATTAGATTATATTCAACTTTATTGTCAACGAAATGCGGTTTTGCATCTAACCAGAGTACTGATTAAGACAAAATACACAATGTGGTGTATATAAATACACATATATACATATATACATATATACAGATTACAGTTAAGGTGCAGAGGATTGATATGTGTTATATTCTGATGAATAAGAGTTAAATATAAGATGCATACTGATTAAATATTGTACAAAAATGTTGTATAAGAGTAATATAAAGAATAAATTATATATAATATATATATATAAGATGAATATTAGAGAATAGATTTTATATATATACAGGAGGAGGGTTGTGACTAAATGAATATTATATATGAGAATGAGTTGTATTAGTTGAACATCAGCAACGAAAACAAATTATTTATAATATTTACATAACCTTGTTTTGTGGGTTTTGTTTTTAAATATCTGACATCCCTATAATATTTATCTTATGTATAATATGTATAATATTTATAATATGTATAATATTTATCTTATGTATAATATGTATAATATTTATAATATGTATAATATTTATAACATGTATAATATTTATCTTATGTATAATATTTATAATATGTATAATATTTATAACATGTATAATATTTATCTTATGTATAATATGTATAATATTTATAATATGTATAATATTTCCACAGAGAAATTAACATGTTTGATATTTAAAAATCCCAATAATATTCCTCTATTTTTAATAATAATAGTTATGTGTCCTCGTTGGATCATTTATCTTCTCCACTTTAATCTAGAATATATTTTGACATATTTCTGCATCATATTTTAAAGCTTTTCTTCTCCAGTCAAACAAACAGACTCATATTTTAATATGAGACGCTGTGATATCAGTATTTATAACAGCAGCAAGTCAACAACACGCTTCACTTTTATATGAATTCATTATTGTTTATATTAATATCGCTATAAATCAGCTTCAGGTGAATTTCAGATGTTTTTTAGGCGATATGAAAGAGCTGAAAAAACGCTCCGAGAAAATAATGTTTAATAAATGATGATCAGTTTTATTAATCTGATATTTAAAGGGGAAAAAAACATCCCAAAAAAATAAGCATCTAGCTTCTTTAAAGGGTATATATAAAAACAATAACATAATAATAATAATGATGATTATAATAATTTATTAATAAAATCTATTAAATATAGTTTTCAGTAATTCCTCTTTCACTGATGCTTTATTTTATTTTATTGTATTTTTCTGAATATTTAAAGATTTTCCTTTCCCAGTTTAACTGTTTTTAATTATGTTAAATAATGTAAAGCTCTTAGAGGAAAACTTCTGAATAAAACCAGCAGTTAGATCTTAATGTATCATTAATATCTTCTGATTAATAATCAATAATATAAAGAGTAAATTAAGCCGATGAGTTTGTGCTCTGATGGAGGCTGAAACGTTCCCGCCGTGGATCAGACGTGTGAAGCCGGTTCAGAGACGCCGTGAGGACGTTGTGATGCTAATGTCCCCCCCCCCCCCTGAGCTGGTCTTTGTCCTCCGCTGGTCTCTGGGCGGAGAAGACGACGGTTTACAACACAGAACTCACTTTGAAGTTTCTTCACCTCATCATTCATTAAAATAATTAATCTCTCATGTTTTATCTGTTCTAAATGAACCTTAAAGGAGATTAGTCCAGTATTTAATCCTCTTATCAACATGGGAGTGGACTAATATGCTGCTTTATGTAAATGTATGTATATATTAATTATTATAAATCAATTATCAACACAAATCAATAACAGATATTGATCCAGAAACCCTCACAGGTACTGCATTTAGCATAAAACAATATGCTCCAATCATAACATGGCAAACTGCAGCCCAACAGGCAACAACAGCTGTCAGTGTGTCAGTGTGCTGACTTGACTATGACTTGCCCCAAACTGCATGTGATTATCATAAAGTGGGCATGTCTGTAAAGGGGAGACTCGTGGGTACCCATAGAACCCATTTACATTCACTGATCTGGAGGTCAGAGGTCAAGGGACCCCTTTGAACATGGACATGACAGTTTGGAGCGTTATTTAACCTCTTCATGACCAGCTAGTCTGACCTGGCTGGTACCGATGGATTCATCAGGTTCTCTAGTTTACTATGATACCAGGATCTTCACTCTAGACCAGGGGTCAGCAACCTTTACTATCAAAAGAGACATTTTAGACAAAAAAACATCTGTCTGGAGCAGCAAAACATGTGATCATTGTGATGAAGGTAACACAGTTTATAGTCTAAGTATATAGTATATAAGTCTAATGCAGTAAGGGACAAAGAGACAATGTACTACGGAGTATTAGGACCACATTGAGGAAAAACACATCTGAGATTTACAGAATGAAGTCACAATATTACGAGAATAAAGTCACAACTTTATGAGAAAAAAGAAAATAACATAAAATCACTACTTTATAATATTCTGACTTTATGCTCTAAATCTCAGATTTATTATTTTCCCTCAATGTGGCCCTAATACTCCGTCGTACCGTAGACCTACAACAATGATCAATAAAAAAGAAAAGGTTGGGAACCGCTGGACTAAACTAGCGGGATATAAAGTTCCTGAGACTTTTAGTTCCTGGAACTACTTTTCAAGGAGCTGAAAGGTTCCTTCAGCTCAGCGTCGTCTGTGTTTCCACCGCCGTCTAATAACACTTTTACTACTGATACTTTAACTCCGTGTATTTCTACTACAGCCGGCGGCTGCGTTCTCATCAGATGTTTTTACGGCGGTCATGTGAGGGTTAAATATATTTACAATATATAGCTCTATATATATATATCTATTAACGCAACCTTAAAGACATGTTGGTCTGATTTTCCAGGCACTTTGTCTCACTTAGCGCCGAGTCAGAGTGTCACAATTATGACTTCCTGTAAACGTGTAATTATCCTGAATGTGTTCAGATTCAACAGAGTGATGAAACGGAGGTTGTGTTGAGGCGTGGTGAGGTTATTAACAGGAAAGGAAAGCAGTAAAATAACATTTATGACGGATAATTATATTTATTCCCCTAATAATAATATTGTTTTCTAATGAATGACTGCAGTTTGACCACGTTCAGTGTTGTTGAACGGTATTTAAGGGCTGATTCTGATCTTTTTTTAAGGGTTTAACTTACTAATTTTAACAGTTTTAGGCCCAAAAACATGCAGTAAAATTAAGCGTTTTTCTATTTTCCCAGAAGGTAAATGTTCCTGGCATCAACATTTAGACAACAGAAAATATATATCAATACTTACGTTAATATAAAGAATATGTGTTTACTTCAGTGTTGGTGAATGCGGCTCACTTTATAGGAACACTTCAACGTTCTGTGAAATGTTGATTATGTTGATTAATTTAATTAATTTGATCACTTTAATAAACTGTGAAAGACTGTGAGAGAGACCAATTTAAGTTGTCAGGGAGTTTCTCTGTGGAGGTTGAAACCTTCCAAAATAAAAAAATTATAAATAAATGACTCGATAAATAAATAAATGTGTTATTAAATGTAGCAAAAATAATAGTAAAAATAAATGTAGCCATTAATTAATTAACAAAATGTGACATAAATTGATATTTCTGTTTTTATTTGCTTCTTTGTTTATTTATATTTGTATTAATTCCCTTATTTATTTACTCTTTTGTTTCATTTTCCCTTTTATTTATTTATGCATTTATTTTTATGAATTTTCAAATGTATTTAATTATTTTTGCATTTTTTTATTCATCAATTTATTTTTTATTTATCAATTTATTTTTGTATGTATTTATTTACTTACCTTTGCAATAGTTCCCTTATTTATTTATTCTTTTGTTTTTTATTTTTCCTTTTATTTATTTATGTATTTATTTTTATTATTTTTCAAATTTATTCATTTTTGCATTTAATTTTCATTGATCAATTTATTTTTCTTTGCAATAATTCCCTTATTTATTTATTCTTTTGTTTAGTTTTCCCTTTTATTTATTTATTTATGCATTTATTTTTTAAATTATTTTTCAGATTTATTTATTTATTTTTGCATTTATTTTTTATTCATCAATTCATTCTTTATTTATCAATTCATTTTTGCATTTATTTGTTTTTATTTATTTACTTATCTTTGAAATAATTCCCTTATTTATTTATTCTTTAGTTTAGTTTTCCCTTTTATTTATTTTATTATTTTTCAAATTAATTTATTTTTGCATTTATTTTTTATTTATCAATTTATTTATTCATCTTAGCATTAATTCCCTTATTTATTTATATGTATTATTTTTCAAATGTATTTATTTATTTTTGTATTCATGTATTTATGCATTAAGTGTGCAAAGTTTAACAACTTTTCGAGCACATTAAAAAGCACATTTCTAAGGGTCTAGCCCCAGCAGAGTAAACGTCTCTCAGACAGACTGAAGAGCTTTGTGATTTACGCTCCTTCATCAGCGTCTCGTCTCTCTCGGCTCGTTATCAGCCGACGGAGAATCAAACTGTTGGTTTTTACGTTACGATAAATGAAGCAGAAAGAGTTCGGACAGATGTCCCCCCCCGTAACTCACATGTTTGAGTTTTAACTTCCTCCCCGGTGACGGGTCTGAGGACAGACGGTGAGTCTGTTTAAAGACTCATCATGTGTGTTTAGTGTTAATACAGAATCAGAGCGTGTTAACGACAGCTGAAGGCTTTTAATTCACTCTTTAACACGACAGGCTGCTTCTGAAACGTCGCATGGTGAAACAGTTTCTGTTCTTTCAGGTTTCACTTTGTGTCTGAGGAGATCTTTCTTCTTGTTTCTGTTTTGTCTTCAGTTCTGGTTGTTTGGTTCTTTATCTGCTACTCTTGGTTTAAGTTCCTGACGTAGGAGAACAGCAGATACTGCAGGAGGTTTTCATCACACTGAGTCTGATGAGTATTCATAAACATCTGAAACTAGAGAACCTGATGAATCCATCAGTACCAACGATGGTACTACTACTACTACTACTACTACTACTGGTATCATAGTAAACTATAAACCTGATGAATCCATCGGTACCAACCAGGTCAGACTAGCTGGTCATGAAGGAGTTAAATAACGCTCCAAACTGACACTAAATGTTGGAGAGGACAAACTGTCATGTCCATTTTCTAAAGGGGTCCCTTGACCTCTGACCTCCAGATCAGTGAATGTAAATGGGTTCTATGGGTACCCACGAGTCTCCCCTTTACAGACATGCCCACTTTATGATAATCACATGCAGTTTGGGGCAAGTCATAGTCAAGTCAGCACACTGACACACTGACAGCTGTTGTTGCCTGTTGGGCTGCAGTTTGCCATGTAATGATTGGAGCAGATTGTTTTATGCTAAATGCAGTACCTGTATAATAAATATATACATACATTTACATAAAGCAGCATATTAGTCCACTCCCATGTTGATAAGAGGATTAAATACTGGACAAATCTCCTTTAAGGTTTATTTAGAACAGATAAAAAATGTGTGATTCATTTGTGATTAACTATTGTAATAGATTGACAGCCCTAAATTTAACTTCACCTTAACTACAGTTTATTTTCCACAAATCATAATCTTTCTCTCACCTTAACTATAACTAGGGATGCACCGATACCGATATCTGTATGGGGTATCGGGTCCGATACTGTGCTCATGTACTCGTACTCGCAAAACGGCACCGATACCACTTTACGGCAGCGTGACGTTAACCTCTCGTCACCATCTTTCGCGTCCTATCGCACGCGCTCCACCTCCCCGACGGTGCGGCCGAGACGGGCCGGTGGTGCTTGCACAGTCTGACTCGTGCGTGCGTTAGACTCCTTGGTCCGTGTTTCAAGACGGGTCAGTGGGTTGCAGACATTGCCGCAGACCCCTGGCGCCTTTTACGTGGACCGAGCCCCGCCCAGGGAATCACCGTCCACGTCCACCGTCTCTGATTTGTTCAACAATCTGACATTGCAAAGCGGCATAACAACAACAACTCCTAACCTGACATCTCTTGAACTAATGTTACCTGTTTCTAACCAGAGCTTCTGTGATGAATAGGTCTACGTCTGGTTAGAGGAAACCCCCCCCACCTCCCAAACAGAAAACAGCCGACTGATAATGAAACCATTCAGTCTGATTATCAGGCTGCGTTTATTATCCTCCTTTATAACCTGTTTTCCTGACGTTTATTTCCCCTTATATTAGTTAAGGGTCTTATATTACGAAGCCTTTTAATGTGGCAGCATCATCACATGAAAACATCCTGATGTTGAAAATCCAGCCTCCTATATGTGGAACCTTTCAGGAGTTTAACTGTGAGTGTTGTTTATACAGTTGAATGTCCATTAGTGCGTCTCGTTGGTTCAGAGTGATCAGACCTCTGACAGCTTTAACAGGACGAACATGAACACTGAGTCCATAAAGGAATAAGAGCAGATACCGTTCAGTTTATGCAAATCCATGAGAGGCAGGTCGTCTATTTGAATACAGGAGTCGTGGTGAGAACACAGATCAGCACTCAGTCGGTCCAGGAACGTCCGTTTATAACACATCATATAAAATACTACCTTCATTCACCTTTTAACAGCTGGTGTGATTTCATGCCTTTTTATTCAGCCAAAACCAAAACCAGAAGGACAGAATGAATAAACCAGTGAGTTTAATCTAAATGATGCGTTCAGGTGCTCCTCAGATCGTCCCATTTCCAGAGTTTGGAAGTCGTTGTTGAACTTCGGTTTGTTCGTGAGCTTTAAGTCGTAATGTGGAAACAACACGGAGATGTTTAAACGCGTTGATAGGTTGCTTTACGTGACTTGTTCTCAGGGTTAATGTTGATAAACAGCTGTTGTAACTGATCTCCGTCTCTCTACGAGGTCACAACCTGAAACCAGATTATAGGAGCAAAACATTTAGATGCAATACGTGAATAAATAACGTTTACTTTGGTCCGCCATGTTTGTGCGTAATATGACGTGTAAATAGTTTGTTCCGTTGCATCATCAGCTCCTAGCAGCAGAGCTTCCGCCATTTTGGACTGAAAGAGACGACCGGGCGCCAGTAAAAGGTTCTCCTACAAAGAGACGTACTGAAGTAGAACTACATTATTTCTATTCTATTGTCAGATTCTACTGAAATGTCCCGCGTTAAACAATAAAATATCATGAATATAATAAGCGTTTTCAGTCCAAAATGGCGGCAGCTGGTATCCACAGCTCATATGAGATCTTACAAAAAGTTATTCATACGTTTTTGTGTGTTTTTCTACGAATGTCCAGCAACACGTGTCAACCTCCTCTCGTTACAGTCTTTTCAAAATAAAGTTTACACAGGAAACAACGTGGTTAGCTTTATGAAAAGATGGTTTGGGTTAAAATCACTACTGAAGTTGCGTTACTTAAGTACGGAAGTTACGTGATGGGAAAACAAAGTGTGAGATTAAAAGAGAAATGGGTTAAAAATCAGATTCAGATTTAAATGTTAGTTGTTAACCTGGTTGTTTCTGTGTTTTCCAGACGGAAAGACGCGGACTAAAGATAAGTACCGGGTGGTTTACACCGACCACCAGCGTCTGGAGCTGGAGAAAGAGTTCCACTACAGTAAATACATCACCATCAGGAGGAAGGCGGAGCTCGCCACGACGCTAGGCCTGTCAGAGAGACAGGTACGCCACCACACCGACAGTAAACACTAATACTGATCACACTTTTATTAGATCTTATATGAAGAACAGGTTTGAGATTCAATGTTGGACTGGATGGGATTATTTTTTTAATTAAATTAAATTAAATTAAATTTAATTTAATTTAAAACGCAGGATGTCGGTACTCACATTACGTTGTCTTCTGGTCCAGGTGAAGATCTGGTTCCAGAACCGCCGGGCCAAGGAGCGCAAGATCAACAAGAAGAAGCTCCAGCAGCCGGCGTCCTCCACGACCACGCCCACGCCGCCCAACGGCAGCAACGGCGGCGGAGGAGGAGGAGTGGGAGGCGGCGTCCTCCTCCATGGAAACGGCGGGAGCAGCGTCGCCATGGTGACGAGCAGCAGCGGAAGCAACGGGCTGGTGTCCCCGTCCTCCCTGCCGTTGAGCATCAAAGAGGAGTACTGAGGAGGAGACCCATGTTTTATTGGACGCTGATGTCGGGACTAAAGACCAACTCAGGAACTTTTTCGCATCACATCCTGCCGCATTTCTGTCCGCCATCTTGGAGCCAACGCTCGCAACAGAACTTGTTCTCCCATCAGACTGTCGTTGCTCCTCAGTGTGATCACATGTTTGCTAGCTGGGATGTTCGGTTGCACATTAACAGCTAAATGAGAGACTGTCCAGGGCAACACGTTGAGCTGTTCATCATGTTGTTTGTTTTTAATCATAGCGGAGATCCCACAATGATATGTTGAATATTTCCATTTGATGGATGATGCAGCCGTAAATAAACTCATAATTTAGCTTCGATGAAGAGCTGCAGATACAGAATATATACGATGAACTGTCAGACAGTGTGTAAAATATCTTTGTTCTTTTAACTCTAAAGCTACTTAAAGGGACTGTTTGTAACTTCTAACACGTATAAATCCTTGCTGGTCGGTGTCTCATGGTCTCACGTGTGTCTCATGGTCTCTCGTGTGTCTCATGGTCTCACGTGTGTCTCATGGTCTCACGTGTGTCTCCGCTGTTCAGACTCAGACTCCAACACAAACTCCAGTGAAGCACCAAAACCTCTTGGTTGTATCTAGTGAAGCTGTTAAACAGTGTTGTCCGCGGTCGGAGGACGCGGGGGAGACCGTAGCTTTGGTCTCCAGGACCGGAGTCTCTGCTCCTCTGCTCCTCTGCTCCTCTGCCTGCCTTCACTCACACACCACGCTCCTTCTCTCTCTCTCTCTCCACCTCTCACGTGCATGCTGCTCACTCCACACTGCAGAAGAGTTAGTTTAGCTCTGAGAATATCTAGTGAATGTTCAGTGGACGTTTGTGCAGAAATAACTGCTGCAGCTCCTCCAGACCAACAGAGGTTTCCCGTGTCTTGTGAAGTGACGGGGCTCCTCAGAGAGAAACGTTACCGTCTCCCACCAAAACTCCGGCGTCTCCCCCGTTCCCTCCGGCCGCGGTCGGGAGGCTGAGGCGGGAAAAGCCAACACTAGGATCAGCATTGATTCATGGAGAGACCTTGGTCTGGTCAGCTAACATTACTGCCAAGCAGCTGAAATATAGAGTGATATTGTGCTTTTAGCTGACGTGTGTCTCCTCACTGTGTTGAGCGATGCTCCTTCATGTCTATGTAGAGCGAGCACAAGCGCCAGCAACAGGACACTGACTTTAGTTGACTTAACGGACACAGGTGAAGCTGCTAACAACACATTATGATTCTAACTAACAGTCCCTTTAACAAAAGAGGATTTTCAGGGTAAATTTCCAGATGTTTGTTTGTTTTTCGCTTGATGATGATGCATTTAAAACCTTTATTCAGCTTCTTTAAGAAATGTTTTTTAAAGGAAAATAAAATCACTGTATGTGTATGGACCTCTTTACTCTGTTAGTAACCATGGTGACGTGTTTAGTAGAGGCAGAATAATTCTCTGAACACGTTAGCTAACGTATTGTTGTCTTGTTTTTTTAACAATGTCTGAATAAAATCCTAGTTTGTCTCAACATGTGCTGTCACTCACTCTCCAGGATCACCAATTCGCCATTCAATCATTTGAATTGATTGGCAGTCTTATTAATTAGACGACCCAGACGTGCATTCATTTCTGTCCGTGCATGTTTAACCTTTCCGTTGGTCTGACTGGTTAAAGTGACTCTCATTCAGACATGAGATCAACATGTAAAGTCGTCATAACTCATGCTAAAAGAGGCTTTTTAAAGATTTTACAAAAGCAGAAATAATAAAGACTTGTAACCTAAAGACACACACACACACACACACACACACACACACACACACACACGCACACACACATGTTTGCTAACTGATGCAGCAGCGGTTGAGGTGTGGTGTCCAAAGGGCGAAGAGGAACGCTGGGCAAACAGAGCTCAGGATCCTGCTATCTGCTGCTCTGTGAGTAGGTGTGTGTTCACGTATCCTCATTCAGACCTTTGTCCTTCTGGGTCCGTTCTGTCCTATCTGAGACCTGATAGAGACTATCAGCACCGGCCGGGTGTCAGTCGATCACAGCCGTGTTGAACTTGAGGCCTTCAGTAGTTTTAAACTTGTTTAACAGCATCAGCCAACAAAACCTCCGTTAAAGCAAACAGGAAGAGGTATCGTCAGCTGGTCCATCTGGGTGCTGATTCTAAGGCCTCAGTGAGGGAGTTTAAGTATCTCGGGGTCTTGTTCACCAGTGAGGGTAAAACTAGGGATGCACCGACACCGATACCAGTATCGGGGATCGGGTCCGATACTGTGCTCATGTACTCGTACTCGCAAAACAGATCCCACCTCAGCCGTCGGGTTTTGCTTGCACCCTCTGACTCGCGCGTGCGTTAGACTCCTTGGTCCGTGTTTCAAGACGGGTCGGGGGGGTTGCAGACATTGCCGCAGACCCCTGGCGTCTTTAATGTGGGCCAAGCCCCGCCCTGGGGGCACGACGCGGTTGAACCCTCCAGCTGGCTGTTAACGAGAGTCTTTAGGCACAGTGAAGTACTCGTATCGGTACTCGGTATCGGAGAGTACCCAAATGTAAGTACTTGTACTCAGTCTGAAAAGAAGTGGTATCGGTGCATCCCTAGGTAAAATGGAGCGTGAGATGGACCGGTGGTTCGGTGCAGCGGCAGCAGTTATGCGGGCGTTTTACCGGACCGTTGTGGTTCAGAGGGAGCTGAGCCGGAAGGTAAAGCTCTCCATTTACTGATCCAACCCTCACCTCTGGTCATGACGTTTGGGTGGTGACCGAAAGAATGAGATGACAAAAAGGAGCGTAAATTGACACGTGCGTTGCTGGACATTCATAGGAAAACACACTAAAAATACGTTGTTGAAAGTCGTGCAGAGGGTCATGAAAAAAAAGGGAAATTTGGCCCTGCTCAAACCTCTTCAGACCTCTTCAGACCTGTTCAGACCATCTCAATGCGTCTTGAGTGTGTTCACACCTGTACTTAAAGCTGTCCACTTGTGATCCGATCACTGAACAGGTGTGAACAGGTCTAAACAGGTCTAAACAGGTCTGAACAGGTTTGAACAGGTCTAAACAGGTCTGAACAGGGCCAGAGTGTCGATGAACACGAATCAAACAGATTTCTTGACTATTTCACAAACTGCCGTGAGACTAAGTTTCCGCTACAACCTCCAAAAGACCGGTCGCGTTAATACGTTAAAGTAATTAGTGGCGTTAAAACCAATTTGTGGAAACACGTTTTATTATCACGTTACCTTTGACAGCCTGAGTTATTGAGTCATTCGGTCTTTAGTCACGTGACTCATCAGCATCGTCCGTCTAGTTAACATCAACCACGTTTCCTAACCTTAACTGAGTGGTTGTGTTGCCTAAACCTAACTTCCTGTGAAAACAGAAGTTTATTTTGAAAGGACACTATGCATGTGAGAAGCATATATTGGACGGTCCGTCCAACAGTAACGCTACAGAGCTACTCTGTGTGTCGGTCTCTGGTTATTTCTCATAAAGGAAAGTGAACGTGGTTTCTACTAAACGTGTAAACTACTCGTTGAGTTGTTTAACGTTGACCTTCATAAAGGAAAGTGAACGTGGTTTCTACGAAATGTGTGAACTGCTTCCTGAGTTGTTTAACGTCGACCTTCAGAGTTCAGCTGAGGTGCAGAAGGATAAAATCAAGTTTACCAGGAGACAACACAGCCTCACTTCTATTATACATCAACAGATAGGAGACACTCCCAACACTTGATCTACTCTTGATAAGCTCTGTTGGATAAAGGAGAATAATGGCAGAGTGCCCACAACCATAAAGCATACAACACCCTCCGACCTCTGACCTCTGACCTCCGACCCTCCGCTGTTTACAGTCAAACTGAAATTAAAATTAAACTTTCCTAAGAAATCATCTTTGGGTTTTTGTTTTGACTGTTGTAAGCAACATTTTTTGTCGATATGATAATTACCAAAAGGAGAAATGCAATGCCCAAAAAAAAATGTCATTAAATTTAGCGAAAATAATGTTAAAAATAAATGTATTTAATTAATTAATTAATTGATTAAATGTTACATAAATTGATATTTCTGTTTTAATTGGCTTCTTTATTTTTTTCTTTGTATTACTTCCCTTATTTATTTATTCTTCTGTTTAATTTTCCCTTTAATTTATTCATGTATTTATTTGTATTGATTTTAAAATGTATTTATTTATTTTTGCATTTATTTTGTATTTATTTATGCATTTATTTATTTATATTTGCATTAAAAAAAATGTTCATTTCATATTTATTTTTAAATGTAGGTATTAATTTCTGCACAATTTTCCCTTTGCATTTCAACTTATTTATTTTGTATTCTTTTCTTTATACATATACATCTTGACACATTTCTTTTTATATTTCATTATGCATTTCTGCCTCATTATGCAAATAAGGGGGCTATATTTATTTTTAACATTATTTTGTTGCATCTAATATATATTTATTCATTTATTTATTTGTCGAGTCATTTATTTTATTTATTTGTTTATACATTAATTAATTAATTAATTAATTTATTTATTTATATTTGCATTTATTTTTTAATTATTTCATATTTATTTTTAAATGTATGTATTTATTTCTGTATTCTTTTCTTTATACATTTCTGCGTCATTATGCTTAATGAGGGGGCTCCATTTATTTTTTATATTATTTATTATTTATCTATTTATCGAGTCATTTCTTTATTTATTTAGGATTTTGGCAGGTTGTGTCCTCCATAGCTGTTTATGTCTTAAGATGTACAGAGATTAGTAACTGAGAGTAAAAACATGTCTTCTTAAAGAGTAAATAAACATTGAACCACGTCGTTCTATGTGAACAGAACCAGGACAAAGAGAGTGGATCCACGTCGTGAGGAGCAACGACTGTTCGTGCCTCATTTTTGGGTAAACAGAGCGTAATGAGAGCGGAGCTGCTCGGCCTCTTCACCACCATAAACTTTATTGGGGGGGGGGGTTGATGCAGTAAAAATGGTTTCACCACAGAGACGCAGATATGTTTGTTGAGGAGGCGTGATGAGCTCAGATAGCAGCCAGAGGATTCACCACCAGAGAGGTTTTATAGTGTTTCTTCTGATGGAAGTCGGAGTGAAAACACTGATGTGTTGTTCACCGGGTCCACGTGGAAACCAAGGTGGAGATTACAATGATTGAGAAGTGATCGACTGCTTCCATCTGCTCAGTGAAAAAATGAAGTTGTCGGGGAGATCCTCGTATCAGATCAGTGTCGACGGGTTTCTGAGTGACAACATCAAGTTGTTTTTGTGTCCGAAACTTCACAAATCACAAAGTTAATGGGTGGAAAATAGGGATGCTAATATCGGAAAAAAAACTTAACCGATAACCGACCCTCGTTAACCGATTATTAACCGTTCACCAACAAGATGTGTGCCTCGCACCAGCTGCAGGAGCACAACAGACAACTGAGAACCCAGTTCACCGTCCGGGAGCGTTAACTTAGCAGCTCCGATGCTGCGTGTAGTGTCGCGGACATGCAGCCACTTTCATAGTAAAAGTCTCCACCGCACATTTAGTTTAGTTTAGTCATTTATTTATGCATTTATTTATTTATATTTGTGTTCAACTTATTTATTTCTGTATTCTTTTCTTTTTACATTTCTTTATGCATTTCTGCCTCATTATGCAAAATACATTTATTTATATCATTTATATTTATGTTATAAAAATTATAAAATATATATATAATTTATATTTATTTATTTATTTATTTATAACTAGCCTGATATAAAATAGTCGATCCACGTGAGTGTTTCTGTGACTCTTAAAGCAGTGAGAGAGTAACGTAACGTAACGTAACGTAAGGTAACGTAACGTAACGTAACGTAACGTAACGTAACGTAACGTAACGTAACGTAACGTAACGTAACGTAATGTAAGGTAACGTAAGGTAACGTAAGGTAACGTAAGGTAACGTAACGTAACGTAACGTAACGTAACGTAAGGTAACGTAAGGTAACGTAACGTAACGTAACGTAACGTAACGTAAGGTAACGTAACGTAACGTAACGTAACGTAACGTAACGTAACGTAACGTAACGTAACGTAACGTAATGTAAGGTAACGTAAGGTAACGTAAGGTAACGTAAGGTAACGTAACGTAACGTAACGTAACGTAACGTAAGGTAACGTAAGGTAACGTAAGGTAACGTAACGTAACGTAACGTAAGGTAACGTAACGTAACGTAACGTAATGTAAGGTAACGTAAGGTAACGTAAGGTAACGTAAGGTAACGTAACGTAACGTAACGTAACGTAACGTAACGTAACGTAAGGTAACGTAAGGTAACGTAACGTAACGTAACGTAACGTAACGTAACGTAACGTAAGGTAACGTAACGTAACGTAACGTAACGTAAGGTAATGTAAGGTGGTTGAAGCTGAAGTGAAAGAGTGTATTTTATTTTATGGCCGCGCTGCGTGTTAATGAGGAACAACATCCTCGGCTCTTATCACCGAGGTCAAATGTTCAGCCGGCAGTAAAGTTCACCACGTCGGTGCAAACCTGCAGGATAGGATCAACTTATGTAAGCCGTCAACATGTCAGACTCAGCGTCCAGAGAACCTGTAACATCATGATGTTCATCTCATCACCAGGAGAACTCGCTTCATCGTTATCATTCATCATCGTTTAGTTGTTGGTCAGTGGAAAATGAAATGTTACACACACACACACACACACACACACACACACACACAGTGAGTGTGTGTTTGAGAGGAGCGACAGCGTGACGATGTGACGGGGCGGCGGCCATTTCAGCACACATCACATCTCTAGTAAACAAAATGGTCGACAGCACGCCGCCACGGTGACGACCTTGAACGGATCCTCCGGCCGAACGCGGCGTCATGCTTCAACTGGAGAAAGTCTAAATATTCCTCTTTCTCATATTGATGCTGGATATTAAAGGTTTAGTTTCTGCGACTCATTAAAGGCTTCATTAAAATCAGAGGATGTTGACGGCGGCGTCTCCGTCAACCATAATTACAGCAAATAAAAGAAAAGACAACAAACAGAGCAAATATCTGTCTCCTCTCAGCGGCGTCCATAAACGCTGGAGGAATCGTCAGCTCATCCAGACTTATACAGCCGCACGTTTATGGGCCATTTTACCATAAACTTTCATTTACAATATACTTACTGCCCCTAATACGCCCCTGTATTGGCCACATTGATTGTGGATAAACAGAGGAGTTGTAAAGGAGCAGTGCTGGAACGGTAGTACGCCGTAAAGAACAGATAATACTGAAGACACGACGGACGACTACTGGTATTCCCCCGCCGGACGCCACGTAACACGCAGCTACATTCTTCACGAGGTTTGGTCTGAATGACGGCTCATGAGAGGCTCACTGGAGGCTCACGGGAGGCTCACGGGAGGGGGGGGAATAAACGCAGGATGTAAGAAAGAAAATAATATAAAACAATTATAGATCTAGAAAATAAAATATACAATAAAAAACAAATAAATAAATAAAACGTAGTAGATCCTTTATGAGGTTTGGTCACTGAGAGTATAACGGACAAATAAATGCAAACTAAATATAAAGGAATTCTTTAAAATATAACCTAATTAAACAATGAAAATACATGTAAAAAAAACAATACTATTTTATAAACAAATAACTGTGTGCAGATTTTGCCTTTTGTAGATAATTTA
Organism: Sebastes miniatus; assembly: GCA_916701275.1. Classification (NCBI taxonomy): domain Eukaryota; kingdom Metazoa; phylum Chordata; class Actinopteri; order Perciformes; family Sebastidae; genus Sebastes; species Sebastes miniatus. The sequence goes on from CAKALS010000016.1 coordinate 641,138, forward strand.
AATTTTTTTTTAAAATAAAACAAAGGCAGGAATAATTTAATTTGAAATGCACAATTTGAAATAAAATAAGAAAATTAACTCAAATATGATTAATCTATAAAATAAAATATATATACAATAAAAAACTAAAAAACAAACAAACAATGGATAAATAAATAAAACAGTTTGGTCTGCTCTGCTTTTATGAATGACGGCTCATAAGAGGATGTAAGAAATAAAATAAGAACTTAAATATTTAAAAACAATGATAGATCTATCATTTGTGTTTTTATTTACTTTTTTTAGCTTTGAGGTGTAATCTTATTTTTTTTTTCTATTTTATTGTTGTGTTTTATGTGTTTGTTGTAAAGTACTTTATAACATGCAATATTAATAAACTTTATTATTATTACTATTAGATCTATAAAATAAAAGACAGAATTACATACAATTAAAAAAAAAGATAAATAAATAAATGAAACGCAGCGGATTCTTAATGAGGTTTGAGTTTAACAAATAAATCAAATATATAGACAAATAAATGCAAACTAAATATAAAAGAATTCTTAAAAATATAACCCCTAATTAAACAATGAAAATATATGTAATATATATATATATTTTATATACTAATCACAGTGTACAGATTTTGCTTTATGTTCCAAATAAATAATAAATAAAGTTTGAATAAAACAAAGACACGAGTCAAATTGACTACAATGAAATGAGAAATTAAATTAAATGAAACAGCGTATTGTTTTAGATTTTAAATATGATATTTCCTGCTGTGTGTCTGTTTTACAGCAGCGGCGGCGTATTCAGGTGAAACGAGGAGTTTTATGAAGAGAGTGATTACCGTCTATCAGTCAGACAGATTGTTGTCTCCAATTACAGCTCATCACACAGTAAACTACTGCAGCCCCATTAACCTACATCAGATACACAACACACACAACACACACACTGACACACACAACACACACTCACAGCGTCTCCCGTTATCAGCTGGAACATTTCTATTAAGTCAAGTTTATATTATTGTAATGACGACGTGATTCAACCCCCCTCATTGATATAATGACGCAGAAATGTATGAAGAAAAATAAATAAATAATAAAGGGGTGAAATGAAAAGCAAAAAAAATGTGCATACAAAATTAAATATATAAAGAATAACAAAAAAATAAATGGAAAAATAAATAAATAATACATAAATAAATAAAAGGGAAAACTAAACAAAAGAATAAATAAAAAAGGGAATTATTGCAAAGATAAGTAAATAAATAAATACAAATAAATGCAAAAAATAAATTGATAAATATAAAAGAAATGCCAAAATAAATTGATGAATGAAAAATAAATGCAAAAACAAATAAATGAATTTGAAAATTAATTTAAAAAAATGCATACAAAAAGGGAAAATTAAACAAAATAGTAAATAAATAGGGAATCAATACAAAATAAATAAATAAAGAAGCAAATTAAAACAGAAATATCAACTTATGTCACATTTTATCAATTAATTAATGGCTAACATTTATTTATTTATTTATTCATTTATTTACTTTGGATTTTGTTTAATTCACAACATTAAGTGTTTACCGCGAGCGAAAAGTGACGCCGAGGGGTCCGATCCCTCGTTTTCTAGTTAGACGATGTCACATGACTGCCTGTTGGAGCACTTCTACAGCGAACTATTCCAGAAAATGTCTGCTTCTTTGTTAAAGCGTCAACGGAGAGGTTAACTACAACTCCCAGGGTGCATTTCACCAAGAAACATCCAATCACAGAGCTAAAAAAGTCTGCAGTTTAAATGAATTCACTGTCAGATTCGGGGTCCGTTTGGGATGAATTCAGTAACAACATGTTTTGTTCATATATTCAACAATGGAGCATTTGGCTCCGTCTCCATGGCAACGACAGCCGAGGCTCACGGTGTTGTAGTATTTTTAGTTGTCTACCAAACTAACAAACAAAGATGCTGGTCGTAGTATAAACGTATATGATTGTTCCATCATCCAGGAGAGGTTCAGTAGCGTTGGACCTCGTTGTTCCTGATAAAGTCTCCGTCAGACTGACGACGTTCATAACGTCTTCTTATAAAGATGAATCTCATGTCCTCGTTAGCTGAAGACGTGTTGATCCTAATTAGCAGGTAAACGCTCTGCCGACCATCTATAAAAGGGCGGGAGGCTGCAGCGCCGTGTGCAGGTCATAAAGTCAAGAAACTATTTCTATTCTATTATTTCATCTGTTATTAATTCACCACTTTCAGCAGGATTTATGACGTTAGTGAGAAAACAGAAACTTCTCCTTCCTCGTTCCCACAGCAGTTAATAAAGCAGAACTGCATGGTGGGAATTATCATCAACCTAAAGTCTCAGAGACACAAACTAGAATATACATTTAATACCATATATATTATATATAATAAATCATTTTAAATAAAGTGTATTATTATGTGAAGAATAATAATAATGTGAAACCTCCACACATTAATTCAGTCGTAGCTTTCAGCAGATCTGACCTGCTTTTACCTGCAGTTTATAAAAGCTGCTGGAACTACAGGTGTGTGTGTGTGAGTGTGTGTGTGTGTGTGTGTGTGTGTGTGTGTGTGTGTGCTGTTACCTTTCCCCCTCATTAACCTTCGTCCTGGTGATAATGTCGGAGGTTTCGACACCACATTGCAGAACTCTGATTCCTCTCCAAGTTCATGTTTGGCAACAGCTGAATGAACACAGATAGGCTTCTTCTTCTTCTTCTTCTTCTTCTTCTTCTTCTTCTTCTTCTTCTTCTGCTTCTTCTTCTTCTGCTTCTGCTGCCTGAAGAATCACAACACAACAGAGCAGCACATTAACTCTGTTTTTCATCCTTATTCAGCTTTAAATAGCATGAAATATACATATACAAAAAAGTGAATAACTTTAACCTTTTTATGAAGGCCACCGTAGTTCTCCGACACGCTTGTGAAACTGCGGTAACGTGAGCCGCAGAGTAGGGATGCTCATTTTGAAAAATGTTCTTAACCGATAACTGACCCTCGTTAACCGCTGCGTTCACTGTCTCCAGTTCACCGTCCGGGAGCGTTAACTCAGCAGCTACGATGCTGCGTGTAGTGTCGCAGACATGCAGCCACTTTCCCAGTAAAAGTCTCCAGCGCACATTTAGTTTAGTTTAGCAGGTTGTCAGCTGTGTGTCTGCCCGGCAGAACTTTAGCGAGTGTCCAACAAGCAGTGTGTGTGTTTGTGCTACGTTAGCAGCTCTAGCGTCGCCGGAGGCTTCGTGCTCGCCGCCGCCGCCACACATAGTCTGTGTTACTTTAGTGAGTGTCCAACAGACCGTGTGTGTGTGTTGGTGGTGAGTGTGAGGTTGTTGGTGGTGTTCTAGCTGTGATCGTAGGTGTAGCAGTGTGTGGACAGTTTATTTGTCGGTGAATAAATGCTACGAAACTGCAACTCCTCCGCTCCACTCAAGAGAGCCGGAGAGCCCGGAGCCAACTTCCTGTATCTTGTTACTCCGACTCTGCCTCTTTAGGTGGACCAGCTTTTCTCCTTAAAGTGACGAGCCGCTCCTCTGAGCCGCTCAGCTTTTAATTAATTATCAATATTTCTTTTAACCGTTTTAACCGATAGCGTTATCGGTTAAAATGCTTAATGTCGGTTTACGGTTAATTATTGACATCCCTACTGCAGAGTGTTAAACTGTTTTACCGCTGGAGTTTTTTCTCGGAAATTTGTCACTTAAATCTCAAAAATATCCAATTTTCAATTATCCAATAGCCCTAATACGCCGTCGTAAATGGAACCATAAACAGTAAAGATAAAATCAAAGAGGCCCTAGGTTTGAGCCTTGGAGAACTCCACACGTCTTAATGCTTTCTTTGGATGTATAGTCAAGGGCGTCCTTTTTAAAATCATATGTCTTATCTGCCTCACTTTGATTCTGCAGGTTGACGTTAATACAATCTCTCCCATTATTGTCCTCTGACTGTCCTTCACAGTCCAGATGACAGAAGAGTTCATACAAATGTTGATGAGCTGCCTATCATCTTTATTTATAGTTATGGTTCATATTTTATACGCTAGAATTGAAAATAAATGAAAGGTAAAGCAGAGAGCTGGTTGTAGTTTTATTATCTATCATATATCCGTCTCTATCTAGGGAACTAAATATGAGTTTAAGTTAATGCATTAAACAAACATGTTTTACTCATCCTCATGGAGAGCCAAGTTTCATCATGTTTTTATCTGCTAGATTTATTTAAATGTAACTGTGAATAGTTTAGTTGCAAATATTAGATTTTTTAAATGTATATAAATACTGGATGTATGTGTTTTTACTTTATGTGTAAAGCGAACGCTCTTCTCTGTGTTTGAGCTCGGTGACCTGCAGGCCGTTAAACACAGTCAATAGTTAACCAATGAAAAAGTAAAAGGAAGTCACAGAGCGCCATCACCTCTGTTACAGCTTTATGTGATGCTCGTGTCCTCATTATGACCCCAATCTAGTTATACATTCATATCTGAGAGCCGCAAACACAGAAGCAGAAAAAAACAAATCTGTTTGAAATGCAGAAATAAAAAGATTGAGTTTTTGTGGAAGCTTCAGTTCCCTCTTTAGTCATTCAGGGGTCAGTGTGCTTTCAGTGTTTTCAGACTTAATAACAGAAAGAAACAGAAGCAGACAGAAAGCAAAACTCTTTCAACATTTCACAGTCAATTCTGATTCATCGTTTACAGCAGTCAGGGGTTGTGGCTACGGAGGACGGAACCTGCCAAAATAAAATATAAATGAATAAATAATAAAGGACTTGATAAATTAAATAAATTAAATCTAGCAAAAATAATATAAAAAATAAGAGTAGCCATTAATTAATTGATCAAATGTGCTTTATTTATTTATCTTTTTATTAATTAACATACGTATTTACTATTTTGTTTAATTTCCCTTTTATTTATTTATGTATCTATTTTTTATAATTTTTCAAATATATTTATTTATTTATTTATGCATTTATTTTTTATCTATCAATTTATTTTTTCACTTATTTTTTATTTTTCACTTATTTTAATTTCTTAATTAATTTTTAAATGTATGTGTTTATTTATGCATTTATTTATTTATTCTTGCACGATTTTCCCTTTGCATTTCACCCTTTATTTATTTCCTCAAACTTATTTATTTCTGTATAATTTCTTTATGCATTTCTGCCTCATTTTGCAAATGAGTCAGCTGTCACTCAGTGTGTCATCCTGGGGTCAGGGTGCACGACTATATACTACCTATACATAAATAAATAAATAAATGAAAGGGGAAATAAACAGAAGAGTAAATAAACAAGGGAGTTAATACAAACATCAATAAAAAGCCTGTTTGTCAGATGCTGATCAGGAAACATCTGGACGTCATATTGAAAAGGTTGAACGCTGCAGCTCCTCCACATCTGAATGTGTGATTGTTACCGCGGCCCATCCCTGTGTGCCATGTCGCAAATCAAATAGCTGATTTATGTCTGTTTTCTATATATGATTAGCTCACACACACACGCACGTACACACACACACACACACACACACACACACACACACACACACACACATGAAAGCAGCCGCTGTGTCTCAGTCGGCTGCTGTAATCTGACGGTGTGTGTGTGTGTGTGTGTGTGTGTGTCACTGTTTGACTTGTAATAATCTCATAATTTGACCTCTCACACATGAAGATCGGTGACATTTTAACAAGCGTATTAACCTGTGACTTACTTCACTCCTGTCAAAGGTCACGACCTAAAAATGCTAATTGTGCTAAAGCATGCTAATGGCGAGGGCATGACTCTTCCTGGCTTCCCGCTTCCCGCCATTGTTTACCCAGACTGCACCTGTGAAGTGTGAGCGGAGCGCCTCAGAGATGCAGCGTGAGTTTTAACACCAGGACCGTTTGAAGGAGGGAAACAAAAGAAGCTGAACTTCACTGTTACATCTAAAGAAACGCTACGGACGGAGAGTGTTCCTCATAGTCTGTCCACCTTCACTGACAAAATACTAGAAACACCTCTGCAACAGATTTAAAATGATTTATTCTATTTGTCTATAAATAGAAAAAAGAAAGCCAACAACAACTAAAGAGGAAATTATTCCCAACAAAACAATACACCTTAAATCTATTGATTGAAAGGCTGTCGGCTGAAGCTGAGGATTACTGTGACTAATGTCAGATCATTAGTCATCTTTATCCTTATTTCAGACATCTATCAACAAACCCATTGACTTCCACCCTCACAGGGTCTCATGGTCCCCTCTGTCCTAATGAGGACAGATGTCTCCTCAGTCACTGTAATCAACCAGCAGCTCAGACTTCATCATATCAAGGTGGTTTTAACTTTAGGTCTTAGCTAACAACACCAAACACACCACCAATACACCGTAACGTGGACTGATACCACGCTGACACACCCATAGTTCTCTCTCGTTCTAATTTCAATTCATTAATTAAAGATGCTAATCTTGGTTTAAGTGCCTACACCACATGGCTCATGTTAAATAAACTATCCTTGAATATCAAAAAATACAGCTATATTATTTTCAGTGGTAAAAAATCATATTCTAAGGATTTATCCATAATTAAAATTGAGTCTGTTGAAATGCCTCAAGTGTATCTACAAACTTCCTGGGAATTATTGTTGATGAGCGCTTGAGTTGGAGAGAACAGATTGACTGGGTTAGTATTGGAATAATAAGAAGGGTTAGTCCTCTTGTCACCACAAACTGTCTCCTTACTCTTTATTATAGTCTAATTCATCCCTGTCTTTCATATTGTAATATAGTTTGGGCGAGTGCTTTTCCTACAAACCTTCAGAAAATTGTAGTTCTCCAAAAACGTTTTGTGAGGATTACAACTCCATCAGAGTCACACGTCTCCTCTGCTCCTCTATTTAAGAAACTCCACATTCTTACTATTTATCACATCAATATTTCTCAAATATGTGTTTTTATTTATAAGATACTTTCTGGTGAAGGGAATATTCCTGAGCAGTTCATTCTCAGGTCCATCCTGACTCAACCCGTCAACCTCTAGATCTTCATCCTCCTGAATGTCTCACTAGTAGATTAGATAAGATTTAGAGGAACCAAATTATGGAGTATATCCTTTCACATCTATCAATAAGCTGTTCATCTGTAAAATGTTTCAAAAGTCTCTTAAAGGGTCATTTAATACTGCTTTTCCTCATGTTGTCCTGCATCTGTTTTTATGTTTTGATTTTTTCCCACTCCCCATGTTGTTTGAAGAACTCTTTATAGATATTTAAATCAATATCCTCCTCACAAACACTAACCATACACTTCCATGCAACACACACACACTTGTCTTTTTGATATATGTACTGTATAGTTATTGTTGTTATTATATATATCTTGTTCTAATTGTTATCGCTGCTCTGTAGTCATATTATGTCTTTATATTCATCTTGTCTCTAGGTGGAGGCTTCAGATCAGTCCAGTGGGTTTGCATCTTCCTGCACTGGATATTATTCATTTATTTATTTAGTTATGTTGTATAGTTTTAAATTACAAAATAAATAAACACACAGCTACACTAATGGAGCTAGCACACTAACACGCTAATCATGATTAGCATCAGGTCTTTTACAGACTTTATCTGAACCGCATTAAACTCACATCTAGTTAGTTAGTTAGTCAGTTAGTGAGTTAGTGAGTTAGTTAGTGAGTTAGTGAGTTAGTTAGTCAGTTAGTTAGTTAGTGAGTCAGTTAGTGAGTTAGTTAGTTAGTTAGTGAGTTAGTGAGTTAGTTAGTCAGTTAGTTAGTTAGTGAGTCAGTTAGTGAGTTAGTTAGTTAGTTAGTGAGTTAGTGAGTTAGTTAGTCAGTTAGTTAGTGAGTCAGTTAGTTAGTTAGTTAGTTAGTTAGTGAGTTAGTGAGTTAGTTAGTCAGTTAGTTAGTGAGTCAGTTAGTTAGTTAGTGAGTTAGTTAGTGAGTTAGTGAGTTAGTTAGTCAGTTAGTTAGTGAGTCAGTTAGTTAGTTAGTTAGTTAGTGAGTCAGTTAGTGAGTTAGTGAGTCAGTTAGTTAGTTAGTTAGTTAGTTAGTCAGTTAGTGAGTTAGTGAGTTAGTGAGTCAGTTAGTTAGTTAGTGAGTTAGTCAGTTAGTGAGTTAGTTAGTTAGTGAGTCAGTTAGTGAGTTAGTGAGTTAGTGAGTCAGTTAGTTAGTTAGTGAGTTAGTCAGTTAGTGAGTTAGTTAGTTAGTTAGTTAGTCAGTTAGTTAGTTAGTGAGTCAGTTAGTGAGTTAGTGAGTTAGTGAGTCAGTTAGTTAGTTAGTGAGTTAGTCAGTTAGTGAGTTAGTTAGTTAGTGAGTCAGTTAGTGAGTTAGTGAGTCAGTTAGTTAGTTAGTTAGTTAGTTAGTCAGTTAGTGAGTTAGTGAGTTAGTGAGTCAGTTAGTTAGTTAGTTAGTCAGTTAGTTAGTCAGTTAGTTAGTGAGTCAGTTAGTTAGTGAGTTAGTGAGTTAGTTAGTTAGTGAGTTAGTTAGTGAGTCAGTTAGTTAGTTAGTGAGTTAGTTAGTTAGTGAGTTAGTTAGTTAGTGAGTTAGTGAGTTAGTGAGTTAGTTAGTTAGTTAGTGAGTTAGTTAGTTAGTTAGTTAGTTAGTGAGTTAGTGAGTGAGTTAGTGAGTTAGTGAGTTAGTTAGTTAGTTAGTTAGTGAGTTAGTGAGTTAGTGAGTTAGTTAGTTAGTTAGTTAGTGAGTTAGTGAGTTAGTTAGTTAGTTAGTTAGTGAGTTAGTGAGTTAGTGAGTTAGTTAGTGAGTTAGTGAGTTAGTTAGTGAGTTAGTTAGTTAGTTAGTGAGTTAGTGAGTTAGTTAGTGAGTTAGTGAGTTAGTGAGTTAGTTAGTGAGTTAGTGAGTTAGTTAGTGAGTTAGTGAGTTAGTTAGTGAGTTAGTTAGTGAGTTAGTTAGTTAGTTACCTCCTGTAGATGACCATCAGTCCTCATCAGTCTGCCTCTCTGTTAACTGAAGTTATAAACTATTAATCATCTGTTTATCAGAGCTCAGCTAGCTGTCTGCTGCTGGTCTGACTGTAGCTCAGTGCTGCTAGTCTGACTGTAGCTCAGTGCTGCTGGTCTGACTGTAGCTCAGTGCTGCTGGTCTGACTGTAGCTCAGTGCTGCTAGTCTGACTGTAGCTCAGTGCTGCTGGCTCTACTACATGGATAAAATACAGTCAGAGAGAACTCAGGTTGAACTGGTTTAGCTAGCAGCAACAGCTATCTATTAGCTAACTGTTAGCTAACTACATCAACTGTTATCCATTACTTTAGCTAACTATTAGTTAACGTTAACTATTTCAACTTATCCATTATGTTTAGCTAGCTATAAGCTAACATGTACGTTTAAAATAAATAAGAAAAACATATATACGTATGCACAATTTGTGTATAATGTAATAACATATATATATGCTTTTTGTTTGCTTTATATTTGGATGAATAAATGCTAACATCAGAGTGTTAACATCAGCGTGCTAACATCAGGGTGCTAACATCAGAGTGCTAACATCAGAGTGTTAACATCAGCGTGTTAACATCAGAGTGCTAACATCAGAGTGCTAACATCAGAGTGCTAACATCAGAGTGCTAACATCAGGGTGTTAACATCAGAGTGCTAACATCAGAGTGTTAACATCAGAGTGCTAACATCAGAGTGTTAACATCAGGGTGCTAACATCAGAGTGTTAACATCAGGGTGCTAACATCAGAGTGCTAACATCAGAGTGCTAACATCAGAGTGCTAACATCAGGGTGTTAACATCAGAGTGCTAACATCAGAGTGTTAACATCAGAGTGCTAACATCAGAGTGTTAACATCAGAGTGCTAACATCAGAGTGTTAACATCAGGGTGCTAACATCAGAGTGCTAACATCAGAGTGCTAACATCAGAGTGCTAACATCAGAGTGCTAACATCAGAGTGTTAACATCAGAGTGCTAACATCAGAGTGTTAACATCAGCGTGTTAACATCAGAGTGTTAACATCAGGGTGTTAACATCAGAGTGCTAACATCAGAGTGCTAACATCAGAGTGCTAACATCAGGGTGTTAACATCAGAGTGTTAACATCAGCGTGCTAACATCAGAGTGCTAACATCAGAGTGCTAACATCAGAGTGCTAACATCAGGGTGTTAACATCAGAGTGTTAACATCAGCGTGCTACATCAGGGGAGTATTAATGTTGTTAGCATATATTATATATTATTATGTTTATTATATATATATATATATGTATGTATATATATATATATTAGATCCATTGGGTACCATGAACTGTAGTGGAGGAAAATACAATATTTAGTAGAAGTATAAAATGGTAAAAATATGGAAATACTAAAGTACAGTCCATGTAGCCTACATCAACCACTGTGACCAGTCCTTCAGTTCATGTGGTTGCTTTTCAACTTCAGCTGAATGTTGTTTTGTAACTATAAATGAATTCCTGTCTTTTGAAATGTCAGTAAAAGTGTTTTGGTGCTATCTGGGTCGCTTCCTGAGCAGTCCGTGTTTTCTGAAGATACGAGTCTTCCCGTTTACGACCCTGAGAGACGAGCCGAGCCGGAGGAGGCCGTAAAGGTTAATCATTTTAAAACGCAGCGTACAGTCGGCGAGGTGTCGCGGTTCTCATGGCTTTACAGCGTCCGTGTGTGTGAATGTGTCCATAAACGCTGGAGGTAAACACGACGAGCTGATGATTCATTCTTTTTAAATATGATGTTTGATGAAGAGCTCGACGGTGGGAAACACAACACACGTCTCCTCTTATTGGCACCGATACATGAGACCATCTAATGTTACCGTCCAGAGGTCAGAGGTCACGTCACCCATATACTGTATATCACCATGGATACCAAATATACAAAAACATTACAGTCATAATTTTCTTCACAAATACCAGAAGTAGAAATACCAGTACTTTATTAGTAGTATTATCAGCCTTATGTACTTAAAGCATAACAAGTAAAACTTCTGGTTGTGCAGTAAAATAATGGAGGACGGAACCTGCCAAAATAAAAGATAAAAATATATAAATCAATACATCTATATATTAATATATTAATTAATTAATTAATTATTTAATATATATCATTTTATAATATAATATATATATAATATATTATATATATATTATATTATATATATATATATATATATATTATAATATATATAATTTTAATTAATATATTAATATACATCATTTATATTTAATTGAATATATTAATATATATAATATGCATATATAATATATTAATATATAGACTCAATAAATAAATATGACATCAAATGCAACAAAAATAATCTTTAAAAAATGAAGGCATTAATTAATAAAATGTGACATTAATTGATATTTTTGTTTTAATTTGCTTCTTAATTTATTTATCTTTGTATTAATTCCCTTATTTATTTACTCTTCTGTTTAATTTTCCCTTTTATTTATTTATGTATAGCTAGCATATAGTCCTGCACCCTGACCTCTGGTCTCCGTCCTCCGGCCCCGTCCTCCGGCCCCGTCCTCCGGCCCCGTCACCGGCCCCGTCCTCCGGCCCCGTCCTCCGATCCCGTCCTCCGGCCCCGTCCTCCGATCCCGTCCTCCGGTCCCGTCCTCCGGTCCTCTGCTGCCCTCCTGGAGAGGAATTATCTGCTTCTTTATGGATTTATGGGAGATTTATTGTTTTACACTGATGAGTATTTGGTTTATTCTGTGCAGTAAAATCACATAAAAGACACAATAATGGTCATCACGCTCCAGTAACGAGGTGCTAACCAGGATTTGTGTTTTCAAGTGTTTGATAGACGTTATATTGATGTTAGCGGCTCCTCGTTCAACTGCTTAATATCTGTAATAAACATTAATAGACATTTCTATAGATTCATATATTCATATACATATTTCATTCCTATTTAAATATCTTTTATTTTCAGAAATAATTTTACTTTGTGAATGTTAAGATTTATGAAAAATAAAGATGTTGAACTTAAAAAGGTTAATTTTAATTTGAATGTTAATTTTAATTTTAGTTATTTTTTACACATGAATGAATCTAGGAGGAAATTGTTTTACAGTTAAAATTTAATTTGACCTTTAATTTTAATTTAACTCTAATTTAATTCAGAAAATTCATTTTTTGTGATACTATATTTTGTTTTTATTATTTATTATTATTTGTAAACATTCGATTATTAAATTGTGATTAATTTCACCTTTATTCTTTGGAAAGCTCACAAATCAAATAAACATTCAACATGAAGTGAAACACATTTAAACAGCGGCATAATCTAACCTAATAAAAGAGTTATATGAGATTTAATAATGCAGTTTATTATTATACTGTATATACAGCCTATTATTAGATCTAATGGCGGTGACCTTTGACCTTCTTGAGGCTGAAGGTTTTGTGAATTAAAGATATTTTAATATATTAAGACAGAAACAAAAGAATATGATAAGAAGACAAATTAATGAATTTACAAACATATGGAACTTATAGAGAAAGTAAAACTTTTAAAAAATCATTAAATGACTCATAATTATAAGTCTGAATTATGAAACAGAAAACACAACTGTAACCTTTTTTTGTTCAAATTCAAATTTAATATTGATTTAAATTAATTTCAAAATTACAATTTCACAATATACATTTTGCAGAATAAATATATGGACTTAATTATCTACCAAAGTGAATTATTTTCTTTGTCTCATAATTTACTGTCTTTAATACACATATTTGCAAATTTTTTAGACTAAAATTAAAAGTTAAATGACTCATAATTATAAGTCTGAATTATGAAACAGAAAACCCCGTTGTAACTGTTTTTAAACAATTACATATTCATCATTTTAAATTTAATATTGATTTAAATTAATTGCAAAATGGAGATTATTTTAATTTCACAACAAGCATTTTATAGAATATTTATGGACTTAATTATTCATCATTTTCTTTGTTTCATTTAGTTCATTAAAACATTAAAACACACACCTGTAGATGGAAACACAGCAGATCCAGATAATCACCTAATCGTTCTTTTTCTTTATTCAACCAAAGTCTCATAAAACATTATGACAATAAACACGAGCAGCTTTCATAAACACAAAAGAATAACGCTCCATCAATAATTAGATTAGCAACAATAAGATGCATTTATACATTTAACTCATATAAAACATGTAAATGAGTGATGTTGTGCCTGAGCTTTGGTTTGATCTACGTCTAAAGAGAGAAGAAGAGAAGAAGGAAGAAGGAAGAAGGACATTTGAGAAGACGAGATAAGGAGGACTGTGTGTGTGTGTGTGTGTGTGTGTGTGTGTGTGTGTGTGTGTGTGTGTGTGAACTGGGCGTCCATCTTGTTTCTGTCCCCCCCCCCCGTCACCTGTCCTCAGGTGAAGCATTAACCAGCTAACGGCCATAAAACTCCACTTTATGGAAAGTTTGATGATGGCGGCAGCTCGTAAACACTGAAGCCTTTTATGGCCTCGCTGGCTGCTGCTCACCTTGACACAGTCTGAACGGAGACGCCGTCCACTTTAACCTGAATGGAGACGCCGTCCAGTTTAACCTGAACGGAGACGGCGTCCACTTTAACCTGAACGGAGACGCCGTCCAGTTCAACCCGAACGGAGACGCCGTCCACTTTAACCCGAACGGAGACGCCGTCCAGTTTAACGTGAACGGAGACGCCGTCCACTTTAACCTGAACGGAGACGCCGTCCAGTTTAACCTGAACGGAGATGCCGTCCACTTTAACCCGAACGGAGACGCCATCCAGTTTAACGTGAACGGAGACGCCGTCCAGTTTAACGTGAACGGAGACGCCGTCCACTTTAACCTGAACGGAGACGCCGTCCACTTTAACCCGAACGGAGACGCCGTCCACTTTAACCCGAACGGAGACGCCGTCCAGTTTAACGTGAACGGCTTTTTAGCTTTTCTCGTTCACGCTTCTCCGATATTGTCCGACTCTCTTTGTGACTGACTTTCCTGAAGGATAGTTAACTATAGACATCCACAGATTTATACGCCCTCAATTTATTGATATTTTAGATGTGTAACTTTAGCTCGCTGCTAGCGTTGCCTTTGTTTAGCCTCCAGCTAACACAGCTAACAATGATCAAAACAATAAATGGATTTATATATAAATTAGTATTATTACTATTAATAATCCTTATGAAGTTCATTGTGGGTCATTATATTATTAATGGTAACAAAATAAAACTATAAAACTATAGTACACTTAATCAGTCAGACGATCATCAATAACCCTTTAACACTAAATATCTGCTGCTGCCGTTATAGATTATAATTTACAGTCTTTATTGCACATTTTTGGATTATAATTTACAATCTTTAATGCACATTTTTAGATAATAATTTACAGCATTTAATGCACATTTTAAGATATAATTTACAGGCTTTAATGCACATTTTAAGATATAATTTACAGCATTTAATGCACATTTTAAGATATAATTTACAGTCTTTAATGCACATTATTAGATTATAATTCTTAGTCTTTGATGCACATTTTTAGATTATAATTTAAAGTCTTTATTGCACGTTTTTAGATATAATTTACAGGCTTTAATGCACATTCTTAGATAATAATTTACAGCATTTAATGCACATTTTAAGATATAATTTACAGGCTTTAATGCACATTTTAAGATATAATTTACAGGCTTTAATGCACATTTTTAGATTATAATTTACAGTCTTTAATGCACATTTTTTTTCTAGTATGTGCATGTCACATGTCGCTTTATGTCCATATTGTAATATGTACATACCTGTCACTGTATATATAAATACTACTCAGTGCACATAGAGTATATAGACATGTATACATGTACACACTGTACATTATCATCCAGTTCATGTTCTGTATATCCATCCTGTATTTATTTCTTTGCACTGTTTGTATTGGTACAGCTTCCAGAACACTTGACTCGTATTTAGACATTTTATTTGTATTATTATTTGATTCTGTTATTTCTGTCTGAGTGAGTATGTTGAGAGAGCTGAATAAAACCAGAGTTTAATTCCATGTATGTTTCTATAATAAACCTGATTCTGATTCTGATCAGTGACTGTTTGATCAATAAAGGAAAAGTTACAGTCGGAAGTTTATATTTGTGGAAATTTACTTCTTTATCACAAATAAATATTTAAGTTTAGTTTCTTTTATACTTTTTTGTACGTCTTCTGAATATATAACAAGTTCTCTAATCATTAAATCATTAAAATCCCCGACTTCCACCTGACTGAATGTTCCTTAATTTATGTTTGTCACATTTCTACTATTTAAAATATACAACAAAACTAAACTAGAAGAAAGACTGAGTGTAAACGGATTTAGTGTCAAACCGAATTCTGATTTTACAAACTTTTCTAAACAGATTAATTCATAAAATGTTTATTCTGGTAATTCAAATCAGTTAAATATGTATAAATTCAGATGTGTTTTCCTGATCAGGCTCCTGTTCATATAAACATATAAAGAGGTATATATAACACCGTGTGATCACTTTCCTCACATCTCACCATCAGGTGATCTCCTGCTGCCATCTGCTGCTCAACTATGTTATAGAAGTTCATACATGACAGCAGTTATGAACCTCTGATAATAAATACATAAATAAAAGGGAAAATTAAACAGAAAAGTAAATAAATAATGGAATTAATACAAAGATAAATAAAAAGGCAAATTATCAAAACATATGTATTAATGAATACATTTATTTAAATGTAGCAAAAGTAATATAAGAAATAAATGTAGCAATTAATTAATTGATAAAATGTGACATAAATTGATATTTCTGTTTTAATTTGCTTCTTTATTTATTAATTTATCTTTGTATTAATTTTTTTATTTATTTACTTTTCTACTTAATTTTCCTTTTTTATTTATTTATGTATTTATTTTTAGGAAAAATTGTGCAGAAATAAGTAAATAAATAAATGCATGACTTAATGCATTAAAATAATATAAAATAACTAAAAAACAAACGCATAACTAAATGAATGAATAAAAAATAAATAAATACATAAAAAATAAATAAAAGGGAAAAACAGAAACACAACAGTATAAAATAAAACAATTTATGTCACATTTTATCAATAAATTAATTATTCTTGCTACTTTAATGACATATTTCTGTATTTATCAAGTCATTTATTTATTTTTTATTTTGGCAGGTTTCGTCCTCCATACTCTAACCATCAATATGAGTGAATATTTCCATGTATTACAGATGAAGAATCTTGGATTATTTATTTCTTGCAATAAAAAAAATAAATGTAAAAATAAATACATCAATTGAATGTAATTACTAAAAATAAATAAAAATGGAATATTATACAGAACAGTAAATAAATAAGGGATTTAATACAAAGATAAATAAATAAAGAAGCAAATTAAAACAGGAACATCAATTTATGTCACATTTTATCAATTAATTAACGACTACATTTATTTTTTATATTATGTTTGCTGCATTTAATGATATTCATTTATTTTGGCAGATTTTATCCTCCATATATTAACCATCAATATGACTAAATATTTCCATGTATTACAAATAAAGAATTATTCATGTAGTGTTTCTACTCATTTAAAGTTTCTATACTAAATGTAAAAGTATTATGGTGATGAGGAAATTATTTTAATTAATTTTAATAATATAAGTGAATCAAATTACAGGACATAGCTTCACTGGATTTGGCTGAGTGTGGAAACAAAAAGTATCCGTTTATTAAATAATAATATATATATTTATATTAGACTCAGAACCAGTAAATAAGGATGTTGTCTCTCTCTCCATATAGATATATATCTATATCTAAATATATATATTCTGAATTTATAAAAAACAGTAGAGGTCTAAATGTAAATATTATTTATATTATAGACTCAGAAGAGGTAGATCAGGAGTTTGTCTCTAGTTGTGGGTGTGTGGCTCTTAAAAGAGCCGTTGTTGTTGTTGTTGTTGTTGTTGTTGTTCCGGGAGTCTACTTCTTGTTGGCCTTCTCGGCCTTCTTGGGCAGCAGGACCGCCTGGATGTTGGGCAGCACGCCGCCCTGAGCGATGGTCACTCCGCCCAGCAGCTTGTTGAGCTCCTCGTCGTTGCGGACGGCCAGCTGCAGGTGACGGGGGATGATACGGGTCTTCTTGTTGTCGCGGGCAGCGTTCCCGGCCAGCTCCAGGATCTCAGCGGTCAGATACTCCAGCACCGCCGCCAGGTACACCGGAGCTCCGGCACCGACGCGCTGGGCGTAGTTACCTTTCCTCAAGTGTCTGTGGACACGGCCGACGGGGAACTGGAGCCCGGCCCGAGAGGAGCGGCTCTTCGCCTTGGCTCGAACCTTTCCCGCTCCTTTTCCGCGTCCAGACATCTTCTAGCTGCTTTCTAAGTTGAGTTACAGAGAAATATGCTGAGATGACGCCGACACCGGCTTTATATATCCACCCATCTGCTCTCTGATTGGTCACAGCGAGCGTATCTACCATCGACCAATCAGAAGAGAGCTACGTCAAGTTCCTGTATTTACCACAAGGCTTCCGATTTAAAATGCGACTTCAAAATAAAACGTGATGATTAAACCGGAAATAGATTGTTATTGTTCCTTTCTCATTCTGTCAATTGTATTTTCGTTGTTTGGTAAAAGTTAGAAGAAGTCTGTCTGATTATTAAAGTTAAAGAAATACTGTACAAGCGTTAGACACTAACATGAAATAAAATGTGACAGATTAAATCGGATTTTACTGTGAAATATTCCATCTACTGTAAATAAAGTTCATATTACTACATTAGTAAAATAAAGGTATGCATTAGGGCTGTCTTAATGTTTCATCAACTTAAAATCCTAAAATTGATAAACATGATCAGATTTTTCATTATAATTCTGCGAATATATTTTACAGTATAAAACTAAAATAAACTATAAAACAAATAAAATATAAGGAAAGGAAAAGATTAATTAAAACAAAATAAAAAAACAAAACAAACAAAAAACAACTGCACTACATTATACTATATATATATATTACATTACAGATGAGTAATTTTTTATCTATTACTGTTGATATATTCACATTAGAAACATACTTCATGAGACTGTTCAGAAAAAGTGAAGAAATTCTAATAACATTTCTCAAAATATATGATTTATTTTATATTTTTATTACATGACAACATATTAAGGGAGTGACGGCCCCTCTGTGTTTGGATCTTGTATTGTGTTTATTTTCTCTCATCAGGGCTGCAGACCTGATGATGAGGCTAATCAGCAGCATGCGACACACCTGGGCCAGGTGTGCTACCTGCTTAAAGCCAGAGCCTGCAGCAGTCTGGGTCTGGCAGACCTCCTCATGCACATTTCACCTTTGTTAAATGGTTTTCAGTTCTTTGTCTTTGTTTTACAGCACAACATCCATGCAGCACATTTTCACACATCCACTCCCTACACTACTGACTCTACAGACTCCTCCCAGACATTCTTTTTGACTTTTTACATAGTTATTGGTTAATAAATCACTTTATTTATTCAGTGTACCCGTGTGTCTCCCATTTTCTTCACAGCTCTAGAGCCGGGCTGTAACAAGGGGCAATTATGATAAACTTAAATATTAAAATTATGAGGGAATAAGGCCTCATATATGGTTTTATTTGTCTTTTAATTCAGTTTTTTGAATATTAAATTGCTTTTATTGTTGAGTATCTGCTCCCATTTTATAGATTTCCTTGCTGTGTACTACTATGTATTTAATCATTGACTGTGAAGCACTTTATAACTGAGGTTTTGAAAAGTATATATATATATATATACAGTGTATAGCTAAATGGCAGATGAATAATGTGCAGTTTTGACTAGGTGTACCTAATAAACTGGTAACTTACTGTAGTTCATATAGGCCAGGTCAGGGGTCAGAAACCTTTACTATCTAAAGAGACATTTTAGGCAAAATCAAACAAAAAACATCTGTCTTGAGCCGCAAAACATGTGATCATTGTGATGAAGGTAACACAGTTTATAGTCTGTGCTTCTATGTAACATTACATTACAGTTCTATTTTGTTTTGTGCTTTTATTCATTGACTTCTCCTCTGCTTTTAACACAATTCAACCCCACATTGTAACTCACAGGCTTTTAGGACATTTGAACTGAAGTAACAACCTTGTGGGCTGGATTTTAGACCTTTTAACCACCAGAACACAGAGAGTCAGAGTCAACGGGTTTTTATCAAACAAAGGGTGCACTTCAACTGGATCCCCACAAGGGTGCATGCTCTCACCATTTGCTTTCTATCCTTTACACTAATATGTGTCAGAGCACTTTTAAAAATCAAACTATTTTAAAGTATGTGGATGACTCTGTGATTGTCAGTCTGCTTCAGGGCAATGAGAGCAGCCACGGCCCTGTAGCTGAGGACTTTGTCAAATGGTGTGAAGAATCATATCTGCAACTAAACATTTCTAAAACCAAAGATATGGTCATTGATTTTAGACATGCCTGTAAACCTGAAGTCACAACCATTAAGGGTCAAACTGTTGAACATGTGCAGTCATATAAATACCTCGGGACTATCATTGACACCACACTGAACTTTAAGGCACATTGTGAAGCCGTATGCAAGAAGGGGCAGCAGCGCCTGTTCTGCTTCCACATCAGGAAAACCATGATGACGCTATTTTATCCTGCTTTTATTGAGTCTGTTTTATTCTTTTCACTAGTGTCATGGTTTGGTACTCTGCCTCTGAAGGACAGAAATAGGCTGAGTCAGATTATTAAATGGTCCAGTCGAATGATTGGCGAGTCACAGCTGAGTTTAGAGTCCCTGTATACCAGGTAGTTACAGTTTTGTTCCAGCTGCAATTGTTCACTTAAATAAGTCCTAGCAGCTTTTGCACATATTTATGTAAAGTTTATCCTATTGTTGTTTTAGTGTGTCTTCTGTCCTGATATTTCAGTGTTTTTTATATTGTTCTTGTGGTCTACTTGTTGCTGGGTCCTGATCCCAGTAAGCCTTTGAGTATTCGTCATGTTTTGTGTGTGTCTGTCTCTTGTCTGTGCTCTACCTTACTGTCAATACAGATGTCATCCTCTATTTCTGCTGCAAAACAAATCTACCTACAGGTACAAATAAAGTCACCTGAACCTGAACCCTAACTGGCTGACTGGAGACAGACAGCGGCTTCTAAAGGAGCTGCTGGGGCCAAGGCAGCGCTGATTGGTCCAGGAGGTCACGTGATCTGTAGCTCAACCCAACCTGACAGCAGACAGTTAGCAGAATGCAGATAGCAGATAGTTAGGTTTGATGGATTTTACATGAATATATTTTGAACCTGGGTTAATTTGAATGCAGCGTGTTGATTGGTGGACCCTGATGGACTGAAGGAATATAAATAATGGCGGAATGGACCCATATTCAGACTGTAGGACCCTTTAAAGGCAGTCACCAGTTCATTCCTCTCTCTGGTTCACTACGCCGGTAAATCTGAATGAATTATACTTTAGTGTTCATAGTTTCAGTCAAATATTATATATATATATATATATAATATATATATATATATATATATATTATATATATATAATAACATGTCCATATTGGACTGGATTTATGTTAATATTTGCAGTGCAATGCTTGATTAATATATACACAGCGTTATTATTACCCATCTTGACATAAAAATAATGACTAAATAATGTGATTTAATAAAATGTATGAAGCATTTCATAAACACCACTTTTCTTCATGTCCCACAACTGTAGTCTCAATGTTGAGATACGTAAAATGAGCTAATCCAAATTATGATATGACATTATTTAAAATGGAATTGTTTATAAACATATTTCTTTACACCATATTAACATTATTTATTTGTTTACTATATGATTATTTCATCTAAATGTGCCTGTCCCACACGTCTGAGTCCTTACCGGGACACTGAACAAACACCACAGTAAAAGTTTTATTCAACGCCAAACAAATCTGGTTTCCATGGAAACAGAAGTTATTAGGTGAGCACATGATGACAGGTTGGGACCGCCCACACAGGTGACCCGACTAGATCCAGAAACACTAGGTGAAGGTCACCTTTTCTTCTTCTTCTTCTTTTTCTCACCGTACAGCTCAGTAACATTAAAACAATAACTTCATATTGTTTAATTACAGCTTCTCTAAAGGACTGTTAGTAAAGACATATTGATCACATCCAGTAAAGAGGTGCTAACTAAGGGTAAAACTTCTTTAAGCAGTCTAGTTGGGATGGGGTCTAGGAGACAGGTAGATGGTTTAGATGAAGAGATCACTGAAGTCAGTGGGTCACATAACCCCGCCCCATTCACATTAGCCCCGCCCCTGTCATAACTCATGAACTGTGTGTCGTAGACTCTTGTGGGAGATGTCATGTCACTCAGCAGAGACTTCCTGTTTCATTGCAAGGCCTTTATAAAGGAGGCTGGGTCACGCATCATATCTCCGGGGGTACAACACATGCGCAGTAAAACCTCGCCTGCACTCGCCGAAATTGAGCCAATCGCAACGCACGACCGCAGCTTCTGTTACACTGTGCATGTGTTATACCCCACAACCCAAGACCCATGTCCACCCGTGACCCAGCCTCCTTTTCATAGGCCTAGTTTCATTGGTATTGTTATCCCCGCCCCCTTCACGTTAGCCCCGCCCCCTTTCATAACTCATGAAGCGTGTGTCGTAGAGTCTTAAGGGAGGCGTCATCGCACTCGTCAGACTTCCGGTTTCATTGTGCCTGGCTGCGTCAGTCGGCATCCTGCCAGCACCCCCTACGCGCGAGGAGGTGCGAGGGCCTGTTCATCGCTGCTTTCAGCTGTAATTTAGTTTAGTTTTAGGGTTTATTAATAGGCTTGAGTCAAAGATGGCTGCAACTCCACCTCCTCGGCCGGTGTCTCGAGGAATGTGAGTATTAACATGACTCTGGGGAGTCGATTCGTTTAGGCTGACATATTCTTCATGACACAGCCAGGTTTCAGTAAGACAAAATCAATCAATGTGATTATCTGATATGAAATCATTTACTAGTAGAGCTTTAGATGACAGAGATCTGATATTTAAGAGTCCACATTTAATTCTCCTGTTTTGTTGCTTTATTGGAGTGGTGGTATTAGATTGTATTAGATTATTATGTTTACTTCCTCTTCTGTTTACTGTTGATTAAATGAAGTTAAGAGGCCGTGGGGCAGACACAGTCTCAGCTAGGACAAGAGCTCTCTTACCAGAGTTTTATCCACGCCAGCTCCTGACGCATGAAACCACATCCTGGATCACATCCAGTGTATCTTTTGATCATTAGATTTTCCTTTCACAAAAAGATTTTAAATCACAAAAGATGAGAGGTGTCAAGTAATTATGAGGTCCCTCGACCCATACCTCGATCCCTCCTCCTGCACGGTCCGGCTGGAACGGGCATCCGCAGAGCCGAGGGGAGGATAACGGGCGGCGTAGAGACAGATGGGAGAACAACAGAGGACGTACCCGAGGGCAGGTTCGGCCTTGGCCTTACCCTCGGCAAGCCGCTAGAGGGAGGCCGTTCCAACGTCAGTAAATCACAAATATGGACCCTTGTGACACAGAGTATGTAACCACTAATCAATTTAACAATGATTAAGGTTAGCAAGAAAGTGTTAAGATTTGTTTTTGATTAAGTAAAGAAATATACATGAAAATCAAGTAGGTGGTGATCAACAGATGTGTGTGTGTGTGCTGTAACCAAGAGTCAGATCTTGGCAATGTGAAATAAGGGAACTAATCATTCTAAGGAAAAGGCCTTGTGTAGGTTAAAACAAACGATGCAAAGAGGGCATTAATATTTGGGGGAACATGATTAAAACAGGTGGTAGATAGTTTTATATGAAACAAATGATGTTTTATGGTGTTTTACAAATCTACTGAAATAACCAGTGATTCTTATTGTGTGTGGTAACCTGTTGGCAGTTGGACCGGTGGCCTTGTGACTCAGGGGAGGTGAACTAACTGAGCTAAGACTCCCAGGGGATGTCTGTTGGCCAGAAGGAGGAGTAATCAACAGGTCCCCAGGATGAATAGAGAAATGAAATGATGATGTAATGAAGTATGGTATTTAGAGGAGAGGGGGGTGAGGGCAATGTTTTTGACAACTAGTGTCCACGGTGACATGGAAAGAAAATAGGAGATTGTGATTTTTTACAGAGAATTTGCCCTTTCCACTTCCAACCGAGGAGCACAGACTCACTTGTCATGATTTGAAGCACAAAATGTGGACATTTTAATTATTACTTTTTAAGACTTGTTGTCCTCAGGGTAATGCGTGCCTCACATCGTCAAGAAGAGTTTTTCTGTAACAGCTTTTCCTAGCCAATGATTTTTAACCAATGCTAGAGGTTTTGTAAACCCTAAATCTTATCCTAGCACCTTTCCAAGTGCACAGACCGTGGAGGAGAGCTGCCATTAACGGGCGTGGCTGGTGATAAAGCCTGGCTCCTGGGTTATTCAGCCAAGTTTCCACCCAGCTGAAGTGGGGTTGGCGTCCGGAGGAAGGCAGTGAGTAGCTAGGCGAATCTCCTCACTACCAGTTTAAACAGTTTTTGACTGCTTAGTTATTACCTGGGTGAACCCAGTGCAGCCAAGAACTGGACCTTTTAGACGGAGAACTGATTCAAGTATATGCCTCCTGTGATAGCGGTGAGGGATAACTTGAGGGATCTAACAGTGGTTATTTGATTCTCATTTTAAAAGACAAAAATGCAAATGAAATACTGAAATACAAGGCGTAAAAAACTTAAAAAAACAGGTTGATTTTCATTGATTTCATTTTTTTGTTTTTAGAAATAAAAAATGAAAATCAACCTGTTTTTTAAGTTTGGTTCATCCCCTTTTTGACCGATAAAGAAAAACGCCTTGTATTTCAGTATTTCATTTGCATTTTTGTCTTTCAAAATGAGAATCAAATAACCACTGTTAGATCCCTCAAGTTATCCCTCACCGCTATCACAGGAGGCATATACTTGAATCAGTTCTCCGTCTAAAGGGTCCGGTTCTTGTATTTTAAAGTCAGAATTACACAGTCATGTAATTTTGATCCTTGGAGTATCCGTTGGTAATGATCCCGCGTACGATGGTTTTGATTCTGTGTGTTGTACGCTGTGTCTGCCTCCACAGCCATCGACCGCCTCGACACAACCAGCTCTCCAGCTTTGTCATCCACTCCAGGGTTTTTTTGGTAATCAGAATATATCTGAGGACCTGATAAACAAGTACAGGTGCACCGTACTTCTTCACCAATAAGGAATAAATCAGGTTCACCAAGTACTCTAGGACTGCCATGAAGACTTTAGTCCTATTTTCACGAAGTTCGTTCAAATAATGTTTATCTTTGAAAGAATCCTCGAGTGCCACGGTGGTTTGATTGTTGATCTCCATCATCGTCTCCTGCTGCTGCTTCTACGACGAGAGCTCTCTCACCTGAGTTATATCAGCCAAAAGCTGACGTGGCCAATCTGGAGTGGTTGTACATGACCCATCCCACATCCAGGAGGTGGTTTCCCAATCAAACCTGGCAGAGATGATAATAAGGCCATCGCACGAACCCTCCCCACCCAAACCTGTTTTTCTCCGTTCCATAAGCTATTGTTTCACCAGCCTTGTTTCTTGGTCAATCCTCTCATGCATTTCCTCATAGCTTCAGCTTATTAAAAATGTCCCGTCTGATTTCCTAACCCTCCCTTGTTAGTGTAAGCAGTGTTCTTCTGCGTTGTGTTGGTCAGATGGTAAAGATGCCGTGACACCAGGATCTCTTCATGGTTAGCCTCTGTTTTATTCTAATGAACACAGAACCTCCATGTTAAACTGTTTTATTCTGATGAACACAGAACCTCCATGTTAAACTGTTTTATTCTGATGAACACAGAACCTCCATGTTAAACTGTTTTATTATAATGAACACAGAACCTCCATGTTAAATCTCCTGCCCGCTCCAGCTGCTACATTCATGAATACACTCTACACAACAGTGACACAAAACTACTATTTCTAAATGCCAGTTCAGTGAAATCAATATATGGACAGGTTGGGATGGACGTTACAACGTCGTAGGAAACAAAACAGTAAAGAAAACAGTACGATAATAATGGGATGGATGAGGATGATAAATGAGCCAAAAGAAATGTCACCCACCTCTCCCTCAGGATAGTGGTACTAAAAGGCATTTATAGGGACCACAGAAGAAGAAACGAAGGAGGAGAAGCTCTGAACTTCTTCACATATTTGGAGTTTGGAGGTTCCACATCAATTTTGTGTAATTATGAAAAGCAGAAAACAAGATAGATATAAGGTAGATAATCTCCAAACACATCTCTGACACACACGTCTCCGACAGTATGATAATGATGAACTTCCTGTCTCTAGTCTGATAGTCTGTAGATGTGTAGCCTACAGATCAGATATACTTTAATAAAATACAGATGTACCGACAGGATCTAGTAGAACACAGAGGCCGTTTCCATGCTGTGATGCGTCTACCTGTTTGTTCACCTGAGGACATCAGAGACCAGTGGATCCCAGCGGGACATCAGTAAAGTAGGCGGTCCTTAAAGTGGACCAGGACACAGTGGCCCTGTTCACACCTGGTATTAACATGCATCCTGAGTGATTGGGTCACTAGTGGACAGCTGTTAGAGATCCTGCTGACACATCTGGATTGAACCCCTCTCCTTTCAACGTCTCCCCGTCTTACAGAGTCTAGCTGTAGTTGTCTAGTAGTCGCAGGGCGGACGGCTCAATCAGCTGCTTCTGTCCACATGTTGAGCACCTTCGTTTGTTTGGTTGGTTACAACTTACCAATAAGAAGTTTATTCAAGTGTGTTATTAGTATACTTCTTTTAAACTTAAAATAAGAGAGTATACTTTCAGTTTACTGTTTATGTACTTATCAGAGGTATACTTAACAAAAGTATACAGAAGTATACTTGTCTCACACCGACAAGTATACAGAAAAGTCTAAGTATACTTGGTTTGTATGCTTATACTTATACACTTATATACTTAAGAAAAGTATAATTAAGTAATCTTGCCTTATATGCCTACAGAAAGGTATACTTGGCTTGTAGTTGTGCTACCACAAGTATACTTGCAGTATAAAAACTATTAAACTAGTAGTTTACTGACAGTATACTTTAAAGTGTACTTTCATGAACTATAAAGTGGGCTAGAAATATATAAAAGTATACTTGCAGTATTAAAAACTATTTAACATACTTTAAAGTGTACTTTATTCTTACACTTAAAGTACACTTAAAAAATACTTTTATAAACTAAAAAGAGGGCCAATTTAGTCCCAAGAAGTATTGAAGTAGTACACTTATAAGCATACTACTAGTACACTGATATCAGTATACTTACTACATAAAGTATACTTTGAATATATTTACTTAACTTTACTGAAATATACTTGATAAAATAAAGTAAACTACTTGTTTGAACATGGAGGACAACCCAGTAAAGTCCCAGGACTCCTGTCCTCCGTGAGAGACTGTAAAGTGTTATATAATGATGAGATGTTCGTACGTGTACCGGAGGCTTTTATTCAGTCAAATGAAATGAAACCAGTAAAACCAGTCTGACTGAATGTGTGTCTGTTCTCAACAGTACATGTTGTACCCTGAACTCAAAGATCATGAGTCATCTCTCACAGTTATCGCCAGCTTCCGTTCAGTGTTTCTCTCGTTGCCCTAAAGGGGACTTCCTGCTGTGACTTCCTGCTGTGACTTCCTGTCTTCTCTCCGTTAACGTCTCTAGTATATCTGATATAGTTGTGTTGAACCGGTCCGCCTCCGGCTATCGTCCTCTAAACGTTGTCTTATTCCCGTCAGACCTCTGCAGCCATTTACTGAAGTCTTGTGCAAAAGAATTGAGCCCAGTTTTTAATTATATTTTGAATCAATCTTTAGAAACACAGCATGTCCCCAAAATCTGGAGGGATGCTGTTGTTGTCCTGGTTCCTAAATCCAACTGTCCCAAACCTTTAAATGATTTTAGACCAATTGCCCTGACCTCAATCCTGATGAAAACTCTTGAAAAACTGGCGGTCAGACACTTTAAACATCACCGAACATGCACTTGATCCGCTGTAGTTTGCATATCGGCCTAACAGAGGAGTGGAGGATGCCACTCCCACTCTGCTTAACCTGCTTCTTAAACACCTGGAGGGAAATGGGTGTGTAGGGACCCACCATTGTGACTGGTGGCAGGTGACCACATGAACTCAGTAACATGATCCTTGACCCATGGACTCAGCTCAGCTCAGTAGCCATTGGATGAGGACTCAGCTCAGTAGCCATTGGCTACTGTAGCATTCAAACATAGGTGTCGAATTCACCCAGGATAAAACCAGAGGAATCTCTTTGTTCCTCCTCTTTCTGCTCTTTCTTCTCACCTCTCGTGACCTATGGAGGTGAGCTGCTGCTCTCCAGACCAGAAGCTGCAAAGCAGCTCTGCTCTGATCTATGGCCTGTTAGGAAACAGACATAGCAACACAAGTAACTTCTAAGGCAGAAGACGCGAGAGCCTGCCTTTTTACCTACTAACTATTATAATAACCAAACCTGTAACTGCCAAATCCCTACATTTTGGTGCCCCGTGTGCGGCAGAGTATTATTGTTGGCAAATTGTTCATAATTGTGCAATATTAATTTTTAGCACAATTTTTGGTCAAAAACAAAAATTTCATATTCCACTTCTAAACAAACCAAAAGTGTTTACATTCTACACCACTAGTCTTCCACAGGAGTAGAAGTCCAGCTGTACTTTTAAACAAGTACATTGTGGTTACAATTGTTTATTTGAGAGATTTTGATTATTAACACTTTAAGCCTTCATAGAGTTAGTTTTAATAACTTGCTTTTGCTGCTAATTCAAGTTAACCTATGCTGTGGACCTTGAAATAATTTTGGTTCAGCATTTGAATACCAAGTATTCAATGCAATCTGGTCTAGTTGTCATATTTTGCTGTTAATCCAAGTGTTCCTTTAATGACACAGCGTGCCACCGGCCCTGTGTAACATAGACAGCTTGTACCTGGCTGTTACTGCCACGCATTCCAGCCTGAGTGGGTTAAATAGAGCCACAGTATGCTACCAGCCTTGTGATAAGTTTGCACCTAGCTGTTACTTCCACATGTTCCAGCTTGAGTCACCTTTAAGAGACATCATCACAACTGTCAACAATCTTGTCTCTCTCTCTCTCTCTCTCTCTCTCTCTCTCACAAACACACACACAAACACACACACACGCATGCTTACACACTTTGTTTGGTTTGTTTAGTTTAGTTATTTAGTTAGATTAATATTGTGTTTTAAACCTTTATTATTTTGTAAATAAATGTTTGTGGAATATACCTGCTGGTCTCTTTAATGTTGCACAAGAGTGAATAATGCCAACCTCTGCTATGTCAAGAACTCTGATATCCTTCAACCTTTACTATCTAATTTGGTTATAGTTATTAATTGTGTCACGGCTTTATTCATTGACTTTCCTCTGCTTTTAACACAATTCAACCACACATTGTAACCCACAGGCTTTTAAAACATTTGAACTGAAGTAAAAACCTTGTGGGCTGGATTTAGACTTTTTAACCACCAGAACACAGAGAGTCAGAGTCAACGGGTTTTTATCAAACAAAGTGTGCTCTTCAACTGGATCCCCACAAGGGTGTGTGCTCTCACCCTTTGCTTTCTATCCTTTACACTAATATGTGTCAGAGCACTTTTTAAAATCAAACTATTTTAAAGTATGCAGATGACTCAGTGATTGTTCATCTGGCGTCTGTGTAACACATGACCAAACCCACATCCCGGAGATGGTTTCCAACACAACATTGCAGAGATGATAATAATGCCATCAGCACACAGTTCAACATTTAACAGTAAAGAGCTGGAAGCAGGGTTGCCTTTTAAAATTGAAAACAACTTTAAATTTAACATTATTATATTGTCACTGAAATGTACAGCTTTGTGCTATTAATGAAAAACACAGTTTGAGCTTTTTTTTTTTATTAATTCAACAGTATTTTACAGTTAATTTACTGTTTAAAGATACATTATATAGCTTTTTATTCCCTTTCTTTTATATTATCTTACTGATTTGTTTTAATGCACTATTTAGGTTTTATTTTTTACATACATTTTAATAAACATTATTTTTTGCCTAGATGAATAGACTTAGCAGGTTACAGATGAATAGTCACACTAAATACAATTAAAGGCACTTGTTAAGAAAAAGGCTATAATTAAGGCTATAAGGTCCAAAATGTGTGTCTGTAGCTACGAGCACAGAATGAAACCAGAACAACATGTGAGTGAAGAACAGAGATAAGTCACTGGTTTTATAATCAGGTTCAATGTGTGAGAAAAGAAAATCTACAGCTTATCTTATTGCACTTTACTTTTTATTTTCATATAAAAATTGAAAACTGCACATGCAGAGTAATTGCAGAATTACAACCAAACTCTCTACTAATATACTGCCGTATATCATGTAACATGTGAATATACTGAATATATTGCTGAGCCTTAAGGCATATCAGTGGTACACATTACAAAGAAAATTAACATTAAATAAGAACTAATTAGTCTGTATAATAATGAGCACCAACACCACCAGACATGTGACGAAGACAAAGACTAAAATAAACACATGAAACTCTTCTTCTGTTTTCTTTTTTTTATTCAAAATGACAGGATTGCAAAACCTCAATCATATATCTTATACTGTATATACTGTATATGTTCTTAATATGACTTGTATAAAATATTTCTTATATAAGTATAAGGCTCTGAGTGGGGAGGGGCTGTCTTGGATGACACGTCTCTTCAACACCGCGTGGAAGTCAGTGACAGTGCCTAAGGAGTGGCAGACCGGGGTGGTGGTTCCCCTTTTCAAAAAGGGGGACCAGAGAGTGTGTGCCAATTACAGGGGTATCACACTGCTCAGCCTCCCTGGTAAAGTCTACTCCAAGGTGCTGGAAAGGAGGGTTCGGCCGATAGTCGAACCTCGGATCGAAGAGGAACAATGCGGATTCCGTCCTGGCCGTGGAACAACGGACCAGCTCTTCACTCTCGCAAGGATCCTGGAGGGGGCCTGGGAGTATGCCCATCCAGTCTACATGTGCTTTGTGGACTTGGAGAAGGCATATGACCGGGTCCCCCGGGAGATACTGTGGGGGGTGCTGCGGGAGTATGGGGTGAGGGGGGCACTTCTCAGGGCCATCCAATCCCTGTACGCCCAAAGCGAGAGCTGTGTTCGGATCCTCGGCAGTAAGTCGGACTCGTTTCCGGTGGGGGTTGGCCTCCGCCAGGGCTGCGCTTTGTCACCAATCCTGTTCGTGATATTCATGGACAGGATATCGAGGCGTAGTCGGGTGGAGGAGGGTTTGCAGATCGGTGTGCTGAGGATCTCATCGCTGCTTTTTGCAGATGATGTGGTCCTGTTGGCATCATCGGTCTGCGACCTCCAGCACTCACTGGATCGGTTCGCAGCCGAGTGTGACGCAGTTGGGATGAGAATCAGCACCTCTAAATCTGAGGCCATGGTTCTCAGCAGGAAACCGGTGGATTGCCTACTCCGGGTAGGGAATGAGTCCTTACCCCAAGTGAAGGAGTTTAAGTATCTCGGGGTCTTGTTCGCGAGTGAGGGGACGATGGAACGTGAGATTGGTCGGAGAATCGGAGCAGCAGGGGCGGTATTGCATTCGCTTACCGCACCGTTGTGACGAAAAGAGAGCTGAGCCGGAAGGCAAAGCTCTCGATCTACCGTTCAATCTTCGTTCCTACTCTCACCTATGGTCATGAGTGTTGGGTCATGACCGAAAGAACGAGGTCGCGGGTGCAAGCGGCCGAAATGGGTTTCCTCAGGAGGGTGGCTGGCGTCTCCCTTAGAGATAGGGTAAGAAGCTCAGTCATCCGTGAGGGACTCGGAGTAGAGTCCTTGCTCCTTTGCGTCGAAAGGAGCCAGTTGAGGTGGTTCGGGCATCTAGCACGGATGCCTCCTGGGCGCCTCCCTTGGGAGGTGTTCCAGGCACGACCAGCTGGGAGGAGACCACGGGGAAGACCCAGGACTAGGTGGAGAGATTATATCTCTACTCTGGCCTGGGAACGCCTCGGGATCCCCCAGTCAGAGCTGGTTAATGTGGCCCGGGAAAGGGAAGTTTGGGGTCCCCTGCTGGAGCTGTTGCCCCCGCGACCCGATCCCGGATAAGCGGTTGAAGATGGATGGATGGATGGATGGATGGATAAGTACAATCATACTTCCAGATATGTATATGTTCTTAATATTTCTGTATTGTATTGAATATTGAATCTTGAATCTTGAACTGTGTCATATCGATCTACTAAATATCAGTTCATTCCTAGATCAGCCTTCCTCATATATATAATTTATATATATATATGTAATGTAGTCTGTCCAGCTCGGAGGACTAAAGGTTGGTTGTGATATAAATGAGGTTGTAGCTCGTTGTTGGTGTTTTAACAAGGTTTCTGTTTTGAGTTATTGATCTGAAGTTTGAATCTGTCAATATCTTTCAGACTTTGCTGAAGTTAGTCATATCTTCTTCCTTCAGTCACTCTCTGTTATTGTTTTTAAAAACTACGTACTAATTCTTGTATTTTAAAAATCAAATTCATCAAATGTGACACGTCAACTAAAATGAAGAAATGAAACTTTGAATTCAAAATTACACAATCATAAAATATTGATCCTCAGAGTATTTGTTTGATATATTTTTATCATCTCTGTTGGTAATAATTCTTCGTATGATTGTTTTAATTCTGCATAATGTACATTGTGTTTGCCTCCACAGCCATCTACTGCCTCCATATGAGGTACGCTGTGTCTGCCTCCACAGCCATCTAATGCCTCCATATAACTGGCTCTCCAGCTTTGTCATCCACTCAAGAGTTTTTTTGTTAATCAGAATATATCTGAGGATCTCATAAAAAATCTGATGTTTACCGTACCTCTTCTCCAATAAGGAATAAATCAGGTTCAAAAGGTGCTCCAGAACTTTCATGTGTAAATTCCTCCTATTTTCACAAGAAGTATTGAAATAATGTGTATTTTCAAAAGAATCCTCGAGTTCTACGATGGTTTGATTATTGAGCTCCATATTGGTCTGCTTCTTGTAGAAAGAAAAATGAAATGATGAGAAGAGCTCTCTTCCAGCAGTTTTATCAGCCAACTGGAGGCGTTTTTTTCAATCTGGCGTCTTTGTAACACATGACCACAGCCACATCCTGGAGGGGGTTTCCAACACAACATTGCAGAAATGATAATAATGCCATCAGCACACAGTTCAACATTTAACGGTAAAGAGCTGGAAGCAGGGTTGCCTTTTAAAATTGAAAACAACTTTAAATTTAACATTATTATATTGTCACTGAAATGTACAGCTTTCTACTATTAATCAAAAACACAGTTTGAGCTTTTTTTTTCATTAATTTCACATTATTTTACAGTTAATTTACTGTTTAAAGATACATTACATAGCTGTTTATTCCCTTTCTTTTATATTATCTTACTGATTTGTTTTAATGCACTATTTAGATTGTATTTTTTACATACATTTTAATAAACATTATTTTTTGCCTAGATGAATAGACTTAACAGGTTACAGATGAATAGTCACACTAAATACAATTAAAGGCACTTGTTAAGAAAAAGGCTATAATTAAGGCTATAAGGTCCAAAATGTGTGTCTGTAGCTACGAGCACAGAATGAAACCAGAACAACATGTGAGTGAAGAACAGAGATAAGTCACTGGTTTTATAATCAGGTTCAATGTGTGAGAAAAGAAAATCTACAGCTTATCTTATTGCACTTTACTTTTTATTTTCATATAAAAATTGAAAACTGCACATGCAGAGTAATTGCATGCCAGCGCCAACAAAAACCTGACACAGATAACAAACCAAGTTTCAGAAGAAAAAGCATTCCTGAAGACATCTGTCCATCTCACTAACATGACTTTGTAGAAGAGTTACAGACAGCTGAGCTACATCATAGGATTACAACCAAACTCTCTACTAATATACTGCCGTATATCATGTAACATGTGAATATACTGAATATATTGCTGAGCCTTAAGGCATATCAGTGGTACACATTACAAAGAAAATTAACATTAAATACAAAATAATTAGTCTGTATAATAATGAGCACCAACACCAGCAGACATGTGACGAAGACAAAGACCAAAATAAACACATGAAACTCTTCTTCTGTTTTCTTTTTTTTAATTCAAAATGACAGGATTGCAAAACCTCAATCATATATCTTATACTGTATATACTGTATATGTTCTTAATATGACTTGTACAAAGTATTTCTTATATATGTACATTCATACTTCCAGATATGTATATGTTCTTAATATTTCTGTATTGTATTGAATATTGAATATTGAATCTTGAATTGTGTCGTATTGATCTACTAAATATCAGTTCATTCCTAGTTCTGTTATGTTCTGGTTAACAAAACTTGGACCCAAAAGCAGCACACACTAGTCAAGTTTAAAGTTGTAACAAAAGATGAATTTATTAATAATAAATTGAACAGTGCAGGGCTGGGGGTCCTCAGAGTCCGACGTGGCTGGGGGTCCTCAGAGTCCGACGTGGCTGGGATTAAGACTGAAAGTCTTAAAGGGAGCGAGGAGCATGGGGAATGGGGTTCCAGTGATCCTCCAGATGGTGATTCCAGTCCACTTGTGATCCGAGGGGAAGCAATGATGTCGGAGAGTGAGCAGGTAGGTACAGCAGGAAGCGGAGGCAGCTGGCAGGTAAGTATACCACTAGGACAAAAGGACAAAAACTGGATGAGTACAAAAAGGTATAAGGTGAGCAGAGACAAAGTCAAAAACTAGCAAGCAAGGTAAGAGAGCCTGAATACATTACTACCACTGTGGCGACGAAAACGATCTGGCGATGAATGGCAGGAAGACCAGGGTTGATATACTGCAGAGTGTGTCTTGATTGAGTGATTGGTGTCAGCTGCTCCAGCAACCACCGCCCAGGAGAGGGAGGAGGAGATGGTCACACCTCCTTACACACTGTTAGAATCCCCGAGCGGTCATGGAGGAAATGAGGATCAGTCCACAACTGGATGGCATTTCAGCATAGAAGCATTTATTTTTCTTTCCACACCCGTCACACATGTTGCCTCCACTGTAGTATTTTTCCCAAATGGACCCAAACTCATGGTTTTTATACTCCCCTCAATTGGCCCATACCATTTTCCCAAACACAACCCCACACCAATATACAAAAACATCCACATTTATGTACATAAAGCCATCCCCCACATATAAATCCTCTTAACAAATACATACACACCCAACTATCCTCAATAAACATTCATAAACACTACCCCTTCACAAATACACACAAAACAGTCCCGCCGAACTCCCCTCCACCCACTTCCCACTGGTTTCGCCCTCCCGGAACTATTAATAGGGCGCGAGTCCCCGGGATCTCTTTCACCCGCGCACCTTGGGAAACGGAAACCGGCAGAAGTAAGTTTGGCATGTTATTGACTGTTTTAATTAATTAATACCTCCGTGTGTTCATTAAGTATATTCAATAATCCATATGTATAGTAATTATAGTTACACATACTATATTACTCCCGTAACGGCGAGCCGTCGTTACGCACACAGACAAACCAGACTGACAGGGTAAAACACACAGGAGACAAAAGGACAGGGAAACTACTAGACTGCCCAGGTGATAACATGACAAGTTCAACCTTCCTCATATATATAATTTATATATATATATATAATGTAGTCTGTCCAGCTCGGAGGACTAAAGGTTGGTTGTGATATAAATGAGGTTGTAGCTCGTTGTTGGTGTTTTAACAAGGTTTCTGTTTTGAGTTATTGATCTGAAGTTTGAATCTGTCAATATCTTTCAGACTTTGCTGAAGTTAGTCATATCTTCTTCCTTCAGTCACTCTGTTATTGTTTTTAAAAACTACGTACTAATTCTTGTATTTTAAAAATCAAATTCATCAAATGTGACACGTCAACTAAAATGAAGAAATGAAACTTTGAATTCAAAATTACACAATCATATAATATTGATCCTCAGAGTATTTGTTTGATATATTTTTATCATCTCTGTTGGTAATAATTCTTCGTATGATTGTTTTAATTCTGCATAATTTACGCTGTGTTTGCCTCCACAGCCATCTACTGCCTCCATATGAGGTACGCTGTGTCTGCCTCCACAGCCATCTAATGCCTCCATATAACTGGCTCTCCAGCTTTGTCATCCACTCAAGAGTTTTTTTGTTAATCAGAATATATCTGAGGATCTCATAAAAAATTGGATGTTTAACATATATCTTCTCCAATAAGGAATAAATCAGGTTCACCAAGCACTCAAGTACTTTCATGTGTAAATTCCTCCTATTTTCACAAGAAGTATTGAAATAATGTGTATTTTCAAAAGAATCCTCGAGTTCTACGATGGTTTGATTATTGAGCTCCATATTGGTCTGCTTCATGTAGAAAGAAAAATGAAATGATGAGAAGAGCTCTCTTCCAGCAGTTTTATCAGCCAACTGGAGGCGTTTTTTAAATCTGACGTCTGTGTAACACATGACCACAGCCACATCCTGGAGGGGGTTTCCAACACAACTTTGCAGAGATGATATTTTAAAATTGAAAACTTTAAATTTAACATTATTATATTGTCACTGAAATATACAGCTTTGTGCTATTAATGAAAACACAGTTTGAACTGTTTTTATTTTTTATTAATTTCACATTATTTTACAGTTAATTTACTGTTTAAAGATACATTATATAGCTGTTTATTCCCTTTCTTTTATATTATCTTACTGATTTGTTTTAATGCACTATTTATTTTTTACATACATTTTAATAAACATTATGTTTTGCCTAAATGAATAGACTTAACAGGTTACAGATGAATAGTCACACTAAATACAATTAAAGGCACTTGTTAAGAAAAAGGCTATAATTAAGGCTATAAGGTCCAAAATGTGTGTCTGTAGCTACGAGCACAGAATGAAACCAGAACAACATGTGAGTGAAGAACAGAGATAATTCACTGGTTTTATAATCAGGTTCAATGTGTGAGAAAAGAAAATCTACAGCTTATCTTATTGCACCTTACTTTTTATTTTCATATAAAATTGAAAACTGCACATGCAGAGTAATTGCAGAATTACAACCAAACTCTCTACTAATATACTGCCGTATATCATGTAACATGTGAATATACTGAATATATTGCTGAGCCTTAAGGCATATCAGTGGTACACATTACACAGAAAATTAACATTAAATAAGAACTAATTAGTCTGTATAATAATGAGCACCAACACCACCAGACATGTGACGAAGACAAAGACTAAAATAAACACATGAAACTCTTCTTCTGTTTTCTTTTTTTTATTCAAAATGACAGGATTGCAAAACCTCAATCATATATCTTATACTGTATATACTATATATGTTCTTAATATGACTTGTATAAAATATTTCTTATATAAGTACAATCATACTTCCAGATATGTATATGTTCTTAATATTTCTGTATTGTATTGAATATTGAATCTTGAATCTTGAACTGTGTCATATCGATCTACTAAATATCAGTTCATTCCTAGATCAGCCTTCCTCATATATATAATTTATATATATATATGTAATGTAGTCTGTCCAGCTCGGAGGACTAAAGGTTGGTTGTGATATAAATGAGGTTGTAGCTCGTTGTTGGTGTTTTAACAAGGTTTCTGTTTTGAGTTATTGATCTGAAGTTTGAATCTGTCAATATCTTTCAGACTTTGCTGAAGTTAGTCATATCTTCTTCCTTCAGTCACTCTGTTATTGTTTTTAAAAACTACGTACTAATTCTTGTATTTTAAAAATCAAATTCATCAAATGTGACACGTCAACTAAAATGAAGAAATGAAACTTTGAATTCAAAATTACACAATCATAAAATATTGATCCTCAGAGTATTTGTTTGATATATTTTTATCATCTCTGTTGGTAATAATTCTTCGTATGATTGTTTTAATTCTGCATAATTTACGCTGTGTTTGCCTCCACAGCCATCTACTGCCTCCATATGAGGTACGCTGTGTCTGCCTCCACAGCCATCTACTGCCTCCATATGAGGTACGCTGTGTCTGCCTCCACAGCCATCTACTGCCTCCATATGAGGTACGCTGTGTCTGCCTCCACAGCCATCTAATGCCTCCATATAACTGGCTCTCCAGCTTTGTCATCCACTCAAGAGTTTTTTCGTTAATCAGAATATATCTGAGGATCTCATAAAAAATTGGATGTTTACCGTATATCTTCTCCAATAAGGAATAAATCAGGTTCAAAAGGTGCTCCAGAACTTTCATGTATAAATTCCTCCTATTTTCACAAGAAGCATTGAAATAATGTGTATTTTCAAAAGAATCCTCGAGTTCTACGATGGTTTGATTATTGAGCTCCATATTGGTCTGCTTCATGTAGAAAGAAAAATGAATTGATGAGAAGAGCTCTCTTCCAGCAGTTTTATCAGCCAACTGGAGGCGTTTTTTAAATCTGACGTCTGTGTAACACATGACCACAGCCACATCCTGGAGGGGGTTTCCAACACAACTTTGCAGAGATGATATTTTAAAATTGAAAACTTTAAATTTAACATTATTATATTGTCACTGAAATATACAGCTTTGTGCTATTAATGAAAACACAGTTTGAACTGTTTTTTTTTATTAATTTCACATTATTTTACAGTTAATTTACTGTTTAAAGATACATTATATAGCTGTTTATTCCCTTTCTTTTATATTATCTTACTGATTTGTTTTAATGCACTATTTATTTTTTACATACATTTTAATAAACATTATTTTTTGCCTAAATGAATAGACTTAACAGGTTACAGATGAATAGTCACACTAAATACAATTAAAGGCACTTGTTAAGAAAAAGGCTATAATTAAGGCTATAAGGTCCAAAATGTGTGTCTGTAGCTACGAGCACAGAATGAAACCAGAACAACATGTGAGTGAAGAACAGAGATAATTCACTGGTTTTATAATCAGGTTCAATGTGTGAGAAAAGAAAATCTACAGCTTATCTTATTGCACTTTACTTTTTATTTTCATATAAAAATTGAAAACTGCACATGCAGAGTAATTGCAGAATTACAACCAAACTCTCTACTAATATACTGCCGTATATCATGTAACATGTGAATATACTGAATATATTGCTGAGCCTTAAGGCATATCAGTGGTACACATTACACAGAAAATTAACATTAAATAAGAACTAATTAGTCTGTATAATAATGAGCACCAACACCACCAGACATGTGACGAAGACAAAGACTAAAATAAACACATGAAACTCTTCTTCTGTTTTCTTTTTTTTATTCAAAATGACAGGATTGCAAAACCTCAATCATATATCTTATACTGTATATACTGTATATGTTCTTAATATGACTTGTATAAAATATTTCTTATATAAGTACAATCATACTTCCAGATATGTATATGTTCTTAATATTTCTGTATTGTATTGAATATTGAATCTTGAATCTTGAACTGTGTCATATCGATCTACTAAATATCAGTTCATTCCTAGTTCAACCTTCCTCATATATATAATTTATATATATATATGTAATGTAGTCTGTCCAGCTCGGAGGACTAAAGGTTGGTTGTGATATAAATGAGGTTGTAGCTCGTTGTTGGTTATTATGGCTTCCTTCTAATTTCTATTCTAAGCCATATTTCTTTCGCCAAGAAAACGTGTCAACAAGGCATCTACTAAATAAAGTTGCGCTCATTCATGGGTTTACTCACGGTTAGATGTCCTTTCTGTCATTGGATGCATATGATTGATTTGCAGCCTTTGTGTGTGTGTGCGTGTGTGTTAAACTACATAAACCAACCCAAACAACCCAAAACAGGATATGCCGCGGCAACCCAAAGTAAAGAAAAAAGATTAACTTAAACTTTGTCTTATTGAAATGAACAAACTATATTAAAGCCTGTTAAAAAACTATTTCGGCTCTTGGCGTCCTTAAACAGCTGCGCTCTCCACAGCTGATACTAAATCAGGATGACGGCAACAGGATGACGGCAACAACTGGTGCCAAATTTATAAACAATTCAATGCTGTGGTTGGCCACATGGGGCAAAAATACCACTTACTATCAACATAATGTTTCTCTTATAATAAGGAATTCAACTACTCCTTTCTTAATATTTGGCTCCTACATTGGTGTTTTAACAACGTTTCTGTTTTGAGTTATTGATCTGAAGTTTGAATCTGTCAATATCTTTCAGACTTTGCTGAAGTTAGTCATATCTTCTTCCTTCAGTCACTCTCTGTTATTGTTTTTAAAAACTACGTACTAATTCTTGTATTTTAAAAATCAAATTCATCAAATGTGACACGTCAACTAAAATGAAGAAATGAAACTTTGAATTCAAAATTACACAATCATATAATATTGATCATCAGAGTATTTGTTTGTTCTATTTGTATCATCTCTGTTGGTAATAATTCTTCGTATGATTGTTTTAATTCTGCATAATTTACATTGTGTTTGCCTCCACAGCCATCTAATGCCTCCATATGAGGTACGCTGTGTCTGCCTCCACAGCCATCTAATGCCTCCATATAACTGGCTCTCCAGCTTTGTCATCCACTCAAGAGTTTTTTCGTTAATCAGAATATATCTGAGGATCTCATAAAAAATCTGATGTTTAACGTACCTCTTCTCCAATAAGGAATAAATCAGGTTCAAAAGGTGCTCCAGAACTTTCATGTATAAATTCCTCCTATTTTCACAAGAAGCATTGAAATAATGTGTATTTTCAAAAGAATCCTCGAGTTCTACGATGGTTTGATTATTGAGCTCCATATTGGTCTGCTTCTTGTAGAAAGAAAAATGAATTGATGAGAAGAGCTCTCTTCCAGCAGTTTTATCAGCCAACTGGAGGCGTTTTTTAAATCTGGCATCTTTGTAACACATGACCACAGCCACATCCTGGAGGGGGTTTCCAACACAACTTTGCAGAGATCGCCACATCTGATGTGTTTAGTTTATGCTTCACATAGACAAGGTCTTGCATGCAAACTAACCATCTTTTCTAACCCACTGCATTATCTGACACACATTAAGATCACATACAGAAACTGTGAATTAGTTAACCATAAACATACAGCTTCAGATAATCTCAAACCCCCACATCACCCCCCCCCCCCTCCCCTCCTAATTTGGTTATAGTTATTAATTGTGTCACGGCCGGCTTTATTCATTGACTTTCCTCTGCTTTTAACACAATTCAACCCCACATTGTAACTCACAGGCTTTTAGGATATTTGAACTGAAGTAAAAACCTTGTGGGCTGGATTTAGACTTTTTAACCACCAGAACACAGAGAGTCAGAGTCAACAGGTTTTTATCAAACAAAGTGTGCTCTTCAACTGGATCCCAACAAGGGTGCATGCTCTCACCCTTTGCTTTCTTTCCTTTACACTAATATGTGTCAGAGCACTTTTTAAAATCAAACTATTTTAAAGTATGCAGATGACTCAGTGATTGTTCATCTGGCGTCTGTGTAACACATGACCAAACCCACATCCCGGAGGGGGTTTCCAACACAACATTGCAGAGATGATAATAATGCCATCAGCACACAGTTCAACATTTAACAGTAAAGAGCTGGAAGCAGGGTTGCCTTTTAAAATGGAAAACAACTTTAAATTTAACATTATTATATTGTCACTGAACTGTACAACGTTGTGCTATTAATGGAAAACACAGTTTGAGCTTTTTTTTTCAAGACATTGACTAAAATAAAGACATGGGTCATAATTGGGTAATTATTGTTTTATTGTTTCACCAGCAGCCTTGGTCCTTAGTCAGTCCTCTCATGCATTTCCTTGTGGCTTCAGCAAGTGTACTTTCAGAAACTATAAAGTGGACTAGAAATATACACAAGTATTCTTGCAGTATAAAAACTATTAAACTAGTAGTTTACTGAGAGTATACTTTAAAGTGTACTTTCATAAACTATTCTTACACTTAAAGTACACTTAAAAAATACTTTTATAAACTAAAAAGAGGGCCAATTTAGTCTTAAGAAGTATTGAAGTACTACACTTACAAGTATACTACTAATACACTGATATCAGTATACTTACTACATAAAGTATACTTTGTAATTATTTACTTGAACTTTACTGAAGTAAACTTGATCAAATAAAGTGAACTAATGTTTGAACATGAAGGAGAACCCAGTAAAGTCCCAGGACTCTACTCTGTCCTCTGAGAGAGACTGTAAAGTGTTATATAACATGATGAGATGTGCGTACGTTATACGTATAACATGATGAGATGTGCGTACGTGTACCGGAGGCTTTTATTCAGACAAATGAAATGAAACCAGTAAAACCAGTCCGACTGAATGTGTGTCTGTTCTCAACAGTACATGTTGTAACCTCAATTCAAAGATCATGAGTCATCTCTAAGACAAGATCAGATATTCCTTCATTAGTCCCGCAGTGGGGAGATGTGCAGTGTACAGCAGCAAAGTGGATAGTGCAAAAACAAGATGCATCATCTTTACAGGAAGTGTGTCGGCCATGTCAGATCTGCTACTCGGAGTCCAGGATGTTTTAAATGGAGGAACACTCTCCAGGGCGGTGTCTAGAAGGGAACCACAGAGTCGAGGTTAGGACAGGTCATCAGGCAGCCAGGCTCACACTTTGTGGGTTACCATGTAGACCTGACCCAGAGGTCATGAGCTGGTGAATATTCTTTAGTAATGTTTAGTATTGAGTATTTTAATTAGACCTCAGAAAACATCAGAAAACAAGAAAAGATTAAATAACATGTTGAGCCTTACAGGCTGAGAAATGTGGACAGAGTTTGTTCTGATGGACTTCAAATATGATTCATGTTTAATATTTACAGTGATGTGATCATAGTGTCACATTTAGACCTGATAACAGGAGACTGTACTGAAATATATCCACAGACATCCGCTTCATTAATGTGCATTATAATAATGTTAGAGACATAAACAGAGAGGAGTCAGAAACACTTCTAATGATTCATTATAATGAAGGAGGCTTTATTACAGGACTGTTGGATCAGACGTACTGTTCCTAATAAACTGGACACTGACTCTATTAAGAATTATTAAAACATGTCAAATATATGTTTCTATAAATCTGCAGCTTTTAAAATGTGAAAAAAGACCAGTTTTATCTCAATATTTCCATTTAAAAAAGTGTGACAGATTATTCCAAATTCACAGCCATAAATAAACAAATAAATAAACACATGAATAGATAGATAAATAATTAAATAACTAGATGAATAGATAACTAAATAAGTAAATGAATAAATACATAAATAAATAAGTAAATGAATAAATAGATGATATATGAATAGATCAATAAATAAATAAATAAAAAATACATATATAAATAAAAAAATAGATGAATAGATAAATAAATTAAAAAATATATATATAAATAAATAAATAAATAAATAAATAGATGAATAGATGACTAAATAATAATAAGTGATTTAATGTGCAGACTGGCTGTAATGTGGTGCAGCAGGGTCTAACAGTCCTGGTTCTGGTTCTGGTTCTGGTTCTGGTTCTGGTTCTCCAGGGTCTAGGCTGTAATGTGGTGCAGCAGGGTCTAACAGTCCTGGTTCTGGTTCTGGTTCTGGTTCTGGTTGTCCAGGGTCTAGGCTGTAATGTGGTGCAGCAGGGTGTTACAGTCCTGGTTCTGGTTCTGGTTCTCTAAGGTCTATGCTGTAATGTGGTGCAGCAGGGTGTTACAGTCCTGGTTCTGGTTCTGGTGCTGGTTCTCCAGGGTCTAGGCTGTGAGGTGGTGCAGCAGGGTCTAACAGTCCTGGTTCTGGTTCTGGTTCTCTA
Organism: Sebastes miniatus; assembly: GCA_916701275.1. NCBI lineage: Eukaryota > Metazoa > Chordata > Actinopteri > Perciformes > Sebastidae > Sebastes > Sebastes miniatus. Next base: position 684,170 of record CAKALS010000016.1, read on the forward strand.
GGGTCTATGCTGTAATGTGGTGCAGCAGGGTGTTACAGTCCTGGTTGTGGTTCTGGTGCTGGTTCTCCAGGGTCTAGGCTGTGATGTGGTGCAGCAGGAGAACATGAAGCTCTTTCTGTGTTTAAAGCTGCAGCACCGCCTGCTGGACTGAAGCTACACAGACTGGATGAGAAGTGAGGAGATCACATCTCCATCATGTCTGATTGATTGTTCATGTCTTAATGAATGAACTCATTAAATGATCAGAGAGCTGACGGTCACATCATCCATTCATAAATCAGAGAAGCTTCACTACATCACACACAGAGGAGATCAATAACTGGATATCTGCTCATAACAACATCATAAATAAATAAGACTCGATAAATAAATAAATAAATATGTCATTAAATAAAGCAAAAATAATATTAACAATAAATGTAGCCATTAATTGATCAAATGTGACATAAATTGATATTTCTGTTGTAATTTGCTTCTTTATTTATTTATCTTTGTATTAATTCCCTTATTTATTTACTCTTCTGTTTAATTTGCCCTTTCATTTATTTATTTATTAACTTTTTTTAAATGTATTTATTTATTTTTGCATTTCATTTTGTATTTATTGTGAATTCATTTTTAATGTATATATTTTTGTATTTATGTCTTTATTTACTTCTTCATGATTTTCCCTTTGCCTGTCACCTTATTTATTTCCCAAAACTCTCTTATTTCTGAGTTCTTTTCTTTATACATTTCTGTACATATTTCTTTTTACATTTCTTTATGCATTTCTGCCTAATTATGCAAATAAAAGGTGAAATTCAAAGGGAAAATCATATAGAAATAAATAAAGACATAAATATATTAATAAATACATACATTTAAAAATAAATACAAAATAAATGCATCTATTTATCCATCTATCCATGTATCCATCCATCTATCCATCTCTCTATCTCTATCCATCCATCCATCTATCTATCTCTCTATCTATCTATCATCTATCTATCATCTATCTATCTATCTATCTATCTATCTATCATCTATCTATCTATCTATCTATCTATCTATCTATCATCCATCCATCCATCCATCCATCTATCTATCTATATCTGTTTTACTCTGTGTTGTCGCATTCTCAGTTTCGAGCACAGAGCTCAGCCAATCCCGTGTGAGCAACAGCACAGTGTGATTAGCATGAGCCGCATTTAAAGCGAGAGACCGATGCGGCGCCACGCCTCTAGATTTATCTTAACGGAAGACATCATGGCAGAAGCGGGTCCAAAGGCCGCCAAGAAGGGCGCGAAGAAAGCGGCGCCGAAAGCCACAAAGAGCGGGAAGAAGAGGAGGACCAGGAGGCGGGAGAGCTACGCCATCTACGTGTACAAAGTGCTGAAGCAGGTCCACCCGGACACCGGCATCTCCTCCAAGGCCATGGGCATCATGAACTCCTTCGTCAGCGACATCTTTGAGCGCATCGCCGGCGAGGCTTCCCGGCTGACTCACTACAACAAGCGCTCCACCATCACCTCCAGAGAGATCCAGACCGCCGTCCGCCTGCTGCTGCCCGGCGAGCTGGCCAAGCACGCCGTGTCCGAGGGCACCAAGGCCGTCACCAAGTACACCAGCTCCAAGTAGACCTGCTGCTGCTAGTGCTGCTGCTGCTGCTGCTGCAACACAAAGGCTCCTCTAAGAGCCACCCAGACAGTCTAAAGCATCCTGGTCATACAGCCCATCTTTATCATACATAAACACTGGATAATAGCATAATGTACATGCAGGCCCATTTAGACTATAATTAACAGCCCTTGATGCACATTTTAACAACACATTAGTCTTTTTAGAGCACATCTTTATATCATAATGTACAGTCTTCAATGCACAGTTTTACAATATAATTTAGTCTTTTTAAAGCACATTTTACATTGTGCATTAAACACAGTAAATTATAATGTAAAATGTGCTTTAAAAAGACTAAATTATAATGTAAAAATGTGCATTAAAGACAATCATAATATAAAAATGTGAGTTGAAGACAGTAAATCATAATGTAAAAATGTGCATTAAAGACAGTAAACTATATTTTTACATTATGATTGACAGTCTTTAATGCACTTTTTTACATTATAATTTAGTCTTTTTAAATCACATTTTACATTATAATTTACTGTCTTTATTACACATTTTACATTAGAATTTCACAGTCTTTAATGCACATTTTTACAATATAATTTAGTCTTTTTAAAGCAAATTTTACATTATAATTAACTATCTTTAATGCACATTTTTACATTATGATTTAGTCTTTTTAATTCACATTTTACATTAAAATTTACTGTCTTCAATACACATTTTTACATTATAATTTAGTCTTTAAAGCACATTTTACATTATAATTTACTGTCTTTAATGCACATTTTTACATTATAATTCAGTCTTTAATGCACATTTTTACAATATAATTTAGTCTTTTTAAAGCACATTTTTACAATATAATTTAGTTTTTTTAAAGCAAATTTTACATTATAATTTACTGTCTTTAATGCACATTTTTACATTATAATTTAGTCTTTTTAAAGCACATTTTTACATTATAATTCACTGTCTTTAATGCACATTTTTACATTATAATTTAGTCTTTTTAAAGTAAATTTTTACATTATAATTCACTGTCTTAAATGCATGTTTTTACAATATAATTTAGTCTTTTTAAAGCACATTTCACATTATAATATACAGTCTGTGATACACATTTTGCAAAATTTTTGGATTATAATTTACAGTTTTTCTTACACTAAACATTTTGCAAATTAATTGAATAAATTACAAAGTAATTAATTATTTTATTATTAATTATACAACAAATAAAATGAAAGTATTAATAATAATCATTTTGAAGTAGCAGGATAAAGCACTTTTACTACAAGCCTTGTAGTAAATACAAGAACATGACGTAGCTCTCTTCTGATTGGTCGATGATAGATACGTTCGCTGTGACCAATCAGAGAGCAGCTGGGTTGATATATAAAGCCGGTGTCGGCGCTATCTCAGCATATTTCTCTGTAACGCAATTTAGAAAGCAGCTAGAAGATGTCTGGACGCGGAAAAGGAGCGGGAAAGGTTCGAGCCAAGGCGAAGAGTCGCTCCTCTCGGGCCGGGCTCCAGTTCCCCGTCGGCCGTGTCCACAGACACTTGAGGAAGGGTAACTACGCCAAGCGTGTCGGTGCCGGAGCTCCGGTGTACCTGGCGGCGGTGCTGGAGTATCTGACCGCTGAGATCCTGGAGCTGGCCGGGAACGCTGCCCGCGACAACAAGAAGACCCGTATCATCCCCCGTCACCTGCAGCTGGCCGTCCGCAACGACGAGGAGCTCAACAAGCTGCTGGGCGGAGTGACCATCGCTCAGGGCGGCGTGCTGCCCAACATCCAGGCGGTCCTGCTGCCCAAGAAGGCCGAGAAGGCCAACAAGAAGTAGACTCCCGGAACAACAACAACAACAACAACGGCTCTTTTAAGAGCCACACACCCACAACTAGAGACAAACTCCTGATTTACTGGTTATTAGTCTAATTAATATATATATAATATAATATATTATATTATATATATATATATATAATGAGATTTAGCGGGTTTTCATTTAGTGAAACAACCACTAATGGCTTTTATAATTTCAAAATGTGTGTGTGTGTATATATATATCTATATATAGATATAGATATAGATATATAGATATAGATATAATTATAATATAATAAACTTATATAGCGCTTTTTAAGGGATCTCAAAGACGCTTAACATATTCGGGGGGAAAACGGTGTGAGACAGACGGGAGACGAATGACATACACAGGCGACATACACACGGACAAATGGGTAGGGGGAGGGCTACAAGTAAGCAGAGGAGAAGAGATGTGTTTTGAGGCGGGACTGGAATATGGTGAGGGAATTGGAGTCTCTGATGAGTTTTGGGAGTCAGTTCCAGAGCTTGGGAATATATATATAACTATATAGATATATATAGATAGTTATATAGATATTAGATATAGTTATATATATATAGTTATATATATATATCTATAGATGTGTATATATAGATATAACTATATATAGATATAACTATAGATATATAGATTTATAGTTGGGTGTAGATAGAGACAGACTAGTACCCGTTAAAGGTTTTTATTTAACAGCAGGTTCATTAAGTCATGATGTCACACAGCAGGTGGCGTCGTCCACCTTTAAGGTTGGTGTTTACCGCCAGTAAAAACACAGAAGAAGTTTCCTGCTGTTGATATCTCAGGTAACCACACAGGACAGTCAGCTCTTCAGGGCTGGTGGGATATAAGGACTAGATGGAGGTATGCACCTTTAACCTGTCTGTGATCCGTCTTTAAAACGGACAGAAGAAGTAGAAGAAAGGAAGGACAGACAGCTGCTTCACAGACAGGTGACACAGACAGGTGAGACCGACAGACCTCCTCTGTGGTTTGATCTGTGTTTCAGTTTGAACTAATTTAAAAATCATTTGTAGTGTGTACTACATACTCAGTTTAACGTCACGCCCAGTGTGAATAGCATGTTAGTGATGTGATGTCAAACGGCCTCAGTGGAGGTGAAGGTCAGAGTTCAGCAGAGGTCAGAGGTCAGCTCAGTATTTCAAAGATGCAGCAGCAGCACACAACAGCTGCACACGCCGCCAGACATTTCCTACAGCAGTGGCAGCCGCCGCTGTCTTCGTCGTTACGATTCTGCTCGTCCTCGAACACTGTGAGAGATATAGGTTACGATTAGCTTCCAACTAGCTCCACTAGCTCCAATAGCTCCACTAGCTTCCAACTAGCTCCACTATAACTAACTCAACTAGCTCCACTAGCTCCAATAGCTCCACTAGCTTCCAACTAACTCAACTAGCTCCACTAGATTATAACTAGCAGAGCTATCTTCCTGCGTGTTAGCTGTGTGAATAGAGGACAAACGGGTGTGAACAGTGTGTTTGGACTCTTTGACCTTTGACCTACCTGTGTGTTTTGGGTTCTCGTTGTAGGGGTAGGAGGTCTGGGGGGGGCCGTTGTAGTACCCCTGGTACCCGGGCTGGGTCTGGTAGGGACCCGGTGGTCCTGGTGGTCCCAGTGGTCCTGGTGGTCCCTGGTAGTAGGACTGGTCTCCTCCGCCTGTGTAGGACTGAGGGTAGGTCTGGAGGGAGACAGATGAGGCAGGTGAGACAGGTGAGATAGGAGAGACAGATGAGACAGATGAGGCAGATGAGGCAGGTGAAACAGATGAGACAGGTGAGACAGGAGAGACAGATGAGGCAGATGAGGCAGGTGAGACAGATGAGGCAGGTGAGACAGGTGAGACAGGAGAGAAGATGAGGCAGGTGAGACAGGTGAGACAGGTGAGACAGGAGAGACAGGTGAGGCAGGTGAGGCAGATGAGACAGGTGAGGCAGGTGAGACAGGTGAGGCAGGTGAGGCAGGTGAGACAGATGAGGCAGGTGAGACAGGTGAGGCAGATGAGACAGGTGAGACAGATGAGACAGGTGAGGCAGGTGAGACAGGAGAGACAGATGAGGCAGGTGAGACAGGAGAGACAGATGAGGCAGGTGAGGCAGGTGAGACAGGTGAGACAGGTGAGGCAGATGAGGCAGGTGAGGCAGATGAGACAGGTGAGGCAGGTGAGACAGGCGAGACAGATGAGGCAGGTGAGACAGGTGAAACAGGTGAGACAGGTGAGGCAGATGAGACAGGTGAGGCAGATGAGACAGGTGAGACAGATGAGGCAGGTGAGACAGATGAGACAGGTGATTTTGTATGATTTTATATATTGTGACAGAAAATATAAAACTATAAATCACGAATAAAACCTGTCCAGACAGGAAGCTGCAGCAGTGCATGCTGGGTACCTGGTATGGCATGCCCGGGTAGGCTGCAGGCTGAGAGCTGACCGCTGCAGAGAGACAACCAGAGGTCACGACCTCATCATGACCTCATCACACCGTTTCCACGGTAACAGTCTGAACATCCTCACACAGCAAGTAATATCCCAATAATAAGGTCATAATATCAGAACAATTAATTAGAATTATTTCAGGAATAAAGTCCTGACAACATTTTAAAATAAGGTCAAAATGTTACTAATGTTATTAATAATAATAATAATAATAATAATAATAATAATAATAATAATACATATTTGACTGAATTGTTGATTTCAATAAGATTACACTTCACAAAATTAATAATAATCCCGGACTATGATCCCAATGAATTTAAATATATGTGTGTGTGTGTGTGTGTGTGTGTGTGTGTGTGTGTGTGTGTGTGTGTGTGTGTGTGTGTGTGTGTGTGTGCGTGCGTGCGTGTACTACCTTCCGAGGCCCCTTCGGAGGGGTAGAGGTAGGGGGGGGGACGCTCGTCGCCACTCATCTGGACTGATGATGATTAATCTGAGACAGGAAACAGAAATAGTTACCATGGTTACCATGAGTAAAGAAATGATATTTATATTTATTTATATATTAAATTACAGAGAAGAACTGATTCTGACTTCATTCTGAAAATCTACTTTTTCATTTTTGTTTTATTTTTTCTTATAAAGATTCAAATTGATGTCATAATGCTTTTTTCAAATAATAAACCTTTTTTCATTTCAGCTTTTTTTCTATTAAAAATATTTAATTCACACAACTTCTTTTCTTAAAATATTCTGATTTCATTCTTAAAATCTTTTTTTCTCCAGTGGTGCTAATCTTTATATCTTTATATCTTTATATTCTATATTCTTCTGACACTCAACAAATATATTATAATGTCTTTTAAATGAAACTTTATATCTGTGATGAACTGATTCTTTATTATCTAAATATTATAACCATAAAATGAATTCTAGTTCCACTGTGACTTTACTCTGTTGTAATACTAATACTCATAATGTCGTATATTACGGTCCGTACGATGTATATATTTATATTTATATATATATATGTAGACAATAATAATAAGGTATATAAAGCACAGAGCGATGCTTTAGACTGACTGTAACTATCAGTGATTTGATGATTCGTTAAGACTTTAGTGACCTCCTGACCTCCTGACCTTCGCCGTAGCGCCGCCATCAGGACAGTGAAGGACTGACTTATTATTACATATATTAATTATACATGATAAACAGGTTTATATATATGTATATATGTATATATATATATAGTTTTTTGTACATGAATGATCATATAAAGCTGTAAGTAATTAATTAATCTTTAATAATCTGCAGATGAATCTTAATGATAACAACCCTTTTACTATCTCAGTGAGTAAATCAGCCCATTGTTCTTCTTCTTCACCTGATTTAAATCACGTTGTTGTGAATAATCTCCAGTCAGCTGACCTTCATACCAGCTGTAATCTAATCTAGCAGGTTTCCATGGTAACGGCTGCAGAAAACAGGCAGACTGGACTGTTTCCTGTCAAACAGACTGACTCTCGTTTGTTTAGAGAGAATAAAACCAGTAAACATGTTTCCAGTTAAACCAGTCTGCTGCTTCAACTATCACCCTGTGACCATGTCACATGTCACAGGAGACTGTAGAACACATTTACTGTTGGACGAAATGAAAGTTTCTATTATGATGTCAACTAATGTCAAACATCATCAACTGTTACTGTCACTGTTAACCGAGGAGGTTATAACATGTTAGTTCTTCAACGGAGTCTGGAATGTGTGAACACAAACATCTATTAAAAAGCTTTAAGATGTCATCATCTCAACTTCTGAACAAACACTATATTATATATTATATCTCACATTATAATCCTCTCATATATATTATATATATTATATATTCCTCTCATGTATATTATAAACTCACATTATAATCCTCTCATATATATTATATATATATGAGAGAATTATATAATATATATATATATTATGTATATTATATAATCCTCTCATTTGAGGCCACAAAATGAGAGGATTATAATATATATATAATATATATAGGAGGAATATTTACAGCTTCATTTTAGTCCATAACTCCACTTCTGAATATGAGAAATTAATGGGGTAAATTAGGATAACGGGTCATTATTATTATTATTATCATTATTATTATTATTATTATTATTATTATCATTATTATTATTAGTAGTAGTTATTATAAACTAAACCATTATTATTTACAATACTGAAATATGAGTGAAATCATAGTTTAGGTGGATGTTCTATTCGCTGCCAGACTCCGTTCATAACTTGTTCATTTTAATGTTTTCAGGCTCATTACCACCTGAAGAAATAACATTTATGATATTTTACTAATTCAAAGTTCCCCCTCTTTAATTCGGCTCACATTATAAACGAAACTCTTTAAGGATTTTAAGGATTTTTACACTTTTAGAAGTTTTTTCCTGACTTTATCTTACATTAAATAGCATCACAGACTCAAAGAAAAAGTGTGAATTAATGTGAAACAGCTGCTGATTGTTGAACCATCTGAGAGACGAATTGAGTGAATTATTATCTGATATAGTGTGAGCTGTGAAACTTCACTGTATGTAGAATAATCTCCTCGTTTCTCTGATCGGATCATTAAATAGTCTGTTTTCTCAGTGGAGTCTGGTGAGAGAATCTGAACTTACCTTCCAGCTCAAAAACAACTTCAGGATGTCAGAACTTCCTCTGCTGGTGTCGCTCCGGTTCATCGACTAGTTGACCGGTTGATTGATGGATCGATTGTGCGCGAGGACGCAGTGGACTGCAGACAGGGTGACGTCAGAGGGACGCCTCCTCCCCTCCCCTCCTCTCTCTCTTTATTTAAAAAAAATTAAATTAAAAACAGATGATTTATCCTCCAGTTACTGATCATTTAAAGCTTTAATATTAACTCACTTTATAAGTTATATATCTGAATCCATCTCCAGCCTCCACAGTTACCATGGTAACCATGGTGGTAACCATGGTAACCCACATGTCCTCCAGCTGTTGAAACCAGTTTGGACTGAAGGAAACACAACAACACTTTATGACGTCAGAGTGTCTTCATTTATTAATAATTAATAAGTCATTTTAACTGATGATTTATTAAAATATGTTCAGCCTATTGAAGACGACACATCCGGCTTATTATCCAGGTTCATACTTGTGTTTTGGGTTCCCACTAGAACATGTTTACCTGCTTTAATGTTCTTTAGTGTTTCCTGTTCTCACTCCTCTGATTGGTCAGCTGCTCCTCTGTTCACCCTCTGATTGGTCAACCAAACCAAACTCGTTGGACTGCGCTCCGGCTCCACTCTGACGGGCTTTGTTGTTGTTTGAGGGCGTGAGAAACTCGCCGCGAGGCAGGTGTTAGGACTCTGGGAGTTGTCTGTGTTTTTGTCTTTCAACTTTAACCCTTTCAGTGTGTTTTCACTTCATTCTGACCTTTTTGGTCGCTGAAAAACATCTTTTTCAGCGTTTGGTTGTACTTAGCACCATCCTCTCAGGTCACTTCTGGTCGCCAAGATGGAGACGACCAAAAACCAAGATGGAGACAACTTAAAACCAAGATGGAGACGGTCAAAAACCAAGATGGAGACGGTCAAAAACCAAGATGGTGACGACCGAAAACCAAGATGGAGACGGTCAAAAACCAAGATGGAGACGACCAGAAACCAAGATGGAGACGACCAAAAACCAAGATGGAGACGGTCAAAAACCAAGATGGAGACGGTCAAAAACCAAGATGGTGACGACCGAAAACCAAGATGGTGACGACCAAAAACCAAGATGGAGACGGTCAAAAACCAAGATGGAGACGACCAGAAACCAAGATGGAGACGACCAGAAACCAAGATGGTGACGACTTAAAACCAAGATGGAGACCGCCAGAAACCAAGATGGAGACGGACAAAAACCAAGATGGTGACGAAAAAAAACCAAGATGGAGACGGTCAAAAACCAAGATGGAGACGGTCAAAAACCAAGATGGAGACGACCAGAAACCAAGATGGAGACGGTCAAAAACCAAGATGGAGACGACCAGAAACCAAGATGGAGACGGTCAAAATCCAAGATGGAGACGGTCAAAAACCAAGATGGAGACGGTCAAAAACCAAGATGGTGACGACCAAAAACCAAGATGGAGACGGTCAAAAACCAAGATGGAGACGGTCAAAAACCAAGATGGAGACGGTCAAAAACCAAGATGGTGACGACCAAAAACCAAGATGGAGACGGTCAAAAACCAAGATGGAGACGACCAGAAATCAAGATGGAGACGACCAGAAACCAAGATGGAGACGACTTAAAACCAAGATGGAGACCGCCAGAAACCAAGATGGAGACGACCAGAAACCAAGATGGAGACGGTCAAAAACCAAGATGGAGACGACCAAAAACCAAGATGGAGACGGTCAAAAACCAAGATGGAGACGGTCAAAAACCAAGATGGAGACGGTCAAAAACCAAGATGGTGACGACCAAAAACCAAGATGGAGACGACCAGAAACCAAGATGGAGACGACCAGAAACCAAGATGGAGACGACTTAAAACCAAGATGGAGACCGCCAGAAACCAAGATGGAGACGCCCAGAAACCAAGATGGAGACGACCATAAATCCAGTTAGAAATCAGAGAAGAAAGACGTTTTCTTCAGCATCACAGTCGGTATATGTATGTTGGTGTTAGCATGTTAGCATGTTAGCATCCATCACATTAGTAGGAATAAATCTCTTCACACTGAAGATCAGAATCTGTTGATAGGTTTATTTTTGGTTCATTTCTACATGACATCATTGATTAGCTTCGTGCTAAACGTGTTTCAGATCTACAGACAAGAAGAGAGATGAAACACACTAAAGCTTCTATCTACGGGTGCTTCAGCTGCACCGTTAAACAGCTTCTATGTTATATATTCCTCCGGCTCTACATTCAGTAACAGGAAGCTCGTCATTCTCATCCATATGTTCAATGACCCTCCATGCTGTCATTTGTGCCTGACATGCAAACTGCAAGTCAAAGTGTCAAACTGCCGTTGATTTTAGATTAACGGTGCGTTCGCTGACCGGCTCGAGAGGCGTTTAAGAGCCGGTCAGGTAAAGACAGAACTGTCGGACTGTCCCTTTAATGCACCAATCAAACACATGCTGGACTGTCTTCTGTTCCTTTATGTTTTTATCTTTTAAATGCTTCTTTTATCTTTTTCTGTTGCTCATTAAATCTAATGTATGTTATGAGTTCTAATGTACGGAGGATCCGTCACGACTCTGACAAACAAGAAAAGAGTGGAAATCTTTCGAGAATTATTTCTACGCAAACTATTTTTTGCATGAAAAAAAGTCATAACCACTGTTTTTCTGTCATTTCAAGAAAAAGTCATAATTCTATTTTAAAAAATAATTTTAATTATAGTTATGATATTAAAAAAATCATATGAACATATATAATGGAAGAAAATGTTTTTCTCAAATTATTATGATTTTTCTCAACTTTTTTCTGAAATTATTACGACTTGTTTCTTTAAACGTTACGACTTTTTTCTCAAAACATCGCAACTTTTTTTAAATATTAAATTATTATTAAAATTATAAATGATATTACTTTTTTCAGAAATTATTTATACAAATTTTAAACATCACTTTTTCCTCAAATTATTACGATTTTTTTCAAATTATTGCAATTTTCTCAAATTATAACAATTTTTTTCGCAAATTAATACGATTTGATCTGAAATTATTACGATTTCTTCTCAAATTATTAAAGTTTTTTTCTCAAAATATTACGATTTTTTCTTTAGTTACTGCAACTTTCTTATCAAATTATTACCACTTTTTTTTCTCAAAACATTCCGACTTTTTTCTCAAATATGATTTTTCTCAACTTTTTCTCAAATTATTACGACTTGTTTCTTTAAACATTATGACTTTTTTCTCAAAACATCGCAACTTTCTTAAAATATTAAATTGTTGTTGAAATTATAATTGATATTTTTACTTTTTTCAGAAATGATTAGAATTTAAACATTACTTTTTGTCAAATTATCACGACTTTTTTCGTCATTATTGAATTTTCTCAAATTATGACTTTTCCTCAAATTATTACATTTTCTTTCTCAAAATATTACGTTTTTTTCTGTAATTATTGTAACTTTCTAAACAAATTATTATATTCCGACTTTTTTCTCAAATATTATGATTTTTCTTCTTTAAACAATACGTCTTTTCCTCCTAATATTATGATTTAATTCTTGTAATATTCAGATATTAGTCTCCTCTGTTGTGTTCAGGTCTGATGTGTGTTTTGCTGACTGAAGTGAAATGTAGAAATCAACGTGTTGGTTTCTCTCCGGCAGCAGCGGACGCCATCTTGAGTTGTCATGCAGCGTGTGACCAGCTGTTACCATGGCAACGTCTTACCTGCCGTCCCATGTGACATGAACGCAGAAGAAGAAACAGGTGCGTCGGTGTTTCTGCCCCCTGCTGGTCGGAGTCGCTCACTGCAGCTCGTTAATATTTCACTAAATAAGAAGCTTGAATTGAAACAGGATGAAATCTGTGAAGGATCCGAATATCTCCGATCAGTTTGAGGATGAATCCTGAATCCTGATTGGTCGTCAGGTTACGGTGAAACGCTGTTGTTTCTTTAATACGACGCCGACGTTTACGTCCACGTTACCGTTTCACAACATCCTCAAACCGTCAATATTGAATTTATGAATGAGCCGATCATCCTGAGTAGTTTGATATCGTGGTGGTTCTGGTGAACTGATCCTCCTCGGACTGTCGCTGGACTCTGATCTGGATCATCTCACGTCTGCAGGTCCAGTAGCTGTTAATCGGTTAATCTGGTCCTGTCGGGTCCGCTAACGTTAGCATGACGTTAGCATCACGTTAGCAGTCAGGTAGCTAGCAGTGCCGTCGCTAAGCTAAGCTAAGCTAACTGACGACAGGTGAGAGTTCAGACAGGTGTGTTTCTGATCCAGTAAACGGAGGCGACGGCGGTCTCCACGGCGTCGCTGGTGATGTGGAGACGGCAGGGTCAGTCAGTCGGACCACCAGAGACGGTCCTCTGATGACCCGTGTCTCCGGTGGCCCCGCCCCCGTCATTAGGAGGTGGCGGCCTGTTTACGGAAAGTTTCGAAGAACGCCAACATCCCCTTCCTCGCGCTGCCGTTGCCGCCGTTGCCCTTGGTGATCCTCGACGTCATCATGCTGCCGCTGCTGCTGCCGTGGAGACGGGAGGTGAGAGGAGGGAAGGCGTCCATGGAGTTGGCCCGTTTGACCTTTGACGTGGCCGCACGCCACGACTTAGACCTCGGAGGAGGAGTCTGAGCCACCAGACACTTCTGATACTGGACCTGAGGGACAGGAAGTGACGGAGATCAGTGTTCAACACAGGTTCAGGTATAAACTACCTGTTCAGGTGTGTTACTCACCATGCACGCCGCCTGGACGGCCTCAGACAGGATCCCTGCGTTCGGTTCACACCAGAACACGTGACACTCGAAGCGCTGCGTGCCGCCGTCTACGATCACGGCGAAGGTGTGGCAGTCGTGGCCGACGCCCAGAAAGGTGAGGAAACGCACCTGACACTCCCAGAGAGGCTCCTCCCCTTCCTGTCAGGATCCAATGAGAGAGAGGAAACAGAGTCAGCTGACGGCCTGTCACCTGGCGGGTTAACGGCGTGATGCGGTGGCGGCGGTACCTCTCCCCTCCACAGAGACAGGATGTTATCGGTCACGTGGATCACCGTCGGCTCCCACTCGTCTCTGTCTGTGGCGTTCATGATGCTCTCTATCGCTCTGTTCAACACCTCCATACCTGCAGCACACGCTCACGTTAGCATCCTCACACCTGCTGGTTACCGCGGCAACAGCAGGTGTGTTTTAACACTACAGCCCCAAATGACATCACAGGAAACTCACAAATGATTCAGAAACTACGAAATAAAGTGTCACCAAATGAACACGTTTACATCTAGGGAACCAATCAGTGAGCTGGATGTTCAGGTGTGTTCAGGTGTGTTCGGTTGTAACAGGTGTGTTCAGGTGTGTTCAGTGTGACAGGTATGTTCAGGTGTGACTGTTGTTTTCAGGTGTGTTCAGGTGTGTTCGGTTGTGACAGGTGTGACAAGTGTGTTCAGGTGTTTTCAGGTGTGACAGGTGTGTTCAGGTGTGACAGGTGTGTTCAGGTGTGTTCAGGTGTGACAGGTGTGTTCAGGTGTGTTCAGGTGTGTTCAGGTGTGACAGGTGTGTTCAGTTGTGACAGGTGTGTTTGTGTCCTACCCATTGCTCTGGATACTGGCAGGTTACCGATGTACTGCACCTCAAACTTCTGGACCTGCTGCCGCACCGCCTCCAGAAACTCCACTGAAACACCAACAGACAGTCAGCAGAGAGCCAATCAGAGAGCAGCAGGTGATGTCAGAGAACAGGTGAGTCACCTTGTCTGGGCAGGTCTTCAGGTGAGATGCTGTCTATCGTTAGAGAGCGAGACGGCCTCATCAGCGTCTTCTCTGACATCATCTACAGCCAAATTAAAAGATCTTTATTTACCTGCAGCACTAACGACATTCCTAATTAGCTAATGCTAAGCTAACACAGTAAACGTCACACCTGACAGGTGAGTCTGAGGACTGACCTTGGAGCACATCTCGTGCAGCGCCGTGGCGATGGTTTTGGCCGGAGCGTCACAGCGAAACACGTGACACTTCAGCACACAGCTGTCCTTATCGCCCGCCACGAACGCAAAGTCCCTGAACGCACCACACGCACACACACACGCACACGCACACACACACGCACACACACACACAGAGCATGATGTTGTGGTCGACCAGCTGGTGGACCGATGGTCATGTGATCAGTAAATCAGTCATATAAATCAAATCAATAGGTGCTCCTGACATGTGGAGGTAACAGTAGAGAGTTTACCTGTCCCTGCCCAGGTGGAGGTGTGTGTGGGGGAAGGGAGGGGGGGGAGAGGGGGGATGGGTGTTAAAGAAACACAGAGAGGGACAGTGTTAGTGCAGGCAGGTAAACAAACTGAGAGGTGAGCTTGATTTTAACACCTGCACATGCTGAAACATCAAACTGTGAGTGCATGCTGTTAGCCTAGCTTAGCATAAAGACTGGAAGCAGGGGGGATTGCTAGCCTAGCTTAGCATAAAGACTGGAAGCAGGGGGGATTGTTAGCCTAGCTTAGCATAAAGACTGGAAGCAGAGGGGATTGTTAGCCTAGCTTAGCATAAAGACTGGAAGCAGGGGGGATTGATAGCGTAGCTCCTTCCACCACCTCCACCTGTCTGATCTGCATGTTGTTGATTGGACAGGTGTGCTGTTCACTGATTGGCTCACCTGCCGTTGTTGCAGCCGACCCCCCAGACCCGGATGTTGATGATTGGCTGACAGTGCAGGGGGGTGTGGTCTAACGGGTCCAACAGCGTCAGAGTGTCTTTCTTCAGAACCAGCATCATCTCCCGACCCTGCGGACAGACAGACAGGTTTACGTCCTGACAGGTTGAACAGGTGTGATGCAGACAGACGGGTACGGCTCAGGAGGCGTCTCACCTCCCCCCACGCCCCCTGCCTGTCTCTCTGCTCCGGGCTGCTGCAGTGAGACAGCTGCTGGATGACGTTACTGACAGCGAGACTGCTGCGACCGGGAGACAGGTCCTCCTCCTCCACCTCCAGCCAGCCCAGGGACCGCACCGCGAAACACTGAGAGACAGACAGGCAGAGAGACAGACAGGGACAGAGACAGACAGGCAGAGAGACAGACAGGTTAGGAGACAGACAGACAGTTGATGAGATGAGAGGGTCAGTGAGTTGTTGGGTGAGAAACAGAGAAACCAGGACACAGAGAGAGATTAAATCAGATTAATATAAACGGTGGTAGAGAGAGAGAGAGAAAGAGAGATAGAGAGAGAGAGAGAGAGATTAGAGTAGATTAGAGCACCAGATTAGAGCAGACTACTGTTTTTGATCAGTCATGATGTCATCTTCAGCTTCCTGTGACATCACAGCGGTAGACGTGGACAGTTTAAGATGTCCTCATGTCTGTTTACAGCTCCGTTACAGCAAAGAGGTGAAACTCTGCTGTTGTTTGGACAACAGCTGCTGCCGCCATTTTGGACTGAAAACGTTCATTATATTTATATAATGTTATAGTTCAACAGGACGTTCCAGTAGAATGTGATGTTGTTACCTTGGCGTTGGGGTCGTGGTTAGTGAGGTAATCTTCATGCCACGAAGACCTGAGAGAAAAATAAACACAATTCATAAACTCTACGTCTGTCTGTGTGTGTGTGTGTGTGTGTGTGTGTGCGTGTGTGTGTGTGTGTGTGTGTGTGTGTGTGTGTGTACCTGCCCTCAGGTGGTCCGTCTGTCTCTCCGTTGCTTGGCTGTCCAGCCTCCTCCTGCTGACATACAACACCACAATAATTAGATTAACCGGGTTAGTTTAGATTAACCGGGTTAGTTTAGATTAACTGGGTTAGTTTAGATTAACTAGGTTAGTTTAGATTAACCGGGTTAGTTTAGACTAACCAGGTTAGTTTAGATTAACCGGGTTAGTTTAGATTAACCGGGTTAGTTTAGATTAACCGGGTTAGTTTAGATTAACTAGGTTAGTTTATTTTAACCGGGTTAGTTTAGATTAACCGGGTTAGTTTAGATTAACCGGGTTAGTTTAGACTAACCAGGTTAGTTTAGATTAACCGGGTTAGTTTAGATTAACCGGGTTAGTTTAGATTAACCGGGTTAGTTTAGACTAACCGGGTTAGTTTAGATTAACTGGGTTAGTTTAGACTAACCGGGTTAGTTTAGATTAACCAGGTTAGTTTAGATTGACTGGGTTAGTTTAGATTAACCAGGTTAGTTTAGATTGACTGGGTTAGTTTAGATTAACCTGGTTAGTTTAGATTAACCAGGTTAGTTTAGATTAACCTGGTTAGTTTAGATTAACCAGGTTAGTTTAACCGGGTTTAGTAAAGCGGTTGTAACCTGCGTGTCGAGCAGCTGTGGCGTGCCACTGAGGCGGGGGTGCTGCCACTGGGTGGCGCCGGTGGGAACGTGCCAGTAGTAGGTTCCTGTTGAGTCTTTGATGGTTCTCCAGCCGGAGGGAAGATCTGGATCCAGCAGCAGGTTCTGGTCCGTCCAGATGTTGTCTGCACACACACACGCACACACACACACACACACACACACACACACACACACACACACACACACACAGTCAACAGCTGTTAGTCCTGCAGGCTGCCCTGTCCATTACATCCTATATATATATATATATATATATAGGATGTATACTGGATCAGGAAATGTGCATGTGAGGAACGGCGGACCGACGTGACCCTCAGTTGTCCTACGGATGGAACCGAGTGACCGTCCTCTGGAACGCAGACAGAATGTCGGAGGATTAACTGTAAATCTATATATACGACCGGGCGATGTCCTGCAGAGGACGGACAACGTGTCTCTGAGACGAGTCCACTCAGTCTGTAACACCGGTGTTCGGTGTCGCGTCACGTTGTTGAGTTTCATGAAATCGTTCATCTGGTACAAAATGTACAAAGAGATGTGATCAGAGGTCAAACTGCAGGACAGGAAGAGAGGGAAGAGGAGACGGAACTGAAGAGGATCTAAATAATTAATAACCCCTCAGAGACACGAGATGCTGAATCAGAGACGTGAGACGCTGAATCAGCTGATAGAGAGACAACAATATGAGAGGGGGGGGGAGGGGGGGTAGAGGTCAATATGGAGCAACAGAATAAAACTACAGTCAACAGATTAATGTTCAAATCATTTCACTCATTTAAAATGTTCTGAATGTTGACCTGTAGCCCCTGACGCCCTGTCGCCCTGTGGCCCTGTCGCCCTGTAGCCCTGTTGACCTGTTGCCCCTGTCGCCCCTGTTGACCTGTAGCCCTGTTGACCTGTCGCCCCTGTTGACCTGTAGCCCTGTTGACCTGTCGCCCCTGTTGACCTGTTGCCCCTGTTGCCCCTGTTGACCTGTCGCCCCTGAAGCCCTGTTGACCTGTCACCCCTGTCGCCCCTGTTGACCTGTCGCCCTGTTGCCCCTGTTGCCCTGTCGCCCCTGTTGACCTGTTGCCCCTGTTGCCCTTGTTGACCTGTCGCCCCTGTCGCCCTGTTGCCCCTGTCGCCCTGTCACCCTGTTGACCTGTCGCCCCTGTTGACCTGTCGCCCCTGTCGCCCTGATGCCCCTGTCGCCCCTGTTGCCCTGTCGCCCTGTTGCCCCTGTTGACTTGTCGCCCCTGTCGCCCCTGTTGACCTGTCGCCCCTGTCGCCCCTGTTGCCCTGTCGCCCTGTCGCCCTTGTCGCCCTGTTGCCCTGTCGCCCCGGTTGACCTGTCGCCCTGTCGCCTCTGTTGCCACAGTCGCCTTGTTGCCCCGGTCGCCCCTGTCGCCTCTGTCACCCTGTTGCCCCTGTTGACCTGTCACCCCGGTCGCCCCTGTCGCCCTGTCGCCCCTGTTGACCTGTCATCCCGGTCGCCCCTGTCGCCACAGTCGCCCTGTCGCCCCTGTCGCCCCTGTTGCCACAGTCGCCCTGTTGACCTGTTGCCCCTGTTGACCTGTCGCCTCCGTCACCCTGTTGCCCCTGTCGCCCCTGTTGACCTGTCGCCTCCGTCACCCTGTTGCCCCTGTCGCCCCTGTTGACCTGTCGCCCCTGTCGGTCCTCCAGAGTCCGACATCAGAACTGCGTCCATAGCAACAGTCAGTTATAAAGAAACAACAGACCGATCGACCAATCAGAATAGAGTATTGTGTAATAAATAGATATAAATGCTGTGTATGGAGGCAGCCAGCTGGTCCGTCCTCACTGAGACAGATGTTTTATGGGACAAACAATGTTTTTCTTTGAACTCGTATCCTGAAAGACGAGCTCTGATTGGTCGGGGACCAGCGTGTTTGATGTCTGTGATGTGTACGACTCTATAATCCATAACCAGACACGTGTCAGGTGACCGGTGGTGATGTCATAGCAGGTTACAAGGGGCTCACAGCAGGTAACGCCGGCCCACAATGCCCCATTTCTACATGAGTTTGTGAAACATGGACACGTAAACAACGAGGACGGGCCTCATGAGGCAGGATTACAGTGTGTGTGTGTGTGGGTCTGTGTGTCTCACCGTCGTAGTTGACGATGAGGATCGCCAACATGTAGTCTTTGCCCATCATGGCTCCGCCCTCCAACATGTGTGGTCCAATCAGCTGGTGGCCCTCACACTCAGGCCCAGATGACAGACAGTTACAGCCTCCTGCTGCCTGTCTCTCTCTCTCTGTCTGTCTGTCCGTCTGTCTCAGTGTCTCTCGTCCCTCCGTCCGTCCCTCTCTCAGATGACACCATCAGTCTTCTTCTTCTTCTTCTTCTTCTTCTTCTTCTCCTTTATTTAGTGTTCGGCCCGGCGTGTGTTCTCTCTCTCCTCTCTGTCTGATGAAGGATGCTGCTCTCCTCCTCTCCCTCTCTTCTCTCTCCTCCTCTGTCTCCTCCTCCTGATGATGTCATCAGGTCTCCTCCTCTCTCCTCCTCTCTCCTCCGTCTCCTCCCTCTGATGATGTCATCAGGTCTCCTCCCCCCCTGCTGATGTCATCACTCCCCTCCCTCTCTGACTCTCTGCCTCACTCGACCTTCACTGTAAAATATGACATTAAAGTACGTTTCCATAGCAACCACACACACACATTAACATTTTAAAAATATTTCTATAAAAGAAAGATGGTGAAGCCCTATTATAATATATATATATATAATATATAATATATATATATATATATTGAATAACAACAATAACAATAAATATATCAAATATAACATATATTATATATATACTATATATATATTATATATATAGTATATATATATGATATATATACTATATATATTATATAATATATATAATATATAAATATTATATATACAATATATTTATATAATATAATATATATATTGTATAATATATATATATTATATATAATATATATTGTATAATATATAATATATATAAATATTATATATACAATATATATATATAATATAATATATATATTGTAAAATATATATATATATATATTGTATAATATATATATTATATATTAAATAAATATTATATATAATATATATATTGAATAACAATATCAATAAATATATCAAATATAACATATATAATATATATTATATATATATATTATAGATTTTATATATAATATATATATATATTTTATATAATATATATATATTATACAATATATATATATATATAATATGTTATATTTGATATATTTATTGTTATTGTTGTTATTCTATATATCTTGTTCTAATTGTTTATCACTATTATGTAGTGTAATGGAGATTCTGTCACTTTCCCTCGATGAGTCCTAATGAACGTTGAAATAAAGATCTCAGAACAGATGATCTGAACAGATTTTATGGGCACTGAAAAGCCCAGTGTCCAAATTTTCTGCAGATGTAGCACTGGTCTCTATCCAATGGAGGGCGTCTTGGACCCCCTCTGCCTCGTCCACGACCACGTCCTCCACGTCCTCCATGTCCTCTATGTCCTCTGCGCCATGGCTGCTGTGAGGACTGTTGTTGTTGTTCCAAAGTCATTTGTTCCAAAGCCTGGAGCAAAGCAAGCTGAGCCGTGTGGAGGTCAGCGTGTTGCGCCAACACCAACTCATCCTTCTTGTTTTTGTCTGTAATGCAGTGCTTTTCAACATGGCGGGCGTGCCTCATCACCTCAGCCAGTCTTGCGTTTTCCCAATCAATGCAACTTTGCTTGACTTTTTCACCAATATCTGGTCTGAGTCCCGCTACGAAGGCGTTTCTCAGGTAGGTTTCCCACATTCCTGGTTCTAGTCCCATGTCGGTGGGCTCACTAAACCCACTGTGGAGGGTGAAGACACCATGGAGTCTGCTGTAGTAGTCCTCAACAGGTTCACTTTGACCCTGTTTGCATGTGGTGATTTTAGTCATGTTGATTCTCACTGGGAAGGCTGTTGTCAATCTCTTGCTAAGCTCCTCCAGTAGCCTGATGTAAGGAACATTTACAGCCGCGTTCCAATCGGCCTCTTCAGGGCGTCGATCATCGTAACCCAATGCGTCTTTTATCTTGGCGTAGTTGGCAGCACCCAGATGTTTGAGGAGCAGGCTTTTCAGTTCGTTCTCAGTGGGTTGCCACTCTTTACAGAAAATATAGAGTTGTTCTCCCATCTTTAACCCTCCTGCTGACGGAGGAGGGAGCTCAGTAAATGCATTCTGGATGTCTGCGCCGGTCCATGGGCGCTGAACAACGACCACTTGTATCTCTGGCAGATTGACAGTTCCAGGCGTATCCTCTGGCAGGCTGGAGTCCTCAGCCTGGGTGTCTTTCTCTCTCTCCATCTTTGTCTGACACCTCGTTGTTATGTGCTGGCCTCCTCCGACGGCTCCATCCACCCCTGCAGAGGAAGTTGAGCTTCCTCCTCGGGCGGATGAGCTGGAGGAGCCTGCTATGGGGGTGGTGGCTTTGTTAGACGGGTCCATCTCCTTCTTTTTGAGCTTGGATTTACCGTCTTCTTCTGGGGTGTAAGGAGGAGGATAGGCGTCCAGATCAGGGTTCACCTTAGACAACTCCTTAAACAACTTAAACAGAGGAGAATAGGGAGATGATGGTTTATCTGACTTTGTTTTAGAAGTTACTTTAGGCATCTGTTTGCTGTGACTCTTCCTTTCCCTACGTTCTGCTTCTCCCTTCCATGCTTTCAGACACCTTTTATGTTTTTCTATTTCCTCTAAATCTTTCCCCTTAATCTTCTTTCTGTCCCTCATCTTCTTCTCTACTTCTGTTAATCTGTTCTCTAGCTTCTCCAACTGATTTACGCTGAATGAGCCTCCATCAGGAAACCCATAATCTTTAATCCATGTAGAAACACATTCTATGCTTTCCTCTCCGTATTGGGATCTCATGACATCGATACGTCCTCCCTCAGGGGGAGAATCCTGAGTTTTACTCTTCCCTGAACCCATCCTGGGTTTCAGGTACGTGTACACGTCCCTTTACAACACGGGGCTTCCCTCGTGACGTCTAGGTTACTATAGCTTAACCAAGATAAAGCTGTAAGGCGAACAATGAACCTTTCCCCTTTCCTTCCTTTTCTCTGAGTCAACAGACTTCCACAATTGCTTCATACATATGTTTTCCTTTAAGCACTGTGTGTGAACAATGACCACCCAACACAAATACTTCTTAGGTCAAGAAACTACAGTGTCAAAACTAATTTAATTTTGAACATCCATTTATATTTTCCAGTTCTCCTTTATTATCCCTTTCTCATATGGAGGACAAAAGATGCCAAAGGATCTCAAATCACGTCAGGAAATTACTTCAACCAAAATCCACAACAATCCAGTTATTACTAGACAAGTGGAAATTATTATGGAACTTAAGAAACCTCAATTTCCCCTGTCTTTCAGTATCGTTATTATCAATGATTAAAAGAAATCAGAATTTCAACGTCTCACCCGGTTAATAGTTGATTTGTTGGACTCAATCAGGTCCTTTGGGTCCCAGTAGAGACGGTCCAGAGCCGCCGGGGATCGGTCCTGTCGTCTCTTAACTTGTCAAGGTACAGGCAGGAGGTTTCTCCTGGACGGCCAGTCACCGGTCCCCCGTCGTCTCAGGACGATCTTCCATGGAATCCTGCCGACAACGCCAAGTTTGTAATGGAAATCTATCAATTTCCCAGATGAGTCCTAATGAACGTTGAAAAAAAGATCTCAAACAGAGGAAATGTCTTTGTTGTATTTTGTTCTTATAAGAAGAGGCACTGGTTATACAGAGTCACACAGAGTCTGCACAGGAGCGCACTGCAGGAGAATATTACAATGTGATTATATAGAAACCTACAACAGGGAGTGTGGGAAAAGGAGTTGTTTTACACAGATAAGGAGTTGTTGTTACACAGTGTCCCAGTGAAAGTCAACACTCACTACTTTCCCACTACATGAGACAAAGAGCACACATCAGACAGAGTTACAGTAACTTTCCACTGTTGCACAAAGAGACATCACTACATACATAGTCATTTAACATTGCAGTCGTCATATTACTTCTTTATATTAATCTTGTCTCTAGGTGGAGGCTTCAGATAAGCCCGTTGGGTTTTTTGTCTCTTCCTGCACTGTATATTATTTGTTTATTATTTGTTATGTTGTCTTTAATTGAGCAAAATACATTTTTAAAAAGAAAACTATATTATAATAACCATCATGATTTACAGTTAATGGAGCAACAACGCCACGGTGTAAAAATACTCTGTTAACAGTAAAAGTACAAATGTATTATAATGGAAATATACGTAAAAGTAGCTCCACCTTTAACCAGCTGCTACATTAAAGTGATGAACACGTTAATGCATCAATAATTAAATTAACTAATTAATTAAATTTTATATTAAATTATTATATACTGCTGCTAGTTTAATCTATAATAATACATAATAATTTATTATTATATACTGCTGCTAGTTTAATCTATAATAATACATCATTTATTATTATATACTGCTGCTAGTTTAATCTATAATACATAATTTATTTTTTTATATACTGCTGCTAGTTTAATCTATAATAATACATAATCATTTATTAGTTGATTAGATCTTTTTTAATAGTGTATTTTGTGAATTGTCATCTTGTAGAAGGACATGTAACCTGACAAAATAAATGAATAAATGACTCAATAAATAGATAAATATGTCATTGAATGTACCAAAATAATATAAAAAAATATATGCAGCCATTAATTAATTGATAAAATGTGACATAAATTGATATTTCTGTTTTAATTTGCTTCCTTATTTATTTATCTTTGTATTAATTCCCTTAATATTTATCTTTGTATTAATATTTATCTTTGTATTAATTCACTTTATATTTATCTTTATATTAATTCCCTTAATATTTATCTTTGTATTAATATTTATCTTTGCATTAATATTTATCTTTGTATTAATTCCCTTATTATTTACTCTTCTGTTTAATTTTAAATACAAAGAAATATATAAAAAATATATAGCAAATATAGCAAACAAATATATAGCATACATACAATATTTTCCATATAAAATTACACATAAATGAAAATTAGAATAAAAACAGGAACAAGTTTGATGTGCTTAGTGCGCCAACAAATCTTATTTTGAAAATCTGAGCGGAAGTTTATTTGTTTAGTGCCTCGTCACCGGAAGAAGAAGCTGTGACGTCATGTGACACGGTGGAATCCAACATGGAGGACATGTATATGAAGCCAGGTGAGAGTTTAGTTTCACTGAGCAGCTCCAGACTGACATTAAAGAGCTTAATGTTGGTAATCACAGTGTTTAATTAGTCTGACTGAGATTAATGAGGTTAAAACGTGTTTAATGAGTCTCTGTGGTGTGAGTTTAGCTCTGTACTTCTGTTTATGTTGTTATTCACTGAACTGTTCACCAGACTTCATTCAGAAAACTCACAATTTAAAGTTCCTTTAAGCAGAAAGAGGAGAAACTCTCACTTTGTAAACAAAAACAAGACTTCTACGAATCAATTCTGTGTTGTTGTTTAATTCGGCTTACAAATATTAAACCAAACAAGAATCATTCAGGTAGAAATAAAGAAATAATATATATATATATATATATATATATGTGTGTGTGTATGTATGTATGTATGTGTGTGTGTGTGTGTGTGTGTGTGTGTGTGTGTGTGTATGTATATGTGTGTGTATGTGTGTAAGTGTATGTATGTGTATCTCTCTGTGTGTGTGTGTGTGTGTGTGTGTGTGTATGTGTATGTGTGTGTGTATGTATGTGTATGTATGTGTATGTATGTATGTGTGTGTGTGTGTGTGTATGTATCTATGTATATGTGTATGTGTGTGTGTGTGTATGTGTATGTATGTATCTATGTATATGTGTATGTGTGTGTGTATGTGTATGTATGTATCTATGTATATGTGTATGTGTGTGTGTATGTGTATGTATGTGTGTATGTATGTGTGTGTGTATGTGTATATGTGTGTATGTATATATATTTGTATGTATGTGTATATATATATATATGTGTATGTATGTGTATGTATGTATGTATTGAGGGTTGTATTGCATGTGCATATTGTATATTATAAATTGTATATTATAAATAATAATTTGCGCATATAAGAAAAGATAACAAATAGTCAATATGATTAAGATAAATATGTAAGTAATGAATTAGTATTATGATTAAGTTATATTATAAGTAATGAATTAGTATTGTGATTAAGTTATATTATAAGTAATGAATTAGTATTCTGGATTGATAACAAATTTATATTTTGATAAGGATAATTATATCAGTAATTAATTTATATTTCTGTATGACACAGATAAAGGTAATAATTATAGTTAGAATAATTATAAATAATAATAATTATAGTAGACAAATTTAGGTAAATATAATTAGAGTATATGTATGGCTCAATAAGGAAGGTGGATAATAATTAATAATTGACTTATGGTGAAGGGGTGGGATTAAATAAGTTTATACTTCGTCGAGTAATGTCCCGGTTGAAAAAAGAGCCACACATTCAATATAGTCTGGTTGGACTCACTCCACGGTTAAATGACAGGTGATGGACCCGTCCCGGTGTTGGATCCGGTTGTGTGACCCAGATATGGACAGGTGATGTTAGAGATCCACCTTTACTGTGTTTCTGACTAGAGCACCAGAGTCTGACCGGTTTGATCCCAGTAATGTCGGATATGAAGAACTGCATTTAAAAAGCTGTAAAGTAAATGTTGCTTTAAGCCTCGAGGCGAGAATCACTCACTAATTAAACATTCAATATGACACGGAGGAATGAATCTGTGTTGGTTTGAGTTCGGCATACAAATAATTCACCAAACAGTTATTATACAGGTAAAAACAGAAGGTTGTTATTCAACCAATAGCAATAATACAAACCAGATCAAACCGCAGCAGCTGATCATCCCTCTGTACTGGAGGCTATGTTATATATTTTATGTCTTTAATGCACATATTTGTACATATTTCTTATACCCTCATTTTTATTATTTACTTATATTTCTCTACATATACTGTGTTATATATATTATAGCATTATGTACATAATTTACATGATGCTTACTCCTTCATTTCTATTTTCTCCTCTGTCTTTCTGTCTATATGAGAGCAGCTGTAGCGTCTCACAGGGATCAATGCAGTGTTTGTGATTGTCAGAATCAGAATCAGAATCGTGTTTATTGCCAGGTGTAAGAGATTTACACTAGGAATTTGCTTTGGTTATGTTGGTGCAAGTCAAACAGTATAATAACAAAATAGATAAAAACGTTGAGCGTAGCGGAGCAGCTCCTCCTGGTTAAAGCCTCGGAAGCTGTTCTCTGACTCATCCCAGTGACATCCCATAATAACACCGTGCATCACATGTTTATCCAGCTCTTACAAGCCAAGTCTCCTGAAGACACACTCTGGTGTCAACCACCAAACATCTTGTTTTATGTTCAGCGACACGCAGGCCACGCAGGCCACGCGGGCCACACGGGCCACGCGTGCCACGCGGGTCACGCGGGCCACGCGGGCCACGCGGGCCACGCAGGCCACGCAGGGCACACAGGCCACGCAGGGCACACGGGCCACGCAGGCCACGCTCTGTCAGATCCAACCTGACTCTTTCTCTCCCTCTTCGCTCCCTGTTGGACGTCGTCCGGTTGTTTTCCCTCAACGATCAATAACATTTGATCAGTTGTGTGTAAAATAAACTGGAGGATTTCACTGAGCTGAAGGGTGTTTGATCATTTTACCTGTCTGTTTGGAGTCTGGTTGGACGTACTGGACGTTTAAATACTAAGTACAGACTAAATAAATCTGATGTTTCTAATCTGGTTACAGACTCGTTTACACCGATCCCACCTGATCAATATGAGATCAATGAGGTCTGGGAACTAACTGCTCTCATGTTGTCATCATGTCAGGGTTAAAGCTCAGAGATGGTTTTATGAGATCCTGTTGAAGGCGTTTGGTCTCCATATCTGTTATAAACTAGATGAAATTGATTGATTGATTGATTGATTGATTGATTGATTGATTAGTTTAATTTACTATCGATGAACTATTCTCTGGTTGCAGCTCATCACATCTCTTCAGATCATCGTGGTTCGGTCGGGTCTGGTGGACGTTGTTGAACTGTTCCTTTAAGAATGAACCTGTCTCTCTGTGTTGCTAGGTAACCAGGAGCGGGGTTGGAACGACCCCCCTCAGTTCTCCTACGGCCTCCAGAAGGCCCGCGGACCGCAGAGGAACCTCCTGAACAAGAGAGCGGCTCCACCAGCAGGTCAGAGAACCCTGTCTGTTATAAAAACCCTCATCATCCTCAGTGTCTTCATCACCTTGTCTCTGATTGATCCTCAGGTGTCGGAGCCCCGCCCATGACCCCTCCCTCCTCCAATCCTCTGGCTCCGCCTCCCAGTGGCGTGGCCCCGCCCCCTCTACCGCCAGGTAAGGAGCAGAAGAAGAAGAGCTTTTTATATTATATTATTATATTGTATTGACAGCAGACTCCGCCTCTCTTCCTCGCAGCTCGTCCTCCTCCTCCTGGCTGTGAGGCCACGCCCCCTCCCCCTCTGGGACCAATGAGAAGTCAGAGGGAGGCGGATGGCAGCCAATCAGAGAGCGAGCCTGACGTAGAGGCCGTGGTGTCGGTGTTGAACCGAGCGCTCGCCGCCTGCAGACCGTCCGTTAAGGTGAGTCTGAACTCTGGACTTTTATTTTGTTAAATCAAATTTAAATGATTAATTATGGGTCCAGCTCTGTGTGACCTCTGTTTGACCTCTGTGTGACCTCTGTTTGACCTCTGTGTGACCTCTGTGTGCAGGATCAGGTGTGTAGTGACATGGCAAAGAGACTCCGCCTCCTGGAGGACAGCTGGAGGTCAGGGAAACTCAGCCTACCTGTGAGGAGACGCATGGACGCCCTGTCTCTGGGTAACACCTGTCTCTCTGTCTGTCTGTCTGTCTGTCTGTTGGTCTGTCTCTCTGTCTGTATGTCTGTCTGTCTGTCTCTCTGTCTGCCTGTCTGTCTCTCTGTCTGTCTCACTGTCTGTCTGTCTCTGTACTCACCTGTCTGTCTGTCTGTCTCTCTGTCTGTCTGTCTGTCTGTTTGTCTGTCTCTCTGTCTGTCTGTCTGTCTGTCTGTCTGTCTGTCTGTCTGTCTGTCTGTCTGTCTGTCTCTGTACTCACCTGTCTGTCTGTCTTCCTGTCTGTCTCTCAGAGGTCCAGTCCTGTCGCTGGGACTCAGCTGATGAGCTCCATCGCTCTCTGATGGTCGATCATGTGACTGAAGTCAGCCAATGGATGGTCGGTGTCAAACGACTCATCGCTGAGACCCGGAGACTGGATCCAGAACTCTTAGAACCACTTCGGAAACCTCCAGGTCCTGTCCAGGACCCTGCTGTACCAGACCAGGACCCTGCTGTACCAGACCAGGACCCTTCAGTACCAGACCAGGACCCTGCAGGTCCAGACCAGGACCCCTCAGGTCCAGTTCAGGACCCTTCAGTACCAGTCCAGGACCCTGCAGGTCCAGACCTGGACTGTTAATCCTGCAGGAATTAGCAGGTTTTTTTCTTCTCCCAGCAAACTTTGACACTTTGAACCCAGACCAGGATCTGGTGCTGATGAGGCCCACATTCACTGTCACACCTCAGCAGAGGGTCAAAGGTCAGAACCACAGGAGCAGGTAGGGGGTCATGATGGACACACATCCTGTCTGGTCTCTAGACTCTGGACCCTGGACCCTGGACCCTGGACTCTGGACTCTGGACTCTGGACCCTGTATCCTGTATCTCTGGACTCTGGACTCTGGACTCTGGACTCTGGACTCTGGACCCTGTATCCTGTATCCTGTATCTCTGGACTCTGGACTCTGGACCCTGTATCCTGTATCTCTGGACTCTGGACTCTGGACTCTGGACTCTGGACCCTGTATCCTGTATCTCTGGACTCTGGACTCTGGACTCTGGACTCTGGACCCTGTTCTGTATCTCTGGACTCTGACATCATGTGGTGTTTCCCAGCAGAGCTCTCTGCGTCTCAGTAAACCTGATGAATCATAATAAATCTCTTTTCTCTTCTTTCTACTCTGGAACGTCGTCCTGTTTTTATTCTTTATGTTGTAGGAACATCAGAACCCATCAGGAACCAGACCCCGACCCATCAGGAACCAGACCCCGACCCATCAGGGAGCTACCGGACACGACCAGCAGCAGCAGCAGCAGAAGAAGAAACTCCTGACAGCGTCACAGTTTTTCAACCGTGAGTGAAACGTAGAAATAACAACGTGGAGATTAATTATAAATGCTGTGTTTAATTTAAACATTTTCAGTTTTATGTTATATAAGTTCCTTTTGAATCTGTTTAATTTTAAATATATTAATACATCAAATCTACATCATTCTCGTGTTCAGACCGATCAGACTATTTAAACTGCATTTAAAGGCAGCAGGTTTCTGTAGTGTTGAGATGTGACCAGCAGGAGGCAGCAGAGGACAGCAGCGCCTCACACTGGGGTGTGTGTGTGCGTCTTTATTGGTGTTTTGAGTCTCTTTGTGGTTGTTTTGAGTCTCTTTGTGGTTGTTTTGAGTCTCTTTGTGGTGGTTTTGTGCCTCTTTGTAGTTGTTTTGAGTATCTTTGTGGTCGTTTTGAGTCTCTATAGTTTCAGTGACCGTCTCTTCACCCTGAAGCCTTTTGTTGTGTGGTTTCATCACGTTTACTCTCCTGATAGAGTCTTCTGGGAGCCCGGTGCTCCTGGTGCTCCCGGTGCTCCCGTTGCTCCCGTTGCTCCCGGTGCTCCCGGTGCTCCCGTTGCTCCCGGTGCTCCCGGTGCTCCCGGTGCTCCCGTTGCTCCCGTTGCTCCCGGTGCT